>CM055265.1:202674842-202766511 GCA_029237695.1 Conchocele bisecta | reverse complement strand
ATCTGCACTTTTTGCAAGTAATTTTCATAATTTTGAGAACAAAAACACCTCATGTTCATAAATGGACTGGTCTCAAAATCAGTTTGTGATGATTGGAATGGGTTGCAAAATTAACATATCAAAATCCATTCCAGTTATTTAGGGGTGCAATGGTTAATCTGCCGAGGTCTGTCCGTGAATGTGCAAAAAAAACAACAATGTTTAGCCCTTCGCGCCGTCGATAACGCACCCCCCTAAACCAATTCCTGCGTACGGGCCTGATTATGTTTGTAAAACATGGGGCTAAAAACAGATTTTTTAAAATGTTACTTTCTGGACCGATTTTCAAAATCTAACTTTTGTTTTCTTAATTACATCATTTTCAAACTATCTCGTCAGGTTTCGGAGTAAATTTCCATTTTTTTTCGTTTTTTCGCAATAAAATCAATACATTTATTTGATGGAATTTCATCAAACAAATTGTTTTGGGGAGGGTGACTTTTTTGTTATTGATGAAAAGTTACTTACTTTTAAATATTTTTTAAACGTAATGTGTTTAATAGCCAAAAATTTGTCGGCAGCAAAACGTGGAACAGACAGTAGACATGGTGGTTGTAAAACATGATTATGCCCCCGTGGCATACTGGACTGTAACTGGAGGGCTCTCACAAACTTTTTGACGTAAATGTACACGGACAGACGGACGGACGAATGGTACCCCAAGAGCAACGCAACATGTCCCCATTGCTATCGCATAAGGGGCATAAAATTGCTCTTTATTTACAGATGGTAACACATTTAACATTACCTTCCAGAGTTATGTTCCAAGTACAACCAGAATAACTTGACGGATGAACAAACAATAACACTAAGAGAAACATAAATACCCGTATAAGGCCATCTCCTTTAGTGAAGATTGGATTCTTTACAAAATTCTGAACTTTCAGTGTCAGCTGATGCCATAATCTGGAATAAAAAGGCAACCATTATAGTGATTATACAGATTGATTTTATGAACTGAATCAGGGTTGGCTGGGTTGGTTAACAATTTGCTAGGGGGGTCTGGGGGCACCCCCCCCCATATTTTTTTTTCAACTCTAGATGCTCTGTGCTTCATTCTGAAGTATATTTAGCATTAAATAGATCACATTTTCCCATGAAAAAATATGCTATAATTAGGAAAAATTGGCAACATAATCCATTTCAATTTAAAATAATACTTGCAACAAGAAGTCAGTTTGTTTGTTTATTGGTGTTTAACGGCCTATCAACAGCTAAGGTCATGTAAGGCCGGGCAAACAGGTTCGATCCTATGGAACGCCATGACTGCCTTAACTGAACTAATATTGTTATTTTATGTGGATTCATCTTTATTTTATATGGATTCATCTTATGTGGAATCGTATTTATCTTATGTCCATTCGTCTTTATATTATGTGGATTCGTAGTTATCTTATGTCGATTCATCTTTATCTTATGTCAATTCGTATTTATATTATGTGGATTCGTCTTTATCTTATGTGGATTCGTCTTTATCTTATGTCAATTCATCTTTATCTTATGCCAATTCGTCTTTATCTTATGTCGAATCATCTTTATCTTATGCCAATTCATCTTTATCTTATGCCAATTAGTCTTTATCTTATGTCGATTCATCTTTATCTTGTGCCAATTCGTCTTTATCTTATGTCGATTCATCTTTATCTTAGTCAATCATCATCTTTATCTTATGCCAATTCGCCTTTATCTTATGTCGATTCATCTTTATCTTGTGCCAATTCGTCTTTATCTTATGTCGATTCATCTTTATCTTATGTCGATTCATCTTTATCTTATGCCAATTAGTCTTTATCTTATGTCGATTCATCTTTATCTTATGCCAATTCATCTTTATCTTATGTCGATTCATCTTTATCTTATGTCGATTCATCTTTATCTTATGTCGATTCATCTTTATCTTATGTCAATTCATCTTTATCTTATGCCAATTAGTCTTTTTCTTATGTCGATTCATCTTTATCTTATGCCAATTCATCTTTATCTTATGTCGATTCATCTTTATCTTGTGCCAATTCGTCTTTATCTTATGTCGATTCATCTTTATCTTATGTCAATTCATCTTTATCTTATGCCAATTAGTCTTTTTCTTATGTCGATTCATCCTTTACTTATGCCAATTCATCTTTACTCTTATGCCAATTAGTCTTTATCTTATGTCGATTCATCTTTATCTTATGTCAATTCATCTTTATCTTATGTCAATTCATCTTTATCTTATGCCAATTCATCTTTATCTTATGCCAATTAGTCTTTATCTTATGTCAATTCATCTTTATCTTATGTCAATTCATCTTTATGTCAATTCATCTTTATCTTATGCCAATTCATCTTTATCTTATGCCAATTAGTCTTTATCTTATGTCAATTCATCTTTATCTTGTGCCAATAATCGTCGTTTATCTTATGTCGATTCATTTCTCTTTATGTCAATTCGTCTTTATATTATGTCAATTCATCTTTATCTTATGCCAATTAGTCTTTCTCTTATGTCAATTCGTCTTTATCTTATGTCAATTCATCTTTATCTTATGCCAATTAGTCTTTATCTTATGTCAATTCATCTTTATCTTGTGCCAATTCGTCTTTATCTTATGTCGATTCATCTTTCTCTTATGTCAATTCGTCTTCATCTTATGTCAATTCATCTTTATCTTATGCCAATTCATCTTTATCTTATGCCAATTAGTCTTTATCTTATGTCGATTCATCTTTATCTTGTGCCAATTCGTCTTTATCTTATGTCGATTCATCTTTATCTTATGTCAATTCATCTTTATCTTATGCCAATTCGTCTTTATCTTATGTCGATTCATCTTTATCTTGTGCCAATTCGTCTTTATCTTATGTTGATTCATCTTTATCTTATGTCGTTTCATCTTTATCTTATGCCAATTAGTCTTTATCTTATGTCGATTCATCTTTATCTTATGTCAATTCATCTTTATCTTATGCCAATTCGTCTTTATCTTATGTCAAGTCATCTTTATCTTATGCCAATTCGTCTTTATCTTATGTCGATGCGACATGGTTGTTGTTTTGTTGCGGGAAAGAAATAGCCGGTGTCAACACAAATATCTCTCCAATAAATAAACCCCATATTAACAATGTTCGACATAAAGACGAAACGACAGAACATAAAGAGAACTGCACTTAAGATAAATACAAATCTACATAAGATAAAAAAAAACTAAATACGAACCCACATAAGATTAGGATATACCCACAAAATATAATGTCAACCGGACACAATATATGCCCCCCCCCCAGGCTGACAAAAGGGACCTTACGACAGATGCGATCAGAGTAGCCCAGATCAGCCTGTGCCTCCGTACAGTCTTATCAGCGTCTACGCTGTTCGTTATTCCATCAATGGAGTGAGTGAGTGAATAGGGTTTAACGTCCGCTTTTCTGACATAGAGGTACAAGCCTCAGGGAGTCTACACGCAGACGGGTCAACGGGGTCGAGTCCCATATCCACCTGTCCAAGGGGGGTAAATCCCAACTTCAGAACTCAATATTTACAATCAAAATATATACAGTCCTGAAATTAGAAACAACCTGATCTGGTGCCAGGCCCTCGCCACACCAGCATCATTTATCCCCATCCATCCCCTAAAAGTAATAGGATTAGCGCTAATCTTACTTTTATATATGGGGCATAGCCTGACTCAACTCTCACATACAAGAAAGCCAAAAATGTACATGAGGGCCAAATCCGGTATAGTGGGTTCCGGAAAGTATGAACCCAATCGTTAAGCCAGTTTAGTCGCCTTTTACGACAAGCAATGGCTACTGCAGCACTATTCTCAGGATCAGTTGATCCCGCCCCGGTGCCTGCACGGGGCTCCATCAATGGAGTAGTATTAATAACACCAGCAAGACGATTATAATCGAGTCATTTTCTGTGTGCGTTTGCATAAGGAATTATATATCCAATTAGTGCTAATTATAATAAACGCCATACTGTCCCATTTCTCAGCCCGGCGGCCCATATAAAGACGAACTAACATACCACCATAAGGCAAAACAATTAAAAAACTAGAAAATGTGTTCATAGAACACGGATGCCCCACATATCGCTTTGATAATAAATGAGGCCAAATTCCAAGTGAATTTTTTTTTTACCCGAGCGTTAAAGTTTTTGAAGCACCAAGTATGTGACCTTGACCCTGGGCTTGGCGGGGGCAGGACAAATGTGCATTTGACACAGGACAGTAGAGGACCATTAGAGCAATGCGTATATGAAGTATGAAGAACTATAGAAATGATGAAAACAGTAATATTCTAAGATATTTACCTGACGTAGCGTTAAAGTTTTTGAAGCACTCAGTATGTGACCTTGACCCTGAGCTTGGTGGGGGCAGGTCAAACGTGGATTTGGCACAGGACAGTAGAGGACCATTAGAGCAATGCGTATATGAAGTATGAAGCTGATCCGTGAAAGGGAACAGAAATTATAAGATATTTACCCGAGCGTTAAAGTTTTTGAAGCACCAAGTATGTGACCTTGACCCTGGGCTTGGCGGGGGCAGGACAAACGTGGATTTGGCACAAGGCAGTAAAGGACCATTAGAGCAAAGCGTATATGAAGTATGAAGCTGATCCGTGAAAGAAAACAGAAATTATACGATATTTACCTGAGCGTTAAAGTTTTTGAAGCACGAAGTATGTGACCTTGACCCTGGGCTTGGCGGGGGCAGGACGAACGTGGATTTGGCACAGGACAGTAGAGGACCATTAGAGCAATGTGTATATGAAGTATGAAGCTGATCCATGGAAGGAAACAGAAATTATAAGATATTTACCCGAGCATGGATTTGGTACAGGGCGGTAGAGGACCATTAGAGCAATGTGTATATGAAATATGAAGCAGATCGGTCAAAGGATGAAGAAATTATGAGACATTTACCCGAGCGTTAAAGTTTCGTGACGGACGGACGGGACGGACAAGGGTAACACTATATGCCCCCTCCACTATCGTGGTGGGGCATAAAAAGTGAGTTGACGTAAGCTAAAGATTGATTGATTGATTATTGGTGTTTAACGACCTATCAAGTGCCAGGGTCATTTAAGGCCGGGCCAACGGGATGGATTATCCCGTATTCAACCCGTCCACAATGAGGGAAATTCCCAAAATCAGAACTCAATATTTACAGAACTCTATATATAATCAATCAATCTTTAGCTTTCGTCAACTCACTTTTTTTTTAATTGTTTTGTCTTATGGTGGTATGTTAGTTCGCCGGGCTGAGAAATGGGACAGTATGGCGTTTACTATAATTGGTACTAATTGGATATATAATTCCTTTTTCAAACGCACACAGAAAATGACTCGATTCTAATCGTCTTGCTGGTGTTATTAATACTACCGTACTCCATTGATGGAATAACGAACAGCATAGACCCTGATAAGACTGTGCGGAGGCACAAGCTGATCTGGGGCTACTCTGGTCGCATATGTCGTAAAGTCCATTTTGTCAGCCAGGGTGTGGGGAGGGGGGGGGGGGGGGGAGGGGGCATATATTGTGTCGGGTTGACATTATCTCGTGTGGGTATATCTTAATCTTATGTGGGTTCGTATTTCGGTTTTTCTTATCTTATGTAGATTTGTATTTATCTTAAGTGCAGTTCTCTTTATGTTCTGTCGTTTCGTCTTTATGTCGAACATTGTTAATATGGGGTTTATTTATTGGAGAGATATTTGTGTTGACATCGGCTATTTTTCGCAACAACAACAACAACAACCATGTCGCATCGACACAAGATAAAGACGAATTGGCATAAGATACAGATGAATTGACATAAGATAAAGATGAATCGACATAAGATAAAGACGAATTGGCATAAGATAAAGCTGAATCGACATAAGATAAAGACTAATTGGCATAAGATAAAGATGAATTGACATAAGATAAAGCTGAATCGACATAAGATAAAGACTAATTGGCATAAGATAAAGATGAATTGACAGAAGATAAAGCTGAATCGATAAGGTAAAAGACTATAAGGCATGAAATAAAGATGAATTACATAAGATAAAGCTAAGCATGAAAAGATGAATTGGCATAAGATAAAGATGAATTGACATAAGATAAAGAAACGACATAAGATAAAGACTAATTGGCAAAAGATATGAATTGACTATAAAGCTGAAATCGACATAAGATAAAGACTAATTGGCATAAGATAAAGATGAATTGACATAAGATAAAGATGAATCGACATAAGATAAAGACTAATTGGCATAAGATAAAGATGAATTGACATAAGATAAATATGAATCGACATAAGATAAAGACGAATCCACATAAGATAAAAGCGAATTGGGAATAAGATAAAGCTGAATCGACATGATAAAGACGAATTGGCATAAGATAAGATAATTGACATGATAAAGACGAATCCATAAGATAAAGACGAATTGGCATTAAGGATAAAGATAAACGCATAAGAATTAAAGACGATAAGCATAAATAAAGATGAATTCGACATAAGATAAAGACGAATCCACATAAGATAAAGACGAATTGGCATAAGATAAAGCTGAATCGACATAAGATAAAGACGAATTGGCATAAGATAAAGATGAATTGACATAAGATAAAGATGAATCGACATAAGATAAAGATGAATTGGCAAAGATAAAGAATTGGAATGACTAAGATAAAGATGAATCGACATAAGATAAAGACTAATTGGCATAAGATAAAGATGAATTGACATAAGATAGTGAATCGACATGATAAAACTAATTGGCATAAGATAAAGATGAATTGACATAAGATAAAGATGAATCGACATAAGATAAAGACTAATTGGCATAAAATACTGAATTGGACATAAGATAAATAATGAACACTAAAGATAAAGACGAATCCACATAAGATTGACAATTGATAAGATAAAGAAATGAATCACATAAGATAATAAGATAAAGACGATTGGCATAAGATAAAGCTGAATTCGGACATAAGATAAAGATGAATTGATACATAAAGATAAATTGACCATGATAAAGACGAATCCACATAAGATAAAGAAACGATTGGCATAAGAAAGATGAATTGACATAGACGAATCCACTAAAGATAGTGAATTGACATAAGATAAAGCTGAATCGACATAAATAAAGACTATTCATAAGTAAAGATGAAAGATAAAGATAGCTAATTCGACATATAAAGACTAATTGGATATGAATTAAGATATAAGAAATAAAGATAAGCTGAATCGACATAAGATAAAGACTAATTGGCATATAAAACTGAAGACATGATAAAGATAATTGCATAAGATTGTCATAAATAAAGATGAATCAACATAATAAAGAACTATTTGGCATAAGATAAAGACGAATCCACATAAGATAAAGACGAATTGACATAAGATAAAGATGAATCGACATAAGATAATAAGATAAAGACGAATTGGCATAAGATAAAGCTGAATCGACATAAGATAAAGACGAATTGGCATAAGATAAAGATGAATTGACATGATAAGATAGTAAAGACGAATCCACATAAGATAGATTCGAATTGACATAAGATAAAGCTGAATCGATAAGAATAAAGATAATTGGCATAAGTAAAGATGAATTGATAAAGATCTGCGGATAAGTAAGATAAATTGGATAAGATAAGATGAATTGAATAAAGTACTAATTGACATAAGATAAAGATAATTGATAAGATAAAGCTGAATCGACATAAGATAAAGACTAATTGGCTATTTGGCATAAGATAAAGATGAATTGACATAAAGATAAAGCTGAATCAACATAAGTTAAAGACTAAGTGGTCATAAGATAAAGATGAATTGACATAAGATAAAGCTGAATCGACATAAGATAAAGACGAATTGGCATAAGATAAAGCTGAATCGACATAAGATAAAGACAATTGGAATAAGGATAAAGTAAAGATGATGTTCATAAGATAAAGATGATCGACATAAGATAAGATGATGAATTGCATAAGATAAAGATGAAGTTGACATAAGATAAATATGAATTGACATAAGATAAAGATCGAATCCACGAATCAATTGATAAAGATGAATGACATAAGATAAAGATGAATCGACATAAGATGGATAAGATAAAGACGAATTGGTCATAAGATAAAGCTGAATGCGAGGCATAATGATAAAGACGAATTGGCATAGTGATAAAGATGAATTGACATAAGATAAATGAACGAATCCACATAAGATAAAGACGAATTGCATAATTGATAAAGCTGAATGAATTCATAAGATAAAGACTAATTGCATAAGATAAAGATGAATTGACATAAGATAAAGACTAATTGGCATAAGATAAAGATGAATTGACATAAGATAAGTATGAATCAACATAAGATAAAGATGAATTCACATAAGATAAAGACGAATTGACATAAGATAAAGATGAATCGACATAAGATAATAAGATAAAGACGAATTGGCATAAGATAAAGCTGAATCGACATAAGATAAAGACGAATTGGCATAAGATAAAGATGAATTGACATAAGATAAAGACGAATCCACATAAGATAAAGACGAATTGACATAAGATAAAGATGAATCCACATAAGATAAAGACGAATTGACATAAGATAAATACGAATCCACATAAGATAAATACAAATCCACATAAGATAAATACGATTCCACATAAGATGAAGATGAATCCATATAAAATAAAGATGAATCCACATAAGATAACAATATTAGTTCAGTTAAGGCAGTCATGGCATTCCATACGATCCCGTTTTAACCTGCTGCATTGGGGGGAAAATCCCAAAATCAGAACGAAATATTTACATCGAGATACAACATATTCAGCCCTGAAATTAGAATAACCTGACCTGGTGCCAGGTCCATACCGCACCAAAGTCACTTGGCCCCTTCCCCTATTTAAAAGTAATACCGGTAGGATTACTCGTATAAGGGGTATAACCAGATTCAACTGTCACATACAAAATGCCAAAGACGTATGTGAGGGCCAAACCAGGTCTCCAGTCGGGATTCCGGTAAGGATGAGTGAGTGAGTGAGTGAATAGGGTTTAACGTCCGCTTTTCTGACATAGAGGTACAAGCCTCAGGGAGTCTACACACGGACGGGTCAACGGGGTCGTGTCCCGTATCCACCTGTCCGAGGGGGGTAAATCCCAACTTCAGAACTCAATATTTACAATCAAAATATATATTCAGTCCTGAAATTAGAACAACCTGATCTGGTGCCAGGCCCTCGCCACACCAGCATCATTTATCCCATCCCCTAAAAGTAATAGGATTAGCGCTAATCTTACTTTTATATATGGGGCATAGCCTGACTCAACTCTCACATACAAGAAAGCCAAAAATGTACATGAGGGCCAAATCCGGTATAGTGGGTTCCGGAAAGTATATGAACCCAATCGTTAAGCCTGTTTAGTCGCCTTTTACGACAAGCAATGGCTACTGCAGCACTATTCTCAGGATCAGTTGATCCCGCCCCGGTGCCTGCACGGGGCCGGTAAGGATGAACCCCGATCGTTAAATTACCCATCGCATGCTCCCACCTGCCACCCACCAAGAAGTCAGTACATGTATAACAGGGATTCCGCTAGGGAAAATAAAAGAATCGTCAATTAAAAAAAAAATCTTGTAAATCCGTTGAGAATGCCGATAAAAAATTACATTTTTTTTGCGATAAAAAAATACAATTTATTTTTTGTTTTCGAAAATTGTATTTTTTTATCGCCATTCTCAACGGATTTACAAGATTCACAAAAGTGGTCCTTGGGACCTCAAATCCGGATTTCCGGATTAATTCGGAAATTTCCCATGCCTGTAAATTGTCAAACAACACGACTTTCACACTCTGACCCTGAACACACTATGCAAGCTGATATGAGGCTAACCTGAATCTTCTGTCGCATACAGCCAGAACGCACAAAGGTTCTTTTTCTGTCAATTCTTCCTGCATGAGATCTGAGACCACGTACATTTACGATAAACTGAATGCGTGAAAAAGTCAATTACAAGTTATTTTCAAACTTTGTCGAAGTCTTTGGTAAACTGGCTGGAAAGATCAGTAAATTTCCAGAAAGTGATGCTACTAGACACCACTTTTGCACATTTCGTGCACTTAATCTTATTTGATCACAAGAATTCCGCGGAATCAATATCTCGCCTTGTTCCACCTTGACCCTGGGGCCCCGAAAATCATCAGAGTCCGAAACACCGAGACTATAGCCGATAAGCTGTTGAAGTAATGACCGTAACACGAAAACTTAACATTGAATGAGGACGACGACTCCGAAAAGCAAAACCTTAGTCTCGCTTTCCGCTTTCGCGGGCGAGACAAAAGTCAGTGAAATAATAAGAAAGTTATGATGAATACAATACCCGAGTCGGGGTGAAAACACACAATTTTAATTTTGCTCTCACAGGCGCGGATACAGAGGGGGGGGGGGGGGGTCCGAAAAAAAAATAATAAAAAAATCTACAATACTCAAATAGTTGGATGACTTTTCATGGCCTAGGTGTCGGGAAATCGCATCTGCGGCGATCTGGCATCTAAACATTTCCTGGGGGACGACCCCCACACCCCCCTATTTTACGATTTCGCGCTCGCGGAGGTCGGCTATGCCAAATTTTAATTACAGACGCCCCCCTGCAATTATTTCTGTATCCGCGCCTGGCACACCTGCACACATCTTGATTACATACATAAATACAAGGTCAATACGTCACCAAAATATGAAGATGCGATCTCTATACAAAAACAATCCATATCACGTTAAGACAGCCGTATCGGGCCTCAATATTTTGACCTGATAATTATACGGGCGACGAAGTAGCCCGCTTTATGTTACGCGTATATGAAAAATTACCATTCAGTGAAACTAGGTTGAACATATGATTGAAAGTGTAAAATTTGTTTTACCGTAAACCAATCTGGAGCTGGGTGTTTTACGACAGGTGGTATTTTACTAATACGGGCGACGAATAATTTCGCCCGAAGTGCCAAATGCTTCTAAAACAAAATGTATATAACGTCGGCAAGTATATTGAATATAGCTTTCGAAGTTACTGCATTTCAAAATATTTGTGTTGTCGTTGTACCTAGACTCGCTTACGAGTCCCCAAGGATACACGAATCACTCGGAAACCCTCGCACCATTTCGTAAATCGACGCCATTATTGTTTTACCATTAAAGGCGAAAAGATGACGAAGTGGACAGAATGAACACGAATAAACATCTTCAAATTATCTGAAGAGACGCTTGAAAATATGCGTTTTAAATGATCTGAGTACAAATGCCTTAAATGCGCATTGGAATATTTTATGGAAAAAAAAAGAAGAGAAAAACAATTTGCAACAAAATGGAGTTTCATTTTGCCTTATTTATTTTAACACCTTTCTCTCTCCCACACCCATGTTTCTGTCTGTCTGTCTGTCTGTCTCTTTCCCACATCCATGTCTGTCTCTGTCTGTGTGTGTGTCTCTCTCTCTCTCTGTAATTCTATCTCTCTATCTTTATGTCTGTCTGTATGTCTCTCTCGCTCTCTGTCTTTCTATGTGTCTCTTTCTCTATCATTACCTAGAAACCACAATATATCTCTATTAATAGAAGCACAAACAGACAAAGAAAAAACGGAATTACTTAATTCCTTCTTCTCAAAACAGTCCACCATTGATGACAGTTCTACTCCACTGCCACCTCCCACACAACCGAATCTACCCAATATGACAACAATCACAATCTCTCCTACAGATGTAATCAATGCTATATCATTAGTCAACATCCATCAAAAGCCAGTGGTCCTGATTTAATAAGTCCCAGATTACTTCGTGAGGGCTCTCGTGAACTTTCAGTACCACTTTCTACATACTTCAATACATTACTAAGTAATTCATACTTCCCATCTCCATGGAAACAGGCGAATGTAATACCGATTTTTAAAAAGGCAGATCCTTCAAGTCCACAGAACTACAGACCGATTTCCCTGCTTAGCTGCATTGGTAAGCTAATGGAACGATGTGTTCATAAATATTTGTACAATTTTGTGGCCTCAAACAATAAACTAACATCATACCAATCGGGTTTTATCAAAGGTGATTCAACTGTAAATCAACTTACTTACATCTATAACGATATTTGCAAAGCAATGGATGAAGGAAAAGAGGTTCGTGCTGTTTTTTGCGACATATCAAAGGTGTTTTACAGAGTCTGGCATCAAAGCCTTCTTTACAAACTATCAAACATCGGAATCTCTGGTTCTATGCTCGAATGGCTTAAGTCGTATCTGTCCTCTAGAAAACAACGTGTAGTATATAGTAACTCCGCGTCTAATTGGTGCACTATCAATGCAGGCGTTCCACAGGGATCTATTTTAGGACCTTTATTGTTTAATATACATAAATGACATAGTCCAAGAAATTAACTCCAACATTAGATTATTTGCAGACGACACAAGCTTGTACATAATAGTCGACGACACTATATCAGCAGCAGCAGCTGCATTAAATAACGACCTAGAAACTATAAATCAATGGTCAAAAACATGGCTAGTGACATTCAACCCATCCAAGACAGAGTCAATGATTTATTCAAGAAAACATAATAAACCACAGCATCCAGTACTTAAAATGGACACTCGTCCTATTACAACTGTTAATGAACATAAACATCTAGGAATAATTCTATCAGAAAACGGAAAATGGTATCCACACATCTCATCATATCTAAATAAAGCATGGCAAAGAATAGGCATATTACGATCTCTGAAATTCACACCCTAAAAAGGTCAGCTCTTGAACGCATGTATTTTTGTTTTGTTCGACCTCTTTTGGAGTATGGTGATGTTGTATGGAGTAACTGCACAGACGAATTAAAACACCAGATCGAAGCAGTACAGATAGAAGCTGCGCGCATAGTGTGTGGAGCTACTAAACTTTGTAATATTGATAAATTATATCAAGATCTCAGGTGGGAATCCTTGGAAAACAGACGAAATAAACACAAACTTATACTTATTTTACAAAATGGTAAATAAACTATCCCCACAATATCTTAGCGATCTGATTCCTGAACAGATTCAAGCACGGTATACCCTTAGAAACGCTACTAATATACCATTAGTACATTGTCGTACACAATGTACATTAAATTCATATCTACCCACACTATTCGTGAATGGAAATAATAAATTGTCAGAACAGGGAAAAAAAAAAAAAATGCGCAATCAGTACCGTCCTTTAAGGCAATTATAAATAAAAATGTTACAAAATCACCCATCTTATACAATATAGGCTGCAGACAAGGACAAGTACTTACGCCCAGTCTTCGTTTGTCATGCAGTTCCTTGAATTATGACCTTCATCGTAGATCTATAGTTGATTTTCTCCAAATTGTACTTGTGGTTCGGTAGAAACAATCAATCATTTTCTACTATATTGCGAAAACTATCAACGTCAAAGACATCTTCACTTAACAGACATTCGTGTCCACCGATAGCCAACAATCTTCTTTATGGTAACGAACGATTATCATTTGAACAGAATACCACCGTATTTTTGCAAGTGCACAAATATATAATGTCTACAAAACGCTTTTAGGCCAGACATAAAGTAATTAAATTCCTAACTAAATATACTAACAGATAGGTGTATACATAATAATGGCTCGTTTTCAACTCGATTTCAAACCAGACAATAAAAAACAATCAAGTATTAGTGGTCCAATTGTCACATATATATCAAAGACTTGTATACAACCAGACACTCTGTTGCTGCGACTTGTAAGGTAATTGGATCTTCAACCAATGACAGGCTGTTGCCTCTGATAGATTGACTGTCGTCAGCAGCGAGCGCGGGTGTTGGCCTATTGGTGATTTGATAATATTTGGTGTTGGTATTATAGAACCATATTTATCACGTGTATGCTCCATATTCATTTTCAGTGATCATAAGATAAACAATATTAAACTATTTCCTGCCACTGTTCAATAACTATTGTGTAATATGGGCACCCTGCTGAGAACAAGGCCCTTACGACATACGCGACCAGCGTGGACCCATGACAGCCCGCTCATCCGAGCGGTCTGCTCAGGGCGTACACTGTTCGTTTTCAGCTAATGTTGTAGCAATAATCACACAGCAAGGCGAGTACATGCAAATCGTACTGTGTGAGGTACAACAAACAAAATATATCTCCAAGTATTGTCAATTAACGCAATTGTCGTAAGGTCTCTTATCTCAGCCTGCGGCCCATCAACTGTCAAGGAGAAGAATTCACATAAGCTTTTACGAAGCTTGTTTTCTAATCCTTTTATCACTTGTCTTGTATATATGTAACCTGCTATATATGAAATAAAATATTGTTTAAACTAATATATCTCTCCCTCGCACCCCACCACACTCAACATCATTAGATAGAAACCATAATATTTCTCTCTCTATCTTTCAACATCATTAGATAGAAGCACACTATATCTCTCTCAATATCATTAGATAGAAACCGCACATGTTGTGATTTTGTTTACAAGACAAAGTCAAGCGATCCATGATACTCTGAACATGACTAACAGAAACAAGTATGCATTGCAACTGCTGTTTTATTGCGCCTGTTCAGTTGTGTCACGGCCTGTGCTGCATCCACAGTCCATGACACAAGTACCTCTTACCAACAGCTGAAGTGAAGCTGTATGTAAAAAGGACAAAACTAATACGAAAAATAGTCAAAATGTGCTCACAGACCACCAGGGATCGAGAAAATAATAGCATCACTGGAAGGACACACGTGGAGAATTTCTATAGCCGCCATGCTGCACTTAACTTCTCTGATGTGAGTTTAAAAATACAAGACATAGTCAAGCGATCCGGGATAATTGGGGAACACGACTACCAGAACAAAGTATGCATCGCAAGTGTGCGTCTAGTGCACCTGTTGCTGTTTCCAGGATACAAACACATCTGACACATCACTGGGTTAATCAAAAGTAAATGTAAAACTTAACACAATTCATACCAAAAATGAGCAAAATGTGTATAACTCTCGAAGTGACAGTCGTGCTCAATGACGACTGAGATTGCGAAAATTGGGAATAATATCACTGAAGATTCTTAGCCTGGTTATTTGTTCTTAAAATGGTCGTAAATGTACTAATACAGTTTCTATAATGCTTTGCTGTTGCCAGTATACTGGTATACCCTCAATACTGAGGCTTATCACCAGTGGATCATATTTTTATTCATAAGTACATGTACATACAATCGATGTTCCCAGTAGCCGGTACCCATTTACAGCTGGGTGGGCTGAAGCAGTGTGGATAAAGTGTCTTGCTCAAGGACACAACGTACGCGAGGCTCGATCGTAAGACTAAGATCAGCAGACCGACGCCTCAGATCGCTCGACCACGCGCTCCACTATGCCTAGGCTATTAATGTACTATATATGAAATGGAAATATCTAAATTGTATCACTGGTTCAAATACGAAAAGTGCGACAATGACACCATTTAATTATAATAGAGAAGTGGTAACACCGTGGAAGTTGCGGGAAGTAGCTCTGCAATACTGCAATATACTACGGTACCGTTTATAGCATACTAACATCATGGTAAAGCTATCAATTGGTAAATTTAGTTTCATATACTAACGTCGCCCGTCATAGGTAGTGCCTATTTCATATTAGTGAAGTATGAACGTCAACAGCCTGCAGGTTTTTTTTTCTAGATTTTAGTGCGCGAAGTGTAAATGCTATTACGCACATTTTTACAGAAAACGTGCTGCTAGCAGATGCGCAGAATTAGCGGAAATGACTGTAATTTAAGCTAATCAATTCGGATGCTGTAAATTTTCTTAAAGACACTTTTGCTGTCAGTTTCAACTGCACGATTTCTTGGTCAGGAGGGAATAAGGCTGCACCCGCTCCACATGGGCCTGTATGCACATGTCATAGATTTGACGGTTTTTGGTACATGTCGGGATTAGGTCAGTTAGATCACAAGTAGCTACAACTGAATTTCTGCATATTATTGAAGATTAATGTACTTTTTATTATATAGTTCTTCAAATTGTGCCCATTCTGTGGCAATATCACCACTGGATTTCTTCTGTTGTTCAGTTAAATACGATCCAACGTCTTTAGGCATGACTTTTCGTTTTTATCTACAAACCGGAAGTAAACTTTTCTACTCTTCTGTTGAAAGATGTCCATTCGTTCCGTACTGCATTCGCGCAGAGTCATTTCGCCCTTGTTTGCTAGAGTTACGCGGCACCGTGCAGTGTGTGATAACATATGCAGCTTGAATTTGAGAACATTTTGTTTTACTTTTTCTTATATCTCACGTGGGGTACAAGCTGACAAAAAGGACATTACGATGTTTGCGACCAGTGTCACGGTACCTAACTCACTACGGGGAGGAACATTCTCAACTCAAAAATTCTTTATTACATCACATCACAGTAGGTTAATTACACGTAATATGTGGAAATACACATGTGTGTGGTTGGAAGTGTGTATTCATGTCAAGTTTGCACAGTCAGTTAGAGCCATGATACGGTAAACCCGTGTTCGGTCCCGTGGTCGGGTGTACAACCAGCACTCATGTACTACCGTGCAAACTACGAGGACTACTACATCGGTGCACCTCTGGAGAGGTGGTTCAATGCAGAGATAAGAAGTCGGACACAAGTTGGATCCAATATTCCAATATCTGCGCTGACAAAGATCTACTTTTTCCAATTGAGTGCCGGAATTTTCACCACCATCACGGTTGTGAAAATTCCGACATTTGATTGGGGAAAGAACGACTATATATATAGCTGTTAATTGTCTTTTTTTTTTTATAAACATATCAAATGTAATACAAAATACAAAAAAATATGCAATTTTTCTATGGTATATTTATGGGGCTAACTATATAATAACATGAAACTTTCAATTAAACAATTAAACTACAAATGCAAGCATATCGAACGTCAGTAACGGGCTTTAATGACGTTACACATTACGTCAACATTTTGTCAAATCATGACGTTGTGATTTTGTATCAGTCATCTGTGGTATGTAGTACATGGCATGTCAGTATGGTCTCTAGTATAATTTATCTTAACAACTACATCATCAGATTTATTTGCTACATACTACGATACGCCTTAGGAGGCAAGCTGCAGCTGTTGCAAGGTGTATGATCACGTGGTACTAACAACAACAACAAGTACTGAAATTTCCAGAATCCATCTGATTCAAAGTACATATTTTGTTGTCATATCGCAGATAAGTTTCTCGGATTTTGATTGGCTAGCTTGCCTGTTCATATATATATATATTATATGACCTGTCAATGCCGTCGGACATACAGGAATTGCGATTCCCCTCCGGTGCCTCGCGTCCAATGAAGACACTTTTTGCAAGCGTCTACCGATTTCGAATTGTATTCCTCACTAAACACAATAAAACCCCGAATTGATCAATAAAAGTAACACATTGTACACTCAAAACCAGTCTTTATTGTTTATGTTTCCATAAATATTCTTCGCTCATCAAAATATGAGCGAAAAATACCACAAACTGTCCTGTTTAGTGTTTTCAAATCTCAACACAATTGGCTTCGTGACACGGCTATATTTAGGTCATAAAAAAACCCAAAAAAACTATGGGTTCCACGCACGAAACGCGGCGTAGCAATGACAGCGAATATTTGGGAACCAGTCGCATTCTTCTAGAGGCGCCAAAGGGAGAGCAGATCGATAGAGCAGTGGAATATAAATTAAATTACACATATAAAAAAACTGTCATAAAGTCGTTTTCGATGGATTTCTTACTACATATTTAGATTTTTTTTGTTTAATAAAAAAACAAAATGTTCATTTACGCCTTTATATTAAGACTGACGGTAGAAAATCGAATCTCGGATTATTTTCCTTCCTGAAAAAAAACGCAAAGATCGAAAGAAGAGATATGTTTATACGGCCAAATAACGGATCTGCGGTATGACAAATACGTTATTGTATCGCTATCGCCTCGGGTGAACATACCTCCAGACGGGCAATATTACACCATATAGCCTGTGTAGAATCACAACAACTTATAATATTGTCCTTATTACTTAACGGAATTTGATGAAATATGGCGCATCAAACGCGTCTTGTTAATCTGTATTTGGTGGTCTCTGTACATTGGCCCAAACTTCTGTCGTTTTTGCGAAGAATCGATTTCCGTGTCTACCGACACGGAAATAGATTCTTCGCAAAAACGACATAAGTCTGTGCCGAACTCCTACTAGTTATCACTAACAAATATTTTATCAAAATACATTTTTTTCAGGCAACACATGTTTCCTTTTGGGTTCAGAATAAGATACAAATGCCGTTTGCTACGCCATATTTCATCAAAATCCGTTTCATATTGTAACGGCGACCCCTACACGAAGTAGGTCACGATGTGGGTCCCCTACAGTAGTTGGGTTCGAATTATAAGCCGAGCGGTTTGGCTTGAATGTAGGTTATATGGTGAAACTGGGTGGGGTAAGATCTGATGATTGGCTGTGTAAAGAGGAGGAGATTTATTACAAGTTCAATATATTTATTCAATTCAGTGGAGGTTAAAATATGTATTGTCAATAATAGAAGCCTGTTTAATCATACAACTAAATCATAGCAGGTGTAAGCCTAGATGCTATGGGGATTGACTCCCCAAGTCGGTGCTCAGCCAACTCCGGATTCGGGGTTCTGAATTTAGTTGGTGCTTCCACCCCCGGATCCGGTGTTTGTCATGTTAAGATCGACTTGGTGGAATCTACTAGTCATTATAATTTCCCTACTGGGTGGAATTATCTACTACCTCTGTTCTTGGAGGTCTCATCTTTTTGTTTCTAGAGAGTACCAGATCTGGTAGTGGTAGTAAGCTAATTCACCTAGTCGGGAGTGCGATGTTGGTCAGTGGTCTATTGGCATTCAGAAGCCCAGATCTGGTAGTGACGTTCCGTTTTATACCCACGTCATCACGTGAGGGAACCCCGGAGTTGACGTCATACCGTCTTTGGGTTAACTCGGCCGATTTCGGTAATCCGAAGTCGGACGGTGAAAGCGAGTCTGGCTGTTACGTCATAAATCCAAGATGGCGAACAACACAGCTTTTGCAATGTTGCGGCTTAGAAAATCGTCTCCAGCGTCAATAATATTAATAATACAGACATGACATTCAGCAAAAAGGTAATGTACAATGTTATTCACATAATCAATGCGGAGTTAGCGCATGACAATAATTATTATTGATGCAATCGAACCGTGAAGTTGCCACGTGGCAGAACGCGCACTCGCAGCTTCAAGCGAGTACGTTAGCACAGGTTTCTCAACAATTCTCGCATTAAAAATGGAACAATGGTCAATTTAATGTGTCAGGCCGGTCAGCGTAGCACTGCCCCCAACTTACAAAAGAATTTGGTCCCCAAATTGAGCGATGAAGTTTGTTTGCGTTTGCAAATTTTGACTGGAAGTGGAACTAAATTAAATTGACCTAATTAATAACACAAGTTGTCACGTGACCGGACTGTCTGGCTTCGTACTACAAGTTCGCTACCATTGTTCCAATTTTGCAATAATAAACACATCTTACTGTTACAAGTATTATGACAATTAATAGTACATTTAATGATTAAAACATCTGAGACAATTAATTTATTAAAATAATTAACAGATTATTACCTGTGTATATGCAACTTCAGACATATAATTATGTATTTATGTCTTAATCAGACTTTGACACAGATTATAATTTATGAAACATCTCAGTTGTTTTAATTTTACATGAATACAATAACAATTCACAATTCAAATCGGTCTTCATCTGTAAATGTTATCTTGTACTTCAGGTCCGGTTTTGATCAGTTCCAGGTCTGGTGTGATTATCAAGAATCCCACCGATATCAGCTTGGGCCAACACATCAAGTTAGTTGTTCAGGTAAGGATCAGATTGCATGTATCTCCCTTGGATACATATTAGTTAGGCACAATTCCGGATCCGGTGTTTAGTCAACCCCCGGATCTGGTGAAGGATCAGATTGCATGTATCTCCCTTGGATACATATCAGTTAGGCACAATTCCGGATCCGGTGTTTAGTCAACCCCCGGATCTGGTGTCGGATCAATCCCGGATCTGGTGTTTGGTCAATCCCGGATCTGGGATCAATATCGGTTTCAGTTTTCAGACAGTAATGATTAAGTTTGTTCATTACCGTATTTGGTTTTCTGTCAGTTTGGTACTATACCGGATTCGGTTTTGGTCAATTACTCTGTTGTTGATGCAGAGTTTGGTGGGATTACCACGACTTTGTTTTTCACCAATCAGATCAGGTCAATACGTTTCTCATGACAAACCTGTTTCAACATAATTTGTCATCACAAATAATCTTTGATTTTGAATATAGCCATCAATAATCATTACCAGACAAAAGCAAGCTCGGCCAATACCAAGCAATATTCATGCTTCCAGACTGGTTTGGGTAACAAATGCGTTCCATATCATCAGCTAGCCAATACCATCACAAGGTGAGCTTGATTTTTCTGGCATCTGAGTTTATGGTCAGTTCATAGAGCACTTTTCACCACATGGTGCTAAGTATTAACGCTCATTTCCTGGTAACTACCATTACCATGAATACCAGGTTTGGTGCCCATTCACCACCATATCAGTATATCACCATCATCAATTTACACCTCTGGTGACAATTATTTGACGCTCATTTTTCAGGTTGTGTGTTATAAGTAAACAAATCAAGTAGAATTTATCTTTTAATAACCCAGCTTATGTGTCTCAATTGGGAGGACTTTTGGGTGCATCCGGCATCCATTACGCAAATAGTTCAAAATGAACCGGAAGTGGGCGGGGTCACGGTCGAAGAACACTGTGGTTGATGGGTCGAATGGGGCTGGTCGGGTCAAAGAGTTTGTTGAAAATAGATGCCGGATCCGACTCTAGTGTAACCTTACTAGTATGGAATGTCTGGCCACCCACATTCAACACGATCCGGTGTTCTAATATTTGTGACTAATTTACAAGTTACAGTAACACATCACGTTGCTCTGCCAATCAGTTTCCATTTTTCAGATCAATGAATACTTTTCCGTTATGCAAAAGTCAGTCGGTATCATTTGCAACATCATCGAACATCATCATTCAATGTTTCAGACATATTTCTCTTGTTTCAGATTGTGCGAGTCATCCAGCAACAAGTCGGTGACGATCCATATGTTTCAAGCAATCAAGGTAATGTATCAACAATGGTTTGCATACAAACATAATACATTCATGTACAATTATTTAACAACAATTATCGGGAATATAATGACTAGTGATAATTGGTTCAGGGAATTTGGGACATTGGATATTGGTCAGTTACAACAAAAATAATCAGTTTGAGTTGAACCAAGTTGGTACGTCACCCCTAAATGGTTTAAGCCTGTCGTGGTGAACAACCCTTGGCTTGTGACTCTGACTTTCTCTAATTCGGTAGAGAATATCACTCATTTTGTGATTATCTTGTACGGACCGCACCACGGTCGCTTCAATTTACTACACACTCCCACTTTTCTTTTTGGGTTGTAGTACCATACTGCATCACCCTCCTGATATGTGGTGAAGCTAGTTTTTACATCATAGTTACGTTTCATGACATTACTCGCTATGTTCAGCTTTGTCCGAGCAAATTCATGTATCTGGAGTAATTTTCCCTCCAGTTGATTGACATAACCTGAGCCGTACTTTCTATCTGTTTCAGGGCGTGTTTCAGGTTGTCCCAGGATCAAGTCCACAGGCAACCGGATCTCGGAGCCAAACATCATCGCAGCAGGTGTGACCCCAGTCGATTCATGAACTGAACTGCGATAAGCCATCATACAGAAAGGTACCATCTCATCCCATTTTCTTGGATGTTCAGCTACAAAAGCTGACAACATGTTAAGAATCGTTCTGTTCGCTCGCTCAATCATTCCATCCGAACATGGGCGACCACTAGTCGTCCGTGTTTTACTGATATTCAGTAATTTGCACATTTCTTGGAACAACTGGCTCTCAAACGTACTTCCCTGGTCAGTATGTAAGAGTAATGGAATTCCCATTCTTTGGAATACCTTATCAATTAGCTCTCTCGCTACATGTTCAGCTCCCAAGTGTTTTATTGGTATTGCCTCCGTCCATTTTGTGAAATAACAACCAACGACCATCAGGTAGTTATTTCCGCTCTCAGTCTTTCCTAGCGGTCCTAGGAAGTCAATGGCTACTCTCTCCCATCTTGCACCAGAATTATATTGTTTCATTGGTGCCTTTGGCTTTCTCGCCGGTGTCTTCCGTGCGGCACAAATTTGACATTTGTGGCACCAATTTTCTACATCTCTTCTGAGTGCATACCAGAAGAATCTTTGTCTCACTCTATGTAATGTTTTTCTCACACCTAAGTGTCCGGCGGTAGTGCTATCATGCATCTGTGTCAATATTGTGGCTCGTAACCTTCTTGGAACGACCACCTGTAGCTCAACTTCAGTACCATAATCATTTTCCCACTTTCTATATAGTACTCCATTTTGTACCACTAGAGATTCCCATCTATACCAGTAGTATTTTAGCTCAACACTATGTTTGGCTATGGTTGACCACTCTGGTCTGTTTCCCAATTTGTACCATTCACACACAACATTCAGTACCGGATCAGTGTGTTGGTATTCACCAACTTTACCCAGATCAAGATTCTCAATGTTGACACTATTCTTTTCAGAATCAGTCTGGAGGGTCGGTATTGTCTGAGTATTGTCATTTCCGGTGGATTGACTAACCAAGTTAGAAGGGCCTGGGTCACACTGGACATTCGCATTGTTTTTGTCTGTACTTGTACAGGCCTCTATTAAAACATTGCATCTTATTCTGTCGCAGTCTGACTTACTGGTTTGTCTTGTCCGAGTTCGATTGGTCGCTTCGGTTCCATTTTCCAACGTTTCTACTTCAATCATACTATTCTCATCACTACTAGTGTCCTTACTACCCGTCTCCATCTTGCCAGTACAACGGTTGGATTGTAGTGTATCCGGGGTTCTTGTTATACTGCAAGGTCTACTGCTATCGCTACTTATCTCCCTTTGACTAATCAACATGTCTGTAGGGCAACAGTGTGATCTTGCCAAATCACTAGATTTTGTTACACTACAACATTTACAATGGTTATCAGAGTCGATATCTCTGGTTTCATACTGGTTAACACTCTCGGGTACCTTTTCTCTATGTGGTGCACCTCGGCACTCACTTCTACGTTGTTCCTCAGTTTTGGAAGCATGCACCTCTTTCTGCTCGGTAATTTCATCAGAGTTTTCAAATCTCACCTCAACACGCTCACAATATTTACAGTTTTTGTCGTAACATGGTCGTCGGCTTAGGGCATCACAGTTTGTGTGTAGCTTCCCTGGTCTATGCTCAACTACAAAGTCATATGTGTACAATTCTGTCAACCATCTACTAAGTTGACCCTCTAGTACTTTAAAGTTCATCAACCAGCGCAAGCTCGCACAGTCAGTTCTAATTTTGAACTCGTTTCCATACACATAGTGGTGAAACTGGCGTAAAGCTAGAATCACTGCATACAGCTCGCGTCTCGTGGCACAATATTGCCGTTCAGTCCTCGAGAAACATTTCGAGTAGTAGGCAATTACTTTCTCCTGCCCATTCTGTACTTGCGCCAATATGGCACCTGCTGCAGTACCAGACGCGTCTGTACTGACGACAAAATAGTCATCATCTGTCGGAAGTGCCAAAACTGAAGACGACATTAATGCCTCTTTCAAGCTATTGAATTCAGTCTGACATTTCTCACTCCAAATAAATCTCTTCCCCTTCTCTGTCAGTTCATGCAAGGGTTTTGCTATTTCCGAGAAGTGATAAATATACTTTCGGTAAAAAGAAGCAAGCCCCAAGAACGATCTCACCTCGCGAACAGATCTCGGTTGTGGCCAGTCTTTAACGGCTTTCACCTTTTCTGGGCATGTGGAAATGCCGTCTTTGCTTATTCGGTGACCTAAGAAGGTCACTTCTTTTTGAAACAGTACAGTTTTCTTTGGGTGTAGTTTCAGATTCGCTTCTCGCAATCTTTGGAATGCAATTTTCAGGTTTTCCAGTGATTGGTCAAATGTCTTCGCATAGACAATAATATCGTCCAGATACAAAGCCAATATTTTGTATGTTAACCCGGAGAATACCATCTGCATTAGTCTGGAGAAGGTACTTGGTGCATTACAAAGTCCAAAAGCCATCTTTACCCATTGCATTTGACGACCACCCTGGATACTAAAGCTAGTCTTGGGTCTACTTTCTTCGTCAATGTCGGTTTGCCAAAAACCTGATCGTAAGTCGAGGCAGTG
This sequence comes from Conchocele bisecta, assembly GCA_029237695.1. Taxonomy (NCBI): domain Eukaryota; kingdom Metazoa; phylum Mollusca; class Bivalvia; order Lucinida; family Thyasiridae; genus Conchocele; species Conchocele bisecta. The sequence continues at coordinate 202,742,090 of CM055265.1, read as the reverse complement.
GAACCAGCTCGACCCAGATAATGCGTCTAGATTATCATCAATTCTCGGTAAAGGCTGAAATTCCTTTACTGTGCAATTGTTCAATTTTCGAAAGTCACAACAGAATCTCACAGAACCATCAGATTTGGAGACTAGCTGTATTGGTGACAGCCAGCTAGAACAAGACGGTTCTATAACTCCAGCAGCTTCCATTTTCTCAATTTCTTGCTCAGCAATTTTCCGTTTCGCTATTGGGATTCGGTATGGATATGTTTTCACTGGTTTGTTGTTCCCAGTATCAATATGATGTTTCACCAAGTTTGTGGTACCAATGTCGTCAGACGACCTTGAGAATGTATCTTGGTGCTCAATCAGAAAATGTTTCAGTTTTTCTTTCTGAAAACTGTTTAGATATGTACTGGATTTCTCGTACAGTTCTGACAAATGTTCTGGTATCTCGCATCCTAGTCTGGGACCAGTTTCCTTTCCACATTCATGTACTGTTACCGGTTGAAATACAGCGGCAACCGTGTTTTCATATATAGTGCACGGGGTCTTGTTAAAGTTTGCAATGCGTATTGGTACATTTCCAAACTTTGGGTCAACCAAAACTTTCGCTACCAACAATCCGGTTTTGTCAATAAAACCTTCAGTTGGCTCCAACATTCCCAGACTATTTCGGCTAATGTTGTCGATCGGTTTACCCGGGACAATTACCTCGGTTTCTGGCGGTATATCTATTGTTTCCCCAACTGCAATTCGACAACAGTTCTTTTGTCCATTTTCGGTGTTCATAAAGCATGGAATTCTCTCCCCTTTTAGTGTTATATAGCCTTTACTAAGCATAATGTCACACTGGTGTTTTGAGAGGAAATCTAATCCCAGTATTCCATCCAGCTCAATGTCGGCTACGAGCACCTTATGCTCCATTTTCTGTCTTCCAAGACACATTTCTACTTCAGTTTGACCCAAAAATGGAGACGATTTTCTCCTGTAACAGTTATCAAAGTTGAATGTACCAGTGTCAGATTTGGTCGGGTAAAATATGGCCAATTTTCAATAGTTTTCTTGCTTAGAATTGTGGCGTTTGCTCCAGAATCAACTAATAATGTTACAAGGTTATTGTTTATTTTTGCAGAAAGAAAATAAACCTTGTTTTGCGGCAGCATTGTTTATTTGCGATCTGGGGGCGGTTTGGTTTGTCGGGTTGCGATCGCTCCATCCCGACGTACCCTCGTTTCCCTGCCTTTTGCTGTATTCCACATTGTGTGGTCTATTTCTAGGATTGTGTGAGAGATTTGGATTATCTCCCCTAGACTGATCAAAATTTGGTCTGGCATTTTGAGCCCAAAATTGGTCATGGTATCTGGGTCGGTTTTGAGGTTGGTGTGGCATGTTTGCTCGGTTTTCAGGATTATTAAACCTCCTGTTGTTTGGGTATTGATTGTTTGGTCTAATGTTTTGTCCACTGCTATTTTTCTCATTTAGCAGTTTGTCTAATTTGTAGGACATATTATTGACTTTTTCAGTCAAGGCGTCAATAGTCGATGTCTGTTTTACATCCGCCTGATTGCCAGTCATACAAATAGATTTATAGCGCTGTCTGTCAGCTAATCTATGTGCCTCCATTCTCACCGCAGTCTTTTCGGCTTCATCCAATGATTTGGACCTCATTTCTCTCAATCTCAACCGAATGTCGGTGTCCGTTATGGCGTCAATGAAACAATCTAAGGCCAGTGCCTCCACTATATCTTGGTTTGCACCAGGATAAGCCTGTCTAGTCATTTTCTTGATGGATTGGGCCAGTTCAGATATGGATTCAGTTCTACCCTTCACACGCGACTTCAGTTGAGTGCGGAATACCTCTGCACGCCCCTCAGATCCATATCTGGACTTCATTTTCGTTACAAGAGAATTAAAATCCCTCTGTTCCCGTGGTCCTAGTTCATTTAGCAGAGATCTAGCTCCCCCAGTCAAAGAATTAGCTAAGTACAGAGATTTAACGTGATAGTTCCAGCCATTTATCTCTGCAGTAATCTCAAACTGTGTCAGGAAATCAGCCAAATCTTCCGTCCCATTAAAATGCTGTGGTTTCATTCTAATGTTTGGATTATCTCCCTTTGACCAATTCTCCCCATCATGTCGGTTTGAATTTCTGTTTTGTTCAGCTATGTCTATGTCATATGGCCTTTCCCCAGTGTGAAAATGTGATTGGTGTTCACCTTGGTCAGTTAGACTGTGGCTTTCATACAGTCTTATTCGGGATTCAAAGTCTGCCATTCTCCGTTCAATGTGGTCGGACATGGTCGTCATTGTATTTTTTACTTCTGTGACGATGTCGGACATTTGTGCATTAACACGGTCATCACGTTTGTTAAAAATAATCTCCGAGTCAGCAGACTCTGATCTACTTTCATCCGTAGTATGTCTGTCATCATCATCACCGTTTTTATTTGCAGCATAAGTGTGATCATCAGCCATTTTGACTTATATCAATTTATTGCGTCTATTTTCAGATTTTAACCAGGATGGCGGTTACAGATGTCGGATGTCAGATACAGATCTATATCAGATGTCGGTGTTCAGTTATATTGTGATACTTTGTAAAAATAAAATTTGTTTTACTTTTATTATTGATGTTAAAATAAATTTGGGTGTCTGGGTCCTTTGGAGTAGCACCAGGCTTACACTTGGTATAGCAATTAAACTCTATACACAGTCCAATCAGATCAGGATTTCCCAAGTTCAGTTAAATCGGATCAGATTCCATATTGATGTTCAAATTGTAACAAGCACTGAAGCAGGCAGATTTATAAGAAATCCCACTCTATGACACCAAACTGTAACGGCGACCCCTACACGAAGTAGGTCAGGATGTGGGTCCCCTACAGTAGTTGGGTTCGAATTATAAGCCGAGCGGTTTGGCTTGAATGTAGGTTATATGGTGAAACTGGGTGGGGTAAGATCTGATGATTGGCTGTGTAAAGAGGAGGAGATTTATTACAAGTTCAATATATTTATTCAATTCAGTGGAGGTTAAAATATGTATTGTCAATAATAGAAGCCTGTTTAATCATACAACTAAATCATAGCAGGTGTAAGCCTAGATGCTATGGGGATTGACTCCCCAAGTCGGTGCTCAGCCAACTCCGGATTCGGGGTTCTGAATTTAGTTGGTGCTTCCACCCCCGGATCCGGTGTTTGTCATGTTAAGATCGACTTGGTGGAATCTACTAGTCATTATAATTTCCCTACTGGGTGGAATTATCTACTACCTCTGTTCTTGGAGGTCTCATCTTTTTGTTTCTAGAGAGTACCAGATCTGGTAGTGGTAGTAAGCTAATTCACCTAGTCGGGAGTGCGATGTTGGTCAGTGGTCTATTGGCATTCAGAAGCCCAGATCTGGTAGTGACGTTCCGTTTTATACCCACGTCATCACGTGAGGGAACCCCGGAGTTGACGTCATACCGTCTTCGGGTTAACTCGGCCGATTTCGGTAATCCGAAGTCGGACGGTGAAAGCGAGTCTGGCTGTTACGTCATAAATCCAAGATGGCGAACAACACAGCTTTTGCAATGTTGCGGCTTAGAAAATCGTCTCCAGCGTCAATAATATTAATAATACAGACATGACATTCAGCAAAAAGGTAATGTACAATGTTATTCACATAATCAATGCGGAGTTAGCGCATGACAATAATTATTATTGATGCAATCGAACCGTGAAGTTGCCACGTGGCAGAACGCGCACTCGCAGCTTCAAGCGAGTACGTTAGCACAGGTTTCTCAACAATTCTCGCATTAAAAATGGAACAATGGTCAATTTAATGTGTCAGGCCGGTCAGCGTAGCAATATTAAGGAAAATATCAATATAATACTTACTTTGGAGTGGGCAAGATTTCAACACTTTCAGCCACTGTTGATGTTGTCATAACCACGTGATCATGCACCTTGTAAATATACTGATGATTGTATGAAGTCAGAGTTGTAGGATTACGTATTTCCAAACGACGTGACGTCATGTTTTTTTCAGATGTGTTTACAGTAGATGTCCTATAATATCTTTCTAATGAAATGACATATTTTTATGAACTATACCGCAGCAAATGCAATACACGTTGCCCTTTATTGCATAGGCGGCTTTAATCTCATAATTATGTCGTTTTGACGAAGAATCGGATTCTGTAAATGTAAATAAAAACCACAACACGTGAATGTAAGAAATAAACGCTACCCGATTCTTTGTGAAAGTTATAAGTTATTGTAAATAACTTTCAAGGCACCCATAAAACACATTTATGCCATCGTATTTAGTGCGCCACATATCATAAAAATCCTTCAGTTTAATAGGAAGATTTTAAAGAAAATATATTGTAAAAATGACGTCATAGATTACGTCACGTCGGAAAATCGGGTTCGGAAACCACGCGATCCCACACCCTGCGTCCGGGAGCAGATTGCAAGAGTTACAGTTCAAAACTAAGTCAGAGTTGGCATAGTGTATGAGATAACCATTGGCTATACGTGTTCCAAACTACAGATCTATATTATTCTATGTGCTCCATACACTATATACTTCCATATACCTTACAGCCTTTTCAGTGTATGGAAATGGGTGGGTGGGGTAACGTTTTCCAAATGAGCCAAGTATTGGGCCCTAGGTCCGAGTCTTCGTGATACCACATTGCAAAAATGTTTTGTGTCTTCATAACTGAACAACATATTTACTTGAGTTTTATCATGATACACATCTAATACGAGACTTGCAATATAAATGGAACAATGATCTCAGATTATGCTATTGTTTAGAAATGCCACTTGTTTATATATAGATGATAGTAAGTTAGTGCCGTGGATGGGAAAACATATATAACAAGGCTCAGGAAACGGGATGGGTGAGGCTCTGCCGTTTCCGTGCCGCGCCAGATATTTTTCCCATTCACGGCACTAACCTACTATTCTATTTATCCCGTCAACACCTACAAATGGCTGTAAAATGCAAAAATAGTATTGACTGGATATCAAAAATGTTTCACGGCACCGTGTTTCACGGCACATAAGCACTGTGTTGACGGGATAAACTGTGTTTCCTGCTTAAACGGTCACCACCTAACTGGACCCTTTACCGTTGACGGGTCACATTTCCTGTTTCTACACTGTCAAGGTGTATGATCACGTGGTACTAACAACAACAACAAGTACCGATTCAAAGTACGTATTATTTTATAGTGTCCTTATTACGTAACGGAATTTGCTGAAATATGGCGCATCAAACGCGTCTTGTTAAGCTGCATTTTGTGGTCTCTGTATTTTCGCCCAAACTTCTGTGGTTTTTGCGAAGAATCGATTTTCGTTTCTCCGACACGGACATCGATTCTTCGCAAAAAAACACAGAAGTTTGTGCCAAACTCACTAGACCAACCACCAAATGCAGCTCATGAAGACGCGTTTCCTGCGCCATATTTCATGAAAATCCGTTGCATATTAAGGAAAATATCAAAGAATACTTACTTCGGAGTGGGCGACGTTGTTGTTGTTGTTGTAACCACGTGATCATGTACCTTGATTGTAGGGTTCGGAGTTGATCTAATCAGATACGGCATTTTCCAGTCAGATATAACATTTTATTAGCTAACGAGCTTTGCATAGGCCGAATACGTACTGACTGCATGATGGCATAATGTCGTGTCAGGCATTGACCTACGAATATCCGGGTTTTGAAACGAATCGAGAGTTGACGTTTCATTTTTAGAACGGCGTCACATGACGTAATGTAGCAAAATAAACAGGTCCGTTTTATTTTCCACGAAAACCACTTCACCACACTAGTGTATTTTGATATCAAGTTTATCAGGCTCTGCTCGGAAACGGTAGGAATTCCTCCGCGAGCCTCGGAATTCCTACGCGTTTCCTAGCTAATTCTGATAAACTTGCTATCAAAAGACACTAACCCGGTGTTAGCTATGTATTTCATACGCTCGAGTGTCGGGATTGGGGATCCATCCCGGGCCGCCGGCGTGACAGTCGGAGCACGTAACCTCTCGGATACAATTTCACGCTGATAATGGAGGATCGTAGCTATAGTTATCTCACTTTGCAAATCTAATTTTAGAGATCCGGGGCCCGTTTCACTAAACTTCATACGACTAAAATGTTCGTAAGTTCAAAATTATGATAGTCTGTAAATTTCACATTAACAATGTTTTCTTGTAAGCAATTATTGGATTTACATTTATTGAGCATAGGCTGCATGAGCAGCCTATGCTCAATACATGTAAATCCATCAATTAAAATTTACAGACGATCTTAAATTTGCACTTACGAACATTTTAGTCGTACGAAGTTTAGTGAAATGGGCCCCCGGTCTTATGCTGTATTTTAGCGTTTATTTCTTACTGAATAACACAACAAATGCAGAGTAGACCCAGATCAGACTGCACATAATGATCTGGGTCTACACTGTGTGCAATAAACGTGATAAGTGTGAAAATATGAAACTGGCAAATAATGCAACCCTGGGTCAGATTGCGTAGATATGTAGGATGATCTGGATCAACACTAGTCGACATCACTATAATTGCTCCTTTTCATAACAACTCATGATACATTCGCCCTTTTTCCAAGAAATAAGGCCCTAAACTACATAATTTGGACCGCATTTCTATAAATAAATTCAACGGGAAATAACGAGTTACGATCCCTCATTTATGCTACAATAAACAGTTATTTATTCCTCCAGCCATTCCGCAAATCGACGTTATTATCTGTGCACGCAACGATTTCTTGCGAGTATAAGGACCTGGGGCCCGTTTCACTAAACTTCTTACGCTACGAACTTTCTTACGTCTACGATACTTTTCGTACGAACTTCTTGCGAACTTCTTACGTGCGTTTCACTAACATGTTCGTGCGAAATTTCTTTCTTATCCATCAAGCCCTTTGAATGTAAACATCCGGTCCGACTTTGACGACCAGACGACAGCTGTCAAATCAACTTCCTCAGTCCAGCAAGTTGAAACCAGGAAAGTGAATTAGACTGACACTGAGTGTCCCATCCACGGCGCCCAGGGTGTTCGGAATCCTGGCCACACTGTAAAGGGTTGTTTTTTTTACAGTTGGCCAGGTCTTGTTCCTCGGTTGGAAAATTAATGTTGTCCAGTCGATTATTGATGGCTGAGACAACATCATTAATACACCGAGAAACCGAACTCCTAGAGACACCGTGGATGTCGCCAGCCTCGGAGTAGAACTCGCCCTTCGCCAGGTAGCGCAGGGTAACCAGTGTCTGCAAAGTTTCAAGTGCTTGAGTCTTTGATGATCTCACATGTGATTTTTATTTGCTTTAGCTTGTACTGTATACTTTACGGGGCATGGAGTTGCCATATTGGCCATCTTAGTATATACAACCCATAAGTAACGTTTACCTCTTGTGGCGTTTGACACATACCACAAATAATTTGACATACCCATAAATACAAGTTTGTGCAACGTCCTATTGGTTGTTTTCATCACAATTATATATACATAGTCTGATTTACTATTACATTTAGGGGAAGTGGCTTTGGTGTGGTATGGATCTGGAACAAGGTCGGGTTATTCTAATTTCAGAGCTGAATATATATTTTTATCGATGTAAATATTCCGCCCCCACCCCCACCAATGCAGCAGGTTGAATATGGGATCGAACCAGTTGGCCAGGCCTTACATGACCTTAACCTGTTGTATAGCTTTCTGGCATAATATTTATAGCACGATGTTGTCATTTCTGTATTGTACCACATTGTAATACTTTTTCTGTCATATTATTTGCTGTATGTGTCAAACGGTCGAAGTGAAGAAACTGTAAGATGGCTGTACATACAAAGATGGCGGAGATGGCAACTCGATGTACCATATAGTATACAGTAACAACAAAAATGTTGTTTTCTGAAAATGTTCTGGAAATGGCTGCGAACATTAGACGGACATGGGTAATATTCCTAATATGACAACAAATTACATATATATTACTTTTGAAAGTTATTTGATTTGTGTTTTCATCCATTTCACCTCTACACCACACTACAATTATAGTGAATCACTCCTCCTTAAACACATGATATCAGGCTGCATTTGCTGGTTAACTGATCAGAAGGTAAAATTATAGTGAGTAACTACTCCATAAGCCACGTTATATAAGGCTGCATTTGTTGGGATAACTGATAACTGATAACTGCTGCATTTATTGGGCCTTTTCGAACATATGAGTCGAGCTAATGCCATGTTTATTGATAACGGGTGGTCCAAACACATTTAAAATACAATATAAATAGACTGGTGGTGTAAATCCAATCCATTATAGGAATGCACGAGCTTGTCGGAGAATGTATCGAGATATAAACACAGAGTGGGTTTATACAAGGATTTATCTCGATAATAAATGTTAATGAACTGTCTTTATATCTCGATACATTCACACTCTGTGTTTATATCTCGATACATTCTCCGAAAATGTCAGAGAATCTGTCTGCACATCTGACAGCTATCTGCATATCTGACGCTGTTATCCATTCACAAATTCACAAATAGACACATTGTTGGAAGTATCAAATCAAATCAATACCTGCTGAAAATGTGTTTAACAAGACAGACTAGGACGACGTTAAGTGGTAACGTAGTTGGGCAGTAGTAGTAAGGGAGTCAAAATGATACCACCTACCGTGGTATCATTTGTAACCCTCTATAATACCCCCACCACCCCCGAAAATCAAAAAATTGGTTAACGAGGAAAATTGGGTCTCCCGACAGCAAATTTATGAATTTTTGGAGAAAATAATTTTGAGAAGAGGGAGTCCCAATTATATTGGTAATTGACTTTTGAAAAAAGTCGAAATCATTCATGCAAGTACAATAGTTTATATTCCTCATTTTTCTTGTCCGATATAGCTAATTTATTTCGCAGATCAGCAACTAATTCTACCAGCTCTATTCTACCACGTTCACCTTTAGCCACCTGACAGCGTAGTTGCTTATGTCTACAAAGAGTTTTGGGCACTAACGAATTTACAAGGGCATCTAGGGCATTGAAATTGTGGGGGGCACAAGGAAACTTTCTACGTCTCGCTAGATGCCTTCGTAGATAGTCTTTACACGTAAACGTCTTACACAAGTCTCACACTCCATTATATATGTATAAAATTTATCTGTTCAATTGGACGTCAAAAAAACATTATGTAAATTTTTGACGTCCAATTGAACAGATAAAATTTTATAGGTTATACAAAAGTATATATACAAAAAGTATAATACAGAAATATGATAACGCCAGAAACTAGAGCAGAAATAGAAAGTTTGAGAAGAGAAGCCGAATCTCTAGGGATTACTTATAGTACACGTGAGAGTTAGGGGGTTGACAAAGCTGATAAATGCCACAAAGAATGAGGCGTTTATTGAAGCGGTTTACCCGCGCCTATAAAAGAGGGGCATTTACAAACATCTCACTAGCGGATGAAGTTGGTAACAGAATTCAAAAAGAAAGTATTGCGGAGTTTAAGGGCTAGTGTAATAAAACCTTCAAGCACCAATAATTGTCCCAAATTAGACACACAGGCGGCCAATACAAAATAAAAGGTCTCTCGTTCGCGCGATAGTGGAAAAAGGTGAAGAAATATTGGGGCTCACGATGAAACATTGGAAAAGTTAGAAAATGGAAGACGGGTAGTTACATTATCCTTTCGTAAAAACATTAACATTAACGAGTCTGAACGCATGTCCGAGAAACTCGCTCCGTATCTAACAACCAATTTTTATTTGAGATATTCATATTCTTACAAGCTAGAACATATGGAGGAAATTAAAAATGGAAAACCTGTAACTATAATAATGCACAAAAATCTCGGTGGTAGCGAACCACTATCATCAATGAAAACCGTTAAAAAATGGCTGTCAGATAAGGAGCAAACACGAATAATGTCCGATAAAATAGACAGACCGAATACAAAGTGGAAGTTTGTAAGATGGGTAGAGGTTTTCGTAAAGCTAATACAGGGTAGTAGGGGAAAAGATTTGGGACTACAATCCAAAGAAGCGGCAGGAGGAGAACTTCCAGAATGGCTGAAGAATAAAAAAGGTATGTATTCTTTAGATAAGTATAATGACGACCTTTGTCTGTTCAGGTGTCTAGCTATGCATATGACAGATAAAAGACCCGACAGATGTACAGAAAAGGCGAAAGAACTTAGTAAGCAATATTTTGGTAGTAATGTGGTTTCACCAATTCCTTTTTCAGATCTGAAAAAGGTTGAAGAGTTTTTTAAAATCGGTATAGAAGTATATCAACCCACCCAATGTAACGTATGGTGGTTGAAAATGGTACCAGCGCACTATAAGGCAATAGGTAATAAACCAATGACAATAGGACTGTTTAATAATCACGCATTTCTAATAAAAAACCTTAAAAAACCTATATCTAAAATTTACGCCTGCGATAATTGCAAGCAGAAATTCACGAAAGCGAGTAATATGAAGAGACACGGACCAAAATGTATGAAAGGTGAGACAAAAGTAGTATGTGATGGTAATTATTTAGAGCGCCCGCGTTCGTCGTTCGAGAAAGCGTTCTACCCAAAAAGTTCTAACAGTTATGGGGCGATCGATTGGATGTACTCTGTGGAAAAGCGCGAGGGAATTCACATTCACCACGAACAGTGTGGACACGGGGGTGAAAGATGGATTTTAGGAGCTCCAGTAGATGGATACTGTCCAGAAACCAATACCGTATATCAATATCACGGCTGTTACTGGCACGGGTGTGAGATTCATGCAAAACTAGAAAAGAAGAACGCGCATCCACTATGAGAAGAGATACACTTATTAGAAGAAGCAAAGAATTCAACCTAGTAGTTATGTGGGAATGCGAATTTCAAAGAACTGGTAAAGACATAAAGATCGGTTGCGACACTACTCTTTATCCATATCAGATAGTATACGATTTTGAGGCATATCTCAACCAGAATTTGAAACTCTCGGTAATAATCTAGAGTACGAAGCCGAGCACGTTCCGGTAAGCGTTAGTATAGGAGATAATTTCTCAGGAACAGTAACTCATATTTGTGATAAAGATCCCGCAAAACTTATAGAAAAATTCGTAGAAGATTTGAAAGTCAGGGGAAAAGCTATAAGAGAAGAAGTGTGGTCAAGATATGGGTTTAATACAGAACATTTACGTAAAAACCAAATCGCCAAGATCGAACAGTGGATAGAGCAAGTACCGATTATAGGTTTTAACAGCAGTAAGTACGATATAAACTTAATAAAGAAATACCTAGTAGGCGAACTGGCATCAACAACAAAGAAAGTAATGGTCGGAAAACGTGCAAACGCAACAATATTTCTATTTACTCCAGAGTTTAGATTTCTTGATGTAATACTTTATCTAGGACCCGGTGTAAGTTACGATAGTTGGATAAAAGCCTACGAATGCAAAGGACAGAAATTTTCTTTCCTTATGAGTGGTTCGATTCTCCAGACAAACTGGATTACCCAGGACTACCGGATATAGAGAATTGGTATTCCAAACTATCTGGGAAAATGTTAATAGATGAAACAGAATTAAGTAAATGTCGTAGAATTTTCGAAGAAAATAATATGAAAACTTTCAGAGATTGGTTGAAATATTATAACGATTTAGATGTAGCACCGTTCCTAGAAGCGGTGGAAAAAATGTGTGAATTTTATAAACACAGAGGTGTGGATATTTTCAAAGATGCGGTAACACTACCTGGAGTAGCTATACAATATTTATTGAGAGGAACCATTAAAGAACAAAAATCTTCAAAGACGATTATACCGGAGGATGCTCTATATGCACCAAAAGAAGAAACATACGAAATGATGAAGGACGCTCTAGTTGGCGGTCCATCAATAGTATTTACACGATATGCAGAAGCTGGTGTTTCAAATATTAGAGTGGGTTCCAAACCTTGCTGTTTTGGGGTACGACGCAAACGCGTTATATTTATCTACGTTAAATAAAGAGATGCCGTGTGGGAGAGAAACTATACACCATATAGATACCCCACATAACCCTAAATTTATTAAAAAGTTTTGTAAAAGAGTTTTATCCGGAGACTGGTTTGGGTTTGCGGAGGTGGATATAGAAGTTCCACACAACTTAAAAGATAAGTTTTCTGAAATGTCCCCAAAATTTATAAACAGAGAAGTAGAGGTTGATGAAGTTCCCACACACATGTTAAAATATTTAAAAGATACTGGTTCCGAACAAGAGGAGATGGAAAAAAATTGGTGGGATCTATGACAGCCACTAAAGTATTGCTGTACGCGCCACTGTTGAAATTGGTATTAAAACACGGCTAGAAATAACTGGAGTTCATCGTGTTATTAGATTATATTAGCGGAAAAACCATTCGAATGGTTCGCAAAAGAAGTTACAGCCGCAAGACGAACGGGTGATGTAGAACCAAATAAGAAACCAGTAGCCGACATAATGAAAATTATTAGGAAACTCGTGTTGTGGAAAAATGATAGAGGCAACGGAGAGACATTTAAATACGACATATACACAAAACGAAACCTGTGTTGACAAAGCATTAAGATCCGCGTATTTTGATGATTTGGAAGAGATAGGAGATGCGTACGAAATATCTTCAAGAAAACCCAGGTGTGCGGTAAAGAGACCATTCCATTGTGGAATAGCGGTTTATCAACTAGCTAAATTGAGAATGTTGGAATTTTACTACGAATTTCTTGACAAATACGTAAAAAGAGAAGACTTTGAATTAATACAGATGGATACGGATAGTATGTATATAGGAGTTAGTGGAAAAACGATAGAGGAATTGATTAGACCTAACTTACTAGACGGGTTTGAAAAAGAAAAAAAGAAATGGTTGGCTTGGGATAAATGGAGCGAAAGAGAGCCCGGACTTTTCAAAATGGAATTTAGCGGAGATAGGGCGATAGCGTTATCTAGTAAGTGTTATTTTGTAGAAAAAATTAATTCTATTAATAAAAACTCTGCGAAAGGAATGTCCAAGAGAACTAACAATTTAAATTGGGATAGATATAAACGAGTACTAACCGAAACTACAGAAGATGGAAAACACATTATAGATGTATAGCACAAAATATGGGGATTTAAAATGAAAGACGGTGTTATGAAAACGTACTGTCAACAAAAAATTAGGACTCTCGGCATACTACGATAAAAGACGTGTGTTACCAGACGGAATACATACAGAACCTCTCTAATGATTTATTTAATAATTTTGAAAAAAAATTAAGAAAATTAGCGATCTAAAGACTCTGATGATCCGGGGGCAGCTGGGTGTCAGAAGGCACCGCGAGAAGTTCTTCGCGAACAAACCCTCGAGATGGCCCATCATCCAAATAGTAGAGCACGGGCTCATCGGGCTTGGTAATAGATCGATCTAGATGATATACATTGAGAGACCACACGGGATCAGTCGCGCGGCGGCTGCCACCTTCGAGCTCTCCCGGTTGATAGAGGTACCGGACATCAATATCTGATGGAAGCCGTTGCTCCTCTAAACCAACGGGTCGCCCGCGCGAGACGGCAGAGGGCTCGCTCGTCACCCTTTTAAAACTTGATGGCATCTACGGGCTTCTTACCTATCAATCTGGTCACCTCTCCGTTCAGTGCGGAGACCAAGGCGGGCAGTCTGGCCACTCACTCGGTCGATCGCGAATGAGGGTCTACAAGTTCTTTAGCGTATTGGTGTCCGAACAGTCTCTCAGCCAGGGTTCGATTGAAGCGTTCCACGATCCCCTGGTCCCGGTGGATGTTGACGCGGCCGCGTCTGATAGAAACTTCGTGCTTAGACAATAGATGAGAGACCGCGCCCATGAACTCGCGGCCGGGATCGACCTGGAGAAGATTCGGCCATTTGAGAGGACTCCTCTTATATATTCGGGAGAGAGCCTCGGCCACCTCCTTAGACTCTTTAGTGGCCAACGGCTCAGCCCCCTTATAACGACTCGCTACGTCAACGACTGTCAGCGCGTACTTGTACGTCTTACGACCGACGCGATCGTGAGGGAGAAACAGGAGATCCGCTTGGTGAACTTGTTTCGGTACCGGCACGTCGAATTTCGGGCACGGAATATTGTGAGGCGCGGGTAAATAGATCTGCCAGATGGCCTGCTTCTTGAGCCATTCCTTGACAGCGTTTTCTGAAACCTTGGTCGCCGCCGCGAGGTTCTTGATGGCAGCGAGTCCCTTCCAGTAGCCGCGGGGGCTATAGTACACGTTCGCTAGCTTGCGCGTTAGGCGAACCGATAGTTTGGTATTAAGTTTGCGCGTGTTCATCGTATGCGATGTATTCTAATATATCTGACAATCTCCAACATGCCCTCGCCAGATCGTCCGGTAACTGCATCGATAATAATAAACCTTTATTGGAAGTGCAATCGCGATTGGGGGTTAAGTTCTGAAGGAAATTGGGAAAATCTAATCTCCCCCAGGATTGGTGGAGGAATCTAACATCCGCTTTGCGAAAAGGGTGGCCGCTTTTTCGTCCTCCCGCCACGTCTCGAGAGAATCTCGGGCCAGACGAATCATACCCTTTGCACCAGCTATGCGGTGTTTAAGGGCAGTGTAGCCTACATCAATCATAGCAAAATAAAGTTCGTCAACTGACATCGTTCTATATATATATATTTATAAAAAAAGTTTATTTAAAATAATTAATTTAAAATCTCGATTGAATATAGTAGCCGACGACCCACCCACCACACCCATTCCCACGACGATGAACGCGATCTCGCGGTCTTTTTGGCCTCTGACGGTACATAGAAATCTGAAAGTTGGGGCTCGCGATCCAGCGGCGCGAGACTTTTCTGCGGATATGCCAGCGCGTACTTGCGGTTGGCTTCTTCAACGTTCTGAAAAGTTTGTGCGGCGTGATTTTCGCGGCGAAGCTCTTCATTGACCCAGTCAAGATGGGCGGTTTGTTTTTCCGACCACGCTTCCTTTGCGCTATTGAATTGTTCTACAGCTAAATCGTGACGCGTACTCTCCTCATCCGCGTTCGAGTTTTGTAGTTTAGAGAATAGAAAGTTGCTGCCGGTGAACGCAAATGCGTTTTAAGAGCGCACCACCTACCATTATTGCGATTGAAGCCATTTATTTCCATATATTAACTGGTAGAATTCCAGCTTTAACTAGATAATCTCGGGTCCAAACTGCGGCCGCTACATCTAAGGTCGCGAGCCCTACGTCTCTCACAGTAAAGTCCAATTTGGGAGCGGATCCTCCTAGGGCCATCTTTGATAGTCGAGCATACCCGATACTGAAACCTGATATCACCACGGCCTGATAAAGCGCATTCACTAACATTTTACTCCGTCTTGTTCGGCCATTATTGCATATAAAAGGGGTCGCGATCAATGTTTAAATGGGCGCATCCAATCGCGATTGGTGTTTCGTAACTTTCTTCTGAACTCTGGCTGGTTGTTTTTTCGATAATATGGGGTATTTCCACACGCACAGGGCACCAACAACTGCCAGACCACCACCAACAACCCAACTCCAATTCACGAATTTGGGTGACAAATTCAAAGAATTTGGGTGTGCTTCCAATTCGTGAATTGGGGTTGTACTCAACTCTGTCTTCAGATGTTTTACTGTCTCCGTCCCCGATTGCAACCCCAATCTCGATTGGAGTTTAGCCTCTCGAAGCTCGGCGAGATATTTTATCTTGTTTAACTTTTCGGGTGGCAGCCGCCGCCCGCCCAGCTGCTGTTTTTGGGATTTTTTATATGCGGTATGTCATCCAGTGGCGGAGTAACACTCGGGTTCGATTGGGTTGGAGCAATCGGGTTCAACTCCGTCACTCTCGCGGGTGTGTCTTGTGTCATCATTTTCAGGGCTTATAGTTCGTGGGCATATATGTCCAAATTGACAGTGTTTACCCGTGGTCAACGCGGTTGTCAGCGGAGCTAAGTACATTCCAAACTTGTGATAAATTGAGCAGCAGGCTGTTCTAAGGGTGTGACCTATAAAAGGGTCTGTCTCTAGATCGTCAATCAATCCCGCGGTGTTTGGTATAGGGAGAAGTATACTAACGGCGGTTGCGTACAAATGAATAGCCGCCGATCCGAGAGTTTTTGTCATCTCCGCACCTAACCTAGATTCGTATCGCGCATACATTTTATCGATCTCCGCATCTGACATCTTATCCACCTGAAAAACTGAGAGACGCCTACCGAGATTGTCCCCCAGCAACCAGCGCAGCTAGCCGCTCTCGTCGCGCCGCATTTTCATTTTCATTCGGAGTCGTTGCACTCAACCAAATACCAACCGCCGTTGGAGTTGATTCCGATTGCTCTGTCGGATCATTATCTATGTTGGCAGTCGGAGTTGAGGTTTCTTCTATTAGCTGATCGAGAAGTTCGTCGCAGTTCATTTTTCTTAAAATTAATTTAACTATTCTAACAAGTCTCATCACTTTAACATATTGCAAAGCGCACCACCCGATACTTATGATCACCATTATGCTCGCAACAAAGCTCGCAGCTGAGCACCAAATTGTTAACATTGTTAACCATTGTTCAGCATTTGTTCAACATTTGTTAAGCATTTGTTCAGCATTGTTCAGCATTGTTCAGCATTTGTTCAGTAATTGCTAATTAATTATAAAATTAATTGATAACTTCGTAAGCAGTTGGTTGATCAGTCTTTAGCAAAAGCTTGGCGTGCTTAGTTTCCGAAAGCATCTGTCGAACCTCCAGGCGCTCCTCGCGCGTTGGGATAACGTCATTCTCTCGAAGACAGTCATCGAATGAGTCTCGGTCCTTGCAGTGAAAGAGGGCGACCCATTTCGTTTGCTCGCGCAGATCCTTGAGGACGGCGTTGTACTTTTGAGTGAATATCCATACGCTTTGCCTAGCATGGCGGCCAGAAAATGCGAGCTCGGAGAGCATGTCCTTCTTTTTGGTCATCGCCGCCTTGGCCGAGCAATCGTCAATCACGTATAGGGCGGGCTCACCCTGGAATCTTTGGTATAAACCACGCAACCAATCGTGAAGCCTATCACCGGGGTCAATAACGTATACCTCAGGGTCGGTCCATATCCACGTTGGCGGCTGATAAGTATCGTTGTGCCGCACAGTGGGACACAGGATCACAATGTGACGAAAGGCATCGCGGTAGGACTCCTCGAGCAAGTCGAGGATGAAAACCGTTTTTCCACATCCTGTCTGCCCACATATTATGGCAGAGTGGGCATCTCCAATCGTGAATTGGTATTGATTGCTAATTTTCTTAATTAATTCTTTAGAATTATCAAATTTATTAATTAATAAATCGTTAGAATGATTGCTAATTTTCTTAATTAATTCTTTAGAATTATCAAATTTATTAATTAATAAATCGTTAGATGATTTTTTTATTAAATCAATAGAGTGCTGAGACGTATCGCCATCTTCGATGTTGAGTTGTGCGTCTGTAATTATATATAAGTACACGTTCAATGGCCCGGCTCCGTCCGCCTCTTTGGTTATCTGGATCGTCACACCCTCGCTAGCGTTCTCAACTTGGCGTCCGCTGCCGTGTATTTGGTCGTCGTCGCTGGCTCGCATGTCTAGCTATAACGCGATCTTTGGTATTCAGGAATCCGCGAGGGAGACGGCCGAGAGATGCAGGTCTTTGGCAACCGGTGCAACCTCCGGAGAGCACTTAGAGCCGGCAGCAAACTGCTTTCTTACTTCGTCCCACTGCTGGTGCGCTGCGAAGACCCGCGCTGTAGAGTTTGATTGGGAACTCCCTCGATCGTCACCTCCTTACCTTCGTGATTGATGGGGTTTATAGAAATTTGTCGGTTTTTTCTAGCACCGAACGCGAAACCGAGCATCCTCGAACAACATCATTATACCTTTCATCGAGCGAGCGGGTACGTTGACGTTAATATTCCACAATGTGTCGCCTTTGTCTTTCGTCATCTTGCGATGGCGAAGAACTCGGTCGTAAAGTATGGCAACACGCCCGGCGTACTGGGTTCTGATCAATCGCGCGAGTTTGGGCATCGTGACCATGTCGTACTCCAGCGAAACATTATCGATCGTATACGTCGATAACATGTCGCTGGCTATGATAACTCGGCCGTAGTCGTTGAACGTTAGTTCGTATTCGAGGCGGTCAGCCAAAGCGCTCTGATAGTAGAGCATGTGACTCTCCAGCAACTCAAAGTCGAGCGGGATGTAGAAGCGGTTGACGTAAGCGCCCGCGACCGCATTGTCACTCGCGTTGTTATCTACCTTGTTACCAGCCCCGATTCTAAGTTTGGTTACGTTCTTATTTTTGCTGGTGTAAATACCCTGATAGACGGCGTTTTCGCGCTCTTGCGCCGTCTTCCATAGGTCCTGATAACAATGGTAGACGTCACTGTCATCGATCGACATCACCTCATTACCAGAAATATTTATCATGGTCTTCTTGACGATGGCACGACCAAGGTTCTGAACGACGGTTCGGTCCGCGTCCGTCGACGTCAGCGAAATAGTGAAAGCGAGGCGAACAGTACCTGGCACAATGACGTCGTTAGCTCCGAGGTTGGGAAGGGGAAGCGGACCAAGAGCTGCTGGTTCTGGTCGATCGTATCGATGGGTTGTTCGTAATAACGACACTCTGTCTCACGCCTTTTGCCCCGAGGGGCTCACACAGTCTGCGGTATGGATTGAGTTTGCGACCGTATTGACTCGAAGACATAATGTAGTGAAACTATATTAAACCTTATGGTTTTGTCTTTAATAAATAATTAATTTTAAGAAATTAATATGGCTGATTACGATATTGACATGGGATGAAATCGGCAGAGACGATTACGTCGATGCGGATGCGGATGATTATGACATAGATGATTATAAATGACGAAACGCCCTTGATACAGCCTCCAGTTCCAATCCAATCGGGGGAATTAGGTGGCGCTACCAGCAGCGTTGGTCAAAGTCGGGAGGAATTACTCGAGGGAGCTGTAGACGACTACTACAACAGTTTGGCAGAAAAAGGTGTGGTCCAATCTGTCGGTCGCGACTACTCCAAGTTCGAATTGGATCTGAACGGTAGATTGCGACTAAAAGCATCAAATGTCCCGATCGTCAAACACGATGACCGGTAAACCCCTAGTGATGAGCACCATTGCCGGATACCGGGGCGGTGGCCAACTCATAAGGAGCGAACTAGGATTTCCAGATTGGACGCGTGGT
Organism: Conchocele bisecta; assembly: GCA_029237695.1. NCBI lineage: Eukaryota > Metazoa > Mollusca > Bivalvia > Lucinida > Thyasiridae > Conchocele > Conchocele bisecta. Next base: position 202,722,890 of record CM055265.1, on the reverse strand, counting down.
AAAACAATTATGCCGACCCGCGCTGTAGAGGCCCTACAGTCTACCGACGAAACGATGGCGAAAACAAAACGGCCGCCGATATAGAAACTGTTGAGCTCAGCGAACTCCCTCGAGTAGCCACCGACGCTATTAACACGATGGAGACCACGTTCAGCGAAATCGACCTGTCTAACGATGACCCATCGTTACCTCTTCTCGAACTCCGGGGCCTCGATAAGGTTATGCAAACGGTCCGGGGCGAACTGGTCCGTAACCTCGCCAAACTCTCGTCGCTGGATGAACATATCGCGCTAGAAGAAAGAAAACTGGAGGAATAAGCCGGTGTCGATATAGAATCTACCGAGCGGATCACCGAACGCCTACAGTCGTTGCGTGATGAAAGAGCAGCTCGCTTGGAGGCCGCCTCGACTAACCGTGAGGCTCTCCGCAACCAAATAGTCGGATCCGCGAAACAATCTCGAGGGTCCTGAACGAGGAGACGACACTCTGGTGAGCGTCTTCGCACTCTGTTCAGAGAACAGGGCATCACGATAGCAAGCATCCTCGTTGCTATCAGCATGACTATATCGACCATAGTTCTAGCTTTCACTGGTGGAGCGGCGCCACCACCCGCGCCAGCACCCGCACCAGCACCCGCGCCATCAGGCGGAGCTAAGGAGTGGGTAAAAAAAACAACTAAAAGCCCTCGCCAGTCTCCTGGCTAAATTAGCCGAAAAGGCGGCTGCCGCACTACCTGGACTGATCGGAGAAGTATCGTTTCTTACTTGCTATATTATTATCAAAAACGCCGGATGGCTAGCCAAAAAATACTTGGGCTTGGGTTTAATCGTGGCAATCGCCGGTCTCCTACTATTCTTCGCCAGAGAGTTCCTAAAACCAAAACCAAAGCGCAAATAATCCGATCGACACGAGGGCGACGACGAGCCCTAATTTCTCCTCCTCGTGTGTTGTGCTTCCAATTTCACCCAATCTGTGATTGATTGGTGTTTCTCCAATCGCGATTGGTCTGTTGATGGAACTCGATGGTGCATCCAATTTACTAATTAATGGGGGTACTGGGTTCGATTGTGTTGAGGGATGTGTATCCATTTTGTGTTTTGGGCGTTTTATGAAATCGGTTCCCTCAACACTGTTGAACCCGATCGTGTTGGGGGTGCGCTTGATGATATCCGTGTTCACGTTACCGTTGTGACCGATTTTTTGATTGGCGGTGGCGATTACGATCTGATTATTGTAACCATCAACCGGGTCGTCTCGTAGTATCATATTGCTCGGCGCGCCATATAAAGACCTATTCCAAATACATAGTCCACTGGGGTGCTGGCAGTCTGCAAAACGTCTTGATAATTCTGGATCGCCTTCTCCAGGTCCACCTTAGCTGAGATGGCGTCCTCAACAAGTACCAAGAACTGTTTTTGCGCGTCAAACGCCGTTCCGAATCCTATTATAGAACTGCGAGTTTGTTTTTGTGCACCTAGTATAGCCCACACATATGTACGAATGGAGTCGTTGTGGCGAGTACCCCGGCCTGAGTAAATCCAGTGCTTTTATCTAATATAAATGTACTCCATGCTATTCCAACTTTAGATGGTTGGTGTAGTGAAGCCGGATATGTTTGGTAGTAGGTTTTATCTGAGAACATATCAAGAAAAAAACTTGGTCTTTTATGTATTAGGAAACTTGACGTGTACCTCATAGTACTGCTATCGAATGTGCCATCAACAACTTTTACATCATTTCCAGCTTCTTCAAAAAAGGGGTCGCCCATTGAATCGTTCTTGGTGTAAACTTTTTGTTTCCAATCACGGTTTGGGTCCACACCAAATTCGTCACATATCCGTTCGAACTCCTTACGGTTGTATGTGTTGGAAATGGGATTCCACCCGTCGTCTTGAAGTAGTGGAACACGTAATTCTTTCAAAATCCTTCTAATAGTATAATAAACATGAAAGTTGTATAAGCTACTGCTCATCATGCTGTTAATTGGTTTTATGTGGTCTCCGAAAGATACACCACACCCAGTTGTGGCACACCACACGGCAAAATTTAGTTGGTTCTGCCAGAACTGCATCGGAGTTGCCCGCCATCTGTTTACCCCATCCACCGTACTAATCTTGGTCACCCTATATTTCTCAAATATGTTAGTGAAATTTGTGTCGAAACCCATCCCAAAACCCTGACTATTTTATTTTAGGGTGCACAAGCCAACCAATGGTGTTCTTTTGAGCGGTATACACCACCAACTTTATACTTTGCATTAGAGTTAAAGCTAAATGCTGTGTATCCATTGAAAGATATTATTATGTTTGCTACTATCACTAATGTTCAAAAAGGGAGTTGTGAACTTCAAAAATTAATAGACAACTGCTGCGGACAACGCCGGGTAGGCCTTAGATCAATAACGTTCACGGTCGGGTGAAAAACGTTGAAAACGCTCGAGTTTTTCACATTAGAAGTCGAGGGTGTAAGCCCTGTGGCTTTCGGAAACTACATCATAACTGAACCAGTGACCTCAGGATTTCGTAGAATCCAGATGCTATAGTACCTCAGGGTCTTTGGAGTTTCGGAGATCTCCAAGCTTTTGTCGCGGAGAAGATTCCTGGTGTAGTCACTCTCGCAATCTCGAAAGCCACGGGGCTCACGACATTGACCGTTGATAGGCGTTTAAGGATCTCACCGGGGTTGGGCTCACTGTTAGGATTTAAAATAACATACCCTTACAACGATGACGGAGTGTTTGATCCTGGCGAGCACGTCGGCACGACCCCGGTGAACTTCGCCGTCACGAAAACTCTCGGGGTGCACCTGGATCGGGTGAACACATCGTACAACACGGTAGACGGCACTCCCAGCATATTACTGAAAACCGTGCCCGCCAGCGACTGTTTCTATGGTGAGACCCTGACCTTAGACTTCCCACACCCCGAGATGAAAGTTTTGGAATCGGGACACATCCACGAGTTGAAGATTTCTATTCTTGATGATAAAGGGCGAGAGTTGAAGAACGATTACCCGATTTCGGTAGTCCTAGAAATTTCAAATTAATTAATTTTAAGAAAATTATTTAGAATTAAACGCATGTTCGAATATATATTATCAACATTATTGAAAATGAGTATATACGGACCAGGTAGTTCTTCCGATTGGGTGACAAATTCAAATAATTTGGAACCGTAGAAGGGGGATTCATCCCGACAGAGGGCGACTTTTTAACTACCCAAAAAACAAAGGCCTTGATCAATAGAACTATATCGAGGGCCACGGACGAGATTCACAAAAGTCTACTATCACAACTTAGAGAATATGCCCTGGCTGTGAATACACAAAGTCGTGAAGAAACGCATACGGAAACTAAAACGAACTAGGTAATAAAAAAAAATAACCAAATTTAGAAAAGAGGCCCGGTTGGGGATTGATAAAGCCCGAGAAGACCGCCAGGTTGACAATTACGGCGGTTTATGATGCGTTGCGCTTAGAAGACTCTCTCAGCAAAGAAGCTACACTTGCTGAATTAGACGGAAAATAATCGATTTTCGAAAATGAGGCCACATCGGGTATTGAGAAAGCACGAGAAGACCACCAGGCGGACCTTACGAAGGCTTATGAGGTGTTGCGCTCAGAAGACTCTCTCATCAGAGAAGCGGCACTTACTGAACTAGATAAAAAAATAACCAAATTTCGAAAAGAGACCCGGTCGGGTATTGATAAAGTCCGAGAAGACCACCAGTCGAACCTTGAGGAGGCCATTGCGGAGGCTTATGATGCGTTGCGCTTGGAGAACTCTCATAGTAAAGAAGCGACACTTACCGAACTAGACGGTAAAATAGCCGAATTTCTGAAAGAGACCAGGTCGGGGGTTGAGGGGGTCCGAGAAGACCACAAAGAGGCCATTGCGGAGGCTTATGGGGCGTTACGCTCAGAGGACTCTCTCAACAGAGAAGCGGCACTTACTGACATATACGAAAAAATAACCGAATTTAAAAAAGAGACCCGGTTTGATCTTGATGGAGTCCGAACGGGTATTGAGAAAGCCCGAGAAGACCACGAGGCGGATATTACGGAAACTTATAGGGTGTTGCTCTTAGAGGACTCTATCAACAGAGAAGCGACACTTACCGAACTAGATGGAAAAATAACCGAATTTCAAAAAGAGGCCCGGTCTGGGGTTGAGAAAGCCCGAGAAGACCACAAGGTAGCCATTGCGAAGGCTTATGAGGTGTTGCGCTCAGAGGACTCTCTCATCAGAGAGGCGGCGGTTGCTGAACTAGATGGAAAAATAACCGAATTTCAAAAAGAGGCCCGGTCGGGTATTGATAAAGCCTTAGAAGGCCACCAGGCGACCATTACGGAGGCTTATGATGCGTTGCGCTTAGAGGACTCTCTCAGCAGAGAAGCACATTACCGAACTAGATGGAAAAATAACCGAAGTTTCTGATAAACTGAAACATGATCGTATAGCCGCGACCAAAGCTCTTGAGGAGGCCTCTTATGAGATTCGTACTGAGGCATATAACGCAAACAGGGCGCTTGCCGGAATAGTGAAAACAATGAAAACGCCAAAACGTGTCATAACAGTTTGGGCTGAGAAGCGGGGCCCATTGATTGAGGGGCACTATGAATATTCGTTCGGTGCCAAAGCGAGTAATAAATATGGGGGATACACTATGACAGCTGCAGGTGAAGTTATCCAAATGGCGGTCTGCTCGGTTAATGCTAGTGGTATACCTGTGGGCGCGGTCGCGATAAATATTGTAGTAGATGGGGAAGAACGGGGGGTTGGAGTCACTAAAATCTCTGCAGATATTTCGACGGTGGTTTCGTTCGCCGGTGATGATCGAATTAGACTTTCCAAAGGTAGTGTTATTAACTTTGTTACGAAAATCGGTGACTCAAAGAGTTCTTCCACTATTGTCTCATTGTTAATTGAACTTATTGTGTAAATACTAATATATTGAAATAAATTTTTAAAATTTATTTAAATATGAACGAATCAACGCTTCCAATTGTCAATACCACTCCATCAACACTGTGTACAATTAACGAAAGAAGTTCAGATTTTAGGTTGAATAATATCGTCGCTATGCAGGATATTTTAGTTAGAGAATATACAAATAGAAAAAGAAACTCTAAAAAATATAGGCGCGCGGTGAACATGGCTGAAGTATCTAGCACGGCTCTGGCGAGTGTTTCTGTGTTGTGTGGGGCGGGGACAGCTGCAACTATATCCACCTTATAACGGTTCCCGTAGCGGGGATTTTATGTGCGGTGTCGGCCGTTTCTGGGTTGTTGTGTATGGTAATTAGGGCGTCGGGTGGAAAACTCGAGAAAAAATGTAGAAAACATGATAGAATATCCGTTCATCTCGCCAGGTCTAAGAAAAATAGCATCGACGTTATGGTGTCCAAAGCGTTGGCCGATAAGAAAATATCAAATTTAGAGTTTGAATCCGTGGTGGAAGAAATGCGGAGATATGAAAAATTAAAAAATGATATAAGAATCAAGGCACGCGCCACCATGTCCAAGATTGAGTGTACTGATTGGGATAAATTTAGGGAAAAACTTGGAGATTAAGTCGAAAGAAATGTTACAGCACCATTGTGATTTTTTAAAAAATAATTAATTTTCTTATATTGGTGCAGTAAACAAATTTACATACCTATGCAACATGTGTTTTTCACTGAGAATTACGCCGTAATCGCATAACAAATTCAGTCTAGGATTACACTGTACACACCGTCTGTGTAATTGATACACTCGGCTCTGTTTACCTCGGCTATCAATTTACGCATGGTTCATAACCCGTGTAATTGAAACATTGTCGTAAATCGATAATTGTACAACACTAGGTAGTGTTTATCATAACAGCCTTCGTGGTCGTGTGGTTAAGGCGATAATCTATAGAGACGAGGGTCGTGGGTTCGCGCCGCGGTTGGAGCTAAACATTTTTATTTATTTATTTCTATCCCTACAAATGTGGTCGCTATGGTAAACAACTGCATTACAAAACGGCGTTCGGAGTCCGAAACCGCTGTTGTCATGGTAAACAACTGCATGACAACGGTGGCGTTCGGAGTCCGACCGCTGTTGTCATGGTAAACAACTGCATGACAACAGCGGTCGGACTCCGACCGCTCGAGGTTGATGAAAAATAATTTCAGATAGCCCGTTTACATACCTTCGATAAGAAAAATACACTCGGCTATAAATTAATTAGTAGTTTGTTTTTTTCAATAATAATTTTTCAATATCTTTATAAGCGATATCGTAAAAATGTACATTCGTAAACGAATCGTTGGGCTTTAATAGTTTTATATAATACGCCTTAGTTTCATATCCGATACGCATTATCTGTCTTAATGTTCGTATTTGCCTCTTGTATAGTTGACATAATTGCCGGTATAATATTGGAAATGTAACGTTTTTATCGGAGCGTAATAAATTACGCTGGTATTTCATATATTCGATATCGCCTAGTGTTCACATTTTATAGAATTTATATACAGGATTATAACCCCCGTATTCTTCGTAAACTTCTTCAACACAGTCATTAAAAATTTTCAATTCAAATTGTATTGTATTATCCATTTTCTCTAATATTGGTACTCGTTTTTTCTGTTCAATTTCCAATTAGAATTTTCAAATCCATTACAATATGATTGTAGAAACGCATATCCGTAAACGAATCGTTGATTTTAAACGGTTTTTTATTAAAATTAGTTTTATGATGTTCCGGTAGTTGTTCTCCGATCCTATTTAGTCGCTTCGTTTCACGAATTTGATCCTTGTACCGGCGACATAATTGCCGGTATAATATTGTAAATGCAACGCTTTTATCGGAGCGTAATAAATTACGCTGATATTTCATGTATTCGATTCTGCATAATGTTTTCAATTTATAGTAATATTTTTCACCAAAGACATTACAAAATTCCAATTCCCATTCTATTTTATTATCCATTTTGTTATAATATTTTATTATAACCTATGAAATGTATCTGTTCAATTTGGACGTAAAAAACATGATGTATTTATGACACCAATATATACTTTCAAAAGTCAATTACCAATATAATTGGGACTCCCTCTTCTCAAAATTATTTTCTCCAAAAATTCATAAATTTGCTGTCGGGAGACCCAATTTTCCTCGTTAACCAATTTTTTGATTTTCGGGGGTGGTGGGGGTATTATAGAGGGTTATAAACGATACCACGGTAGGTGGTATCATTTTGACTCCCTTACTACTACTTGGGCTGTCAGAGGGCACGTAACCCAAGGGTATGTGCTAATCAATGTTTATTTACAATATAGTACACAATGGAAACATGAATGCATGATACAGTGATATCCAAACATTACAGTATGGTTCACAAGTAATATTCAATTATCTAGAGTGATGATATGAACGCTGTTGAAGCAGAGCTCCAGATAAGCTGCGTATTTGCGTAAATACCCAATTAAAATTGCCAAAAACCAAATTTAAATCAGAAGTAGTGAGTATCAAAAAGCAATGAGAACAATTGTGGTACCTTTATCATGCTGCAGAAAACAATAAACAGACCACCATTATAGCATATTTTCCTTATTTTTCCATGAAAACACATCTTGATATTTCATTTGAATTGTCTCCAAGGAGACAATTCTAATGAAATTCCAAGATATGTTTTCATTTCGAAACAACCTATTCAATAATTGCTGTATGTTGATGTGTAAACAGTAGTGTGATTTAATTTTACCGAATTACAATTTTGAAATACCCAATTGCTTCAGAAATGATGGAGTAACAATACTCAATTACTAATTCCTTATCTGGAGCTTGCTCTTATCAGTGCATGGCTACACTTAGAGTAAATACGTGCTAATATATGTCATTCAACGACTGTACAGACATATACGGAAGCCCATTAGGGCCACTTCACTTTTTTTCAATTTCGTTTTATTCAAGATGTTTTCTTAAATTTTCAAATTCTTTTCTTGAATTTTCAAGATCTTTTCAAGAAAAGATCTTGAAAATTCAAGAAAATATTTTGAAAATTCAAGAAAATATTTTGAAAATTCAAGAAAAGATCTCGAAAATTCAAGAAAATATCTTGAAAATTCAAGAAAAGATCTCGAAAATTCAAGAAAAGATCTCGAAAATTCAAGAAAAGAACTTGAAAATTCAAGAAAATATCTTGAAACATCCTTTATTAGAAACGATCTTGAAAAGTCAAGAAAAGATCTTGAAAATTCGATAAAGAAAAGATCTTGACAATTCGAGAAAAGAACTTGAAAATTCAAGAAAAGATCTTGAATAAATGGAAATAAAAAAAGTGAAGTGGCCCTAATGGGCTTCCGTAGACATACCTAAGGTTGCATACTTCTATCTATAGGTCCAGTGTAGCAAATACTGGCATATATACTTATTGTTATGGGTTTCATTGGTGTATATTTGTGATGACAATGGCTGTTGAAGTTCGCAAAGCACAGCGACATACCTTGGCATAGTCATATGTCTGACTTACAACAGAACATCTCTAAACCGGACACCCTGTGGACATCCCAGGGTCTCCGGTTTAGAGAGGTTCCACTGTATTATGCTATCCTTGTGTAATTTCATGTGCACATTCTGTGCAGTCAATCCCCTGATCAGTAGCCGATTTCACAAAAAAAATGCTAAGCATATTTATCTAGCTAAATATACTTTGAGGAAGTAATCATTTATTTTTCCAGAAATGCATTATTTCATATAGAAGTAACGACTGCATATATTTGATGATTAAAAGTATGCAGACTTATTATACTGAATTCTTAAATTGAAAAATTTCTCACTCAAAGTGTACTTAGCGAGACAAGTATACTTTGCAATGTTGGTGAAATCGTCTACTGGAATACAGGAAATACTTGTATATTAAAAGCATTATATGTTAATACAATATTTAAATTTGTATTCATAGTCACATCTATATTATATCTTTATTTCCTCCTGTCCGGATATTATAAATTGTCACACAATGCACAACAATAATACTTGTCATACCGCAGATAAGTTTCTCGGCTTTTGATTGGCTAGCTTGCCTGGTCATATATATTATATGACCTGCAAAGGCCGTCAGACATACAGGAATTGCGATTCCCCTCCGGCGCCTCGCGTCCAATGAAGACACATTTTGCAAGCCTCTACCGATTGCGAGTTGTATTCCTCACTAAACACAATAAAACCCCGAATTGATCAATAAAAGTAACAAATTTTACACTCAAAACCAGTCTTTATTGTTTATTTTTCCATAAATATTCTTCGCTCATCAAAATATGAGCGAAAAATGCCACAAACTGTCCCGTTTAGTGTTTTCAAATCTCAACACATTGGCTTCCTGACACGGCTATATTTAGGTCATAAACTATGGGTTCCACGCACGAAACGCGGCGTAGCAATGACAGCGAATATTTGGGAACCAGTCGCATTCTTCTAGAGGCGCCAAAGGGAGAGCAGATCGATAGAGCAGTGGAATATAAATTAAATTACACGATATAAAAAAACTGTCATAAAATCGTTTTCGATGGATTTCTTACTCCATATTTAGTTTGTTTTCGTTTAATAAAAAAAGAAAATGTTCATTTATGCCTTTATATTAAGACTGACGGTATACGGCCAAATAACGGATATGCGGTATGACAAATAGGTTATTGTGATTCGCCTCGGGTGAACATACCTCCAGACGGGCAATATTACACCATATAGCCTGTGTAGAATCACAATAACTTATAATGTACAAGAAACAAACATGAGTATTAAACAAGTGAGTGTAATGAAGGGAATAATGATATGTGCATGTGATAAATATATACAGTTGATCACGCTATTGCACTCTTTTTTTTTTTTTTAGATCATTGTGACTATATATTGTCCATATGATATAAGGCGCATTTACGACTACATACACGTGTAAGAGCAGAATCATGTCACCATGGATACATGGGCGAATGCGACCACATCTGACTAAGATCGGCGGTGCTTCTGCGTCAACCGATCAGGGACTTCGCTGCTCGCAGGGGACGTATAATTCTTTTTTGTTATTAATTCGTTCCCACGAAATAACAATTCGTTCCCTAAATTTAACAATTCGTTCCCACGAATTAACAATTCGTTCCCACGAAATAACAATTCGTTCCCTTTGCGAGGGCATGACACAGACAATCTTTCGTAAGTACATTTCCATTAATAATACAGAGTCACTCTCTCTAACTTTCTTAATTTTCTTAATCTGGAATTTGCGACCCGTTTAGATCCAGGTCAGCATGTGCATATGCGCAATCTGACAGGATTTGCACTGTTCGCCATTTCAGCAATAAATCACACGTCATGCGTCTAACAAAGGATAGATATTGTTATCATGCTACAGGAGTGTGCAATTTGGTCAAAAGCTACACTGATCACTAATCCCATAAGCTCCATTTCTGCAGTCACAGCCACAAATATTGATTATATTGCGAACAAAATGTATTTTCCTGATGAGTATATGGGAATATAACATAGAGGTGGTACCGCTGCATAGCTCAAGCTCACAAATGTGGTAAGAATACAAAAGTTAGACTTTGAAAATCGGTCATCAAATTTTTTAAATATATATATTCAAGTACAAGTAGATATATAGCCCTCATGATGAAAACCTCATCGAACATTCCTTTTGAAAAATATCAATACTTGAAGTTTTATCCACTATTTTACTTCTGAGATCATGATATGGGGCCCGTTTCATTAAACTTCGTTCGACTAAAATGTTCGTAAGTGTAAATTTACGATAATCTGTACATTTCACATTAACAATGTTTTCTTGTAAACAACTATTGGATTTACATTTATTGAGCATAATAAATATTCAGCTCAATAAATTTAAATCCATCAATTAAAATATCCAGACGATCCTAAATTTGCACTTACGAACATTTCAGTCGTACAAAGTTTAGTGAAACGGCTCCCTGCAGTGTTACATTTCCATAAATGAAACCTCCGCCATGCGCCTGGCAAACACTATATAGATCATTATTCCATTATCAGGCAAAATGAGTGTGTTATTATATTAGAAGCTACAATGAAAATCACCGCTCTTCAGCAGTGTCAGGGTTGTTCCGGAAATGTTTCTATTCAACCGAATGACGTTGATGAATCCGTCACGCATGTCGTTGATGAATCCGTCACGCATGTCCTTGATGAATCCGTCAAGCTTGTCGTTGATGAATGAGTCACGCACACCATTGAAGAATCCGTCGTGTATGTCGTTGTTGATGAATCGGTCGTGTTTGTCGTTGTTGATGAATCCGTCGTGTATGACGTTGATGAATCCGTCGTGTATGACGTTGATGAATCCGTCGTGTATGTTGTTGATGAATCGCTTGTCGTTGATGAATGAGTCACGCACACCATTGAAGAATCCGTCGTGTATGTCGTTGTTGATGAATCGGTCGTGTTTGTCGTTGTTGATGAATCCGTCGTGTATGACGTTGATGAATCCGTCGTGTATGTTGTTGATGAATCCGTCCGTCCCAGTACTCTATCTTTGCTCTTTGTGTTCTAGAGGTGAAAATAACAGTCGACACATTAGGAGCATTTTATTTATTTCTCTCTGTAAATATGTCCTCTGGACGCAATTCTAATGAAATTCCAAGACAAATTCATGTTATTTACAGGTAAAAATAAAAGAAAACATGAATATGCATTCTGCTATTTTTGAACTATTGATAGCACAAACTTTGCCAGCATTACTATACACTACCACTGTGTTTCCTTATGTAGTTCTGAATCCGACTAAACAGGCGCGTTGTTCGTTTTCTATCACTCAGGTGCATGACCGCTAAACGACCTGGAATATCTTCGCATAGACTTTGCAAGTTTGCAAGAACTTCGTGAGATCCATACCGATACTGATTGCCAGTTTGTTCTTTGTTCGTCTTCTCTGGCGCTTTATCAGCACCTGCTGCATAGTCATTATTTGCATTAACAGGCTGAGTTCTCTCCGGTATCGTGCCACTAGCCATGGGAACCACACCCCTTGCTGGTCTAACGTCTTCATTCGCCAACTGTTGTAACATTAACATGCTTTCTTGGAAATTCTCGTGCACTGATTTCCTCCTTGGCTTTTCTCCTTCAATCACATGCATATACTCCACAACAACAATGCGTGATTTGTCGTCGGCATACCGGTGACAAAGCTTGTCAATACTCACACCTGTCGTATCCCGCATTTTTGATGTTTGCCGCCGGACGTGAAATCGTGCCGACGAGCCCGGTTGGTCATGAACAGCAGCAGGCGACGTCTTGAATTGCATATGTCGTATTAATTTATCGCTGTGTACAACATTGTCTTCCATTCCACAGGTGCATGAAGCACCTTTCGGGACAATATGTGTTGCGTGCTTGGTTCGATTGTACACACTGTCATCTGACACGGCAGGCCGTACCCTCGCATCTAGCCGGGTACCATCACCGAAGACTTTCATGTACAGAAACTTACTCATTTTATTGCGGTACGTTACACCAATTGTACTTCACAGGTCGTACAGCATGTACTGCACGCAATAGTGACCATGGCCAACGACTCGTGTATTATATATGGGCTTGACTGGATAAATTGAGCCTATCGGATTTGTGATCAGTGTAACTCCTGATAAAATATCACACTCCAGTTGTATAATAACGATTTATATTGTTTGTTAAAAGCATGACGGGTGTTTCGTTGATGGAATTGCGAACAGTGCAGGTCCTGACCAGACTGTGCGGATGCACAGGCTGATTTGGATCTACATTTGTCGCAAAACACATAGGCCCATTTTCTCCACATATAGTTTGAGTCATGTTTATGCCATTCATGATAATTGTGCTAATAGACAGCAGGGTATGGAAGCACCTTGTGCATTGTTTACTCTGGATTAATTGCGGCGCCCCTGGGGTCTCAGGTACATGTTATTTGTCATCAATACGACTGCGATTTCCCCCTTTTAAAGGTACATGCCCACTCAGTAGACACAAACTGTTCTTTATATCAGAGGCATCGTCTGAGACATTTTCTGGCATAATAAACATTAATTCACCATTACTCCACGTATTGATTGGCATTATTATACATTTCATAACATGTGTAAATTTCCATACTGATATCAGGGGCGATAACTGTGTTTCCTTAAATGTTAACGGATATTACTATTTATTTTTGCATATGTTTTAGGTGACGCATTTAGTTAGTACAAATAATTAAAAGAAATATCATGCCTCATTTGCATTTGAAAATAGCCTGATACCACCGCGCGTCACTATCAGTAAAATAAACATTACTAAATGATTATATCTGTATAGCGGGCACTCGTAATTTGTAGAACTGGTTGAATAGTGACACAATTATACACTTATTTAATTTCTATAAATAACAGTCAAGTGTGTGCCTACTGAGTGGGCATGTACCTTTAATATCAGCTGAACATTCCGCAGAGAAATTTGAATCGGACCAAGTTTAGACAACGTTCGAATCCGTCCGGCACTATGACCGGTATTTCGTATCTTGACAGTGAACTCCGTAACCGCAATGTTGACGTATGTCTCAACATTTGGCTATTGCATCAAAACGCCACCATTCTTGACAGTTTCATTTCAAAATACCAGTCATATTGTGTGACGTCCAACTACTCGAACTGTCTGAACACTAGACGAATTGGCAAGGAAGGTGTCGCATTTTTGTGGTATACCCGCATTGATAGAAATGAATCGACATATAATATACGATGCTAGTCTATTGGTATTAAAATTAGTGTTACCATCAGTGAATATATACTTTATTCAAGAGTACATTCCAACATCAACGTATCCGTTAGCAGTATACAAGGATTACGTTGATAAACTGTGTGACCTATATCCAACATACTAAGTCGATGGTCGAGTCGTGGTACTTGGGGACATCAATGGTCGGCTTGTGGAGAATGCACATACACCCGGGTGTCGCAGTCGCGACGTCTATCTGTCTAGCGCATTTCGCTAATGCAATATGATGGCTGTAACGCAACTCACAGGGTGGCAAGGTCCTAAATTCACGTTAATTCCATTCAATGGGAGCCCAGCTGTATTGACCATATATTGTCTCACGAAACACAGCCGATGATGCCCCACTAAATCAAGGTGCATGATCACGTGGTTACAACAATAACAACGTCGCCCATTCCAAAGTAAGTATTATTTGATATTTTCCTTAATATGCAACGGATTTTGATGAAATATGGCGCAGGAAACGCGTCTTCATGAGCTGCATTTGCCATTTGGTGGTCCAGGGAGTTCGGCACAGACTTATGTAGTTTTTTGCGAAGAATCGATTTCCGCAAAGACCACCAAATGCAGCTTAACAAGACTCGTTTGATGCGCCATATTTCATCAAAATCCGTTACGTAATAAGGACAATATAACAGAATACGTACTTTGAATCAGATGGATTCTTGAAGTTTCAGTACTTGTTGTTGTTGTTGTTAGTACCACGTGATCATACACCTTGTAAATGTATCCCGTCACTTGCCGATAGTGTGTATAACGATATGATAAGTTCCTCGGGTTTAAATCAAGTATTACTGGGTGCACACTAATATTTAGACAAGCCACATCAACGGGGACCAGTTCAATCTGGTAATTCTCATGCAATAAACATTACATTCAATTTCATCAGTAGAATATATATGAGCCCGTCCGTTTGGAATGTCTATAGTCTGTTTCACGAAAGCTGCCCAAATTTTACGGCTATATAGATAATTCAAAAACAATATTATTTTCGATAATATTAAATTAGAGGAAAATTTAAGAATGAGCCTTGTTTTTATTTCGTGAAATTTGGTCAAATATTGATTTTATTACGAAAAATTTCTCTATGGGAATTTAACATTGGGAAAAAGAGGTAAGGAAGTGTGGAAGGAGTCAAAAAAGAAATAATAATTGGAAATTGACTCCGAAACCTGACTAGATAGCTTGGATATGATCTAACTTGGATATGATCTAACTAAGAAAACAAAAGTTAAATTTTAAAAATCTGTCCAGTATTTCTAAAATTCAAAAAAAATTCCCCACGTTAAATCCCCGTAGACATCTTCACTCCGTGATTTAACATGGGGAAATTTTGTTTTCGAATCAATACTTGACCAAATTTCACGAAATAAAAAGAAGGCTCATTCTTAAATTTTCCTTTAATTTAATATTATCGAAAACAATATTGTTTTTGAATTGTTTATATGGCCGTAAAATTTGGGCAGGTTTCGTGAAACAGACAGTAGTTGGTGTACAATGTGCTCACCAGTGCTATGCACTCAGTATGGGTTGGTTAGAAGGTCGGACTCATGCAGGGTCGCATTAGCGCCGTTTGATAGTCTGGACACGGGTGTTAACCCGGGGCTCTGAGATCTAGGTTAATTTTGAAAGAAAGAACAACGCATTTTAAGAATAAACACTACTGTCTGTTTCACGAAACCTGCACAAATTGTACGGCCATATAAACAATGCAAAAACTAATTTAACATTGAGCTTTCTTTTTATTTCGTGAAATTTGGTCAACTATTGATTTTATTACGAAATATTGATTTGTCTATGGGAATTTAACATGGGGGAAAAGGAGGTGGAGGAGCTGTGGGCGGAGTAAAATGACTCCGAAACCTGGCTAGATGGCTTGGAAATGATCTAACTAAGAAAACAAAAGTTAAATTTTGAAAATCGGTCCAGTATTTCTGAAATTCGAAAATTTCCACACATGTTAATAATTCCGCCAATACGTCATCGTATTCGGCGAATCAAAGCGATAATATGCAAACCATACACGACAATGGCCATACTGATCCACAACAAATGAAATCACGGAATATAAACATTTAGGAATTGTACAATCAAAATAAATCAATCGTCCAGGTGACATTGATTCATTGATCCATTCAGCACGTGGGACTTTCCTCTCGTTAGCCAAAACGGGACTTCATCGCGATGGTTTGAATCCAATTACCGCATTCAAGCTATACCACACGATCGTACTACCCAGGCCCGTACGCAGAGGGGATGCGACGGGTGCGTACGCACCCCCCCCCCCCCCCCCCATTAACCCTTTCAACACCACATGCCTGTATAGTGGTATTGGCAAAAAGTGTAGATACAGATGAGTCGGCTCGTAACGAGCCGTCTCATCAGGATCTGCACTTTATGCAAGTAATTTTCATAATTTTGAGAACAGAAACACCCCATGTTCATAAATGGACTGGTCTGAAAATCATTTTGTGATGATTGGATTGGGTTGCAAAATTAACATATCAAAATTCATCCCAGGTACTAGGGTTAGTCTGCCGAGGTCTGTCCGTGCATGTGCAAAACAAAACGTTTAGCCTTTCGCGCCGTCAATAACGCACCCCCCTAAATTATTTCCTGCGTATGGGCCTGCTACCGTGGCTACCGCGCGCCTTTGGCTGTGAACTGTGGAACGATTTATCTGCAACAAACATGCGTAAACTTGAATCAGTGCACCACTTCTGCATTAAACTTGCCATAACTCTCCCGAGACAGACTTTGCACTGGGCATGTTGGGTACCAGTTCACTGGAGTCGTACATGGACGCTCTAAACTCAACTTCATTGGGATGTTGTGTATATGTGATGATACGTAACTTGTGAAATATATGTTCACACTCAGATTGTATCAATATTTGACGAAAAGCTGCCCAGTGCAATTCGGTTACATTTCAGAGCTATTTCGATAGCTCGAGACATATAACTTGTTGTTAGCCGATCTATTTATAGATCGGCTAATATATTGGTTATCCGCGATTTGTGAAAAAGTTTGTAACCACCCTTTTCTCCTATATTCTGTAATCTACAAACGCGACATTTGTTGTATCACTTCCAAATTACATCAACCGGATAATTTTTCATTTTTGGCCATTATCTCTAGTTTTCTCTACAAGAGTTCGGTAAACTAAAGTTAGGCGGTTTGCAATTTGGCTATAAATAAACGTTTTAACTACAATAGTTCGGTAAACTAAATTTAGGCGGTTTGCAATTTGGCTATACATAAACGTTTTATTTACAAGAGTTCGGTAAACTAGTTAGGCGGTTTGCCTTCTAGTCCAGGGCCAATTGTAGGTATATATATCAGATTCCGGCACCTCGTGTTAATTTATGGCACCCGGTGTTTTTATAAACTTGAATGTATAAGGTTTCCAAAAAATCCGGGTGCCATTTTTTAAACCAAGTTCAAGGTCATTTCAAGGTCATTGAACTTTATGCTTGACGAAAGTGGAAAATATGAGCCAATAGGTCATTGTCCTTAACTTGGAAATTGGTGTAAGTTGTTAAAAAACATTTCTGATGGATATATTAAAGAATTTACGTAAACTACACTAATATTCAGTATATAATTATCATATTTTCAAGATGGCCGCCAAAAATTGGGTATTTATGAGATTTCGGTTGACTTGCTACATATTTGTGTAATGCTAAGCGCCTTCACCTATATTCAAAGGTTAATTCTTTCAACTGGAATAATATTGTTTATATTTGACTACCATAAGTATTGCTATGATCAGATATTAATAATAGCTAACTATAACTGGGAAAATTTGGTTGGGGAGGAAATCAACACTTCTCTCACTTTTCCCTGAGATTCCGTAACTACTAAAATGTGGACATCCCTGATTTGATCGGCTATTAACATCATGCTCTGCATGACTTTTCATCTGATTGTCTATATTCCTATTCAGAGAATAGCCAATGCCAACCGAAAGAGCTCTGGAAGCGTAAATACAAATTGGCTGTAGCATCTGTTGAGGAATCGTACTGGAATGCAAGGTTAGCTAACAACATCCGCTTTGAGCGGTTTAGAAACATTCAACAGTCTTTGAAACCGTCAAATATGTGGCGTGCAGTTCTCAGAATTCCGGCCAGCTTCAGCGCGTGTACGTTCGCTCTACGACTATGATAGTATGTACTCGCAACCTAGATAAACTCACTCCTAAGACAAATGTTATGTGGTGAAGAAACTTTCAATGAGTTCGTTTCACTATAGGAATGAACGGCCTTTTTGTGGAATTTATCGGGGTATAAACTTGGAAAAGTCGCGGGAATACTGGACGAAGGCCGGAAGGCCTCGTCCAGTATTCCCGCGACTTTTCCAAGTTTATATCCCCGATAAATTCAACAAAAAGGCCATTCATTCCTTATAATTCCAGAATTTGAAATAAATTCATCAAGAAAATGTGTTTATTTTCCGTTTTCTTAAGAATTATTTTCACTGTGCCTTACGGTTATGGAAAGTAGTTCGTGGGAGTTTACTGGGATATAAATTTTGGACAGATACTTGCTACGGGCCAATCAAATGTTAGGGAAAATTGTAAATATTTTTGTGCTGGAATTATTCGGAGTTGGCAGGCAAACTTATCTAATATCTGGTGTTTGCGTGCATGCGTATGTGTGATCTCCTTACTGGAGGAGATAAATAAATCTACGGATACGTCTGGTTGAGCACAACTACAAATGCAACAAGAGTGACAAGGTGACAATATACGCCCGTCGAGGCATGACCACTCAACAAGATAACTCGCTGAAACCAATAAACATGTGTTCCAAATTTGGCTACCATCTATCGAACAGAACTCGAACAGTTATTGCGCGGTTTCCTCGTTGTCCCAGGAGAAACATGTCTAGCGAATTTGGGTACGATCCGTCAAGTTGAACTTGGGCTATTTCGTGGACAAGTATACAGTGTGCGCCAAGTGGAGATAAGTCGAAGGTTTTTTAATAAATATGGTTTTCGTTTCTGCGTGAGAAACATGTATGCCGAATTTGGTTGCAATCCGTCAATGAGAAGTTATTGCGTGGACAAGGACACATAGTTTGAACATTAGAAAATGGCCGCCAAGGGGAAATAAGTCATCTGATGTTTTAAAAAGTCAATGGGGATCTTCATCTTGACGCTGCAGGTATTCCGAATTTGGTTACGATCTGTCAAGTATAACTCTAGTTACTGCTTGGCGAACCATTTTTCTTCTGACTCGATGTGAACGACCACATAATTTGCGGCTTCGATTCACAACCTATAATTTCACAGAATACAAAATAATAAGTAAATCATCCAACATTTCATTTAAACAATTTCTGTCTCAGAACCACATTTGTGCTGATTTAAACGACGAGATGTAATTACAAATTGCGAATAATGGCTGCTGACCGGCGAGACATATGCCTCTCTGTGTCTGTGTTGACTGTAATGGGTCTGTACCACATCGCGGGTAAATGCTCCCCATATGTATTACACTGTACTTCTACAGTGTACCTTGTGCTACAGTAAACCTTCTCTAAACCGCACACCCTGTCGTCACCATTGTGTTAAATTAATACGAGTTTCATTGTAATGTATTTCATTGTCATGTCCGTTCGTGATTAAACATGACAAACATTGTTCATGGAATGCTTAATTACAGTGGAAACTCTCTAAACCGGACACCCTGGGAACCTCCCAGGGTGTCCGGTTTAGAGAGGTTCCATTGCATATGTACGGTGGAAATATTCCATGTACCTGACTTCTGTTCAAGCCGAGATAGAGAGCAAAAGCAATGACTGCATTACATCAATGCATTATATGTTTAACCACGCTAAAAATGTAAGCCAGACTTGTTATGCCATAGACACTCTTTGCTTGCAGAAACTGGACAATTGATGTACTAATCTACTTCACATGCATGTTAATGTATCATTTAAATCAGTTTGAAGCATATGCTTTGGGATTATTTTGTAAGTCGGAGCATGTTTGTCATATGAGGCGGTTTCCATTCCAGCCACTGATTTTTTTGCGCCACCACCAGGATGGTCACAGCAGATTGAATTTATATTTCTTAACAATAATTAAACATATATTTTAATTAGCGAATATTCAGAGCATAATGGGTGCAGGTTATGGGAAAATATGTTCCATAACATCCATACGAAAAATGAAAATAGCAGAGAATAGCGAAATATGTGGTGATTGGTTAGTTTATATAGGAAATCTCATCAGTGGTGGAGGACCTTATAGCATCATCATGAACACGAATCCGGTGTCGAGCCCCTGCGGAGTTATTTCAAAAGAATGTGCGTCTACCACCACGCGGACGTTGTCAACGGCACGTTATCGCATCCAAATTGTACCGAAGCTTAGGGAACGACAGATAAATGCTGGAGTAAATAGCAGGGTTTGTAAGTGCAAAACAACAACAAAGTTGGAATTATCAACTGATGATGATACATCATTGGTGGATTTCTTTATATTTGATGACCCATACATATACGTATTACAGGGAAAATGTAACATCAATGAACCACATTAATGTGTGAAGAAAATATGTAGATACTAGTACGATTCATTTTGTAATGCGAAGATTAGTGAAACGGCTCACTGGGGGCTGTTTCACTAAATTTCGCACGACTAAAATGTTCGTGAGTGCAAAATTATGATTTCTTGTAAACAATTATTGGCGTTATGCAGCCTATGCTCAGTAAATGTAAATACATCAATATAAATTTGCAGACGAACCTAAATTTGCACTTACGAACATTTTAGTAGTACGAAGTGAAACGGGCCCCTGGTTCGCACGATGAACGTTACCATCTGTCGCTTTATATGTTTAGTAATCATGTTCGTGGCGTGCCACGGATCTCTTGGAACTGATTTTGAAATATATATCTGCAAGGTGTATGATCACGTGGTACTAACAATAACAACATGTACCGATTCAAAGTACGTATTCTTGTATAGTGTCCTTATTACGTAACGGATTTTGGTGAAATATTGCGCATCAAACGCGTCTTGTTAAGCTGCATTTGGTGGTCTCTGTATTTTCACCCCAACTACTGTCGATTTTGCGAGGAGACACGGAAATCGATTCTTCGCAAAAACGGCATAAGTCTGTGCCAAACTCCATAGACCACCAAATGCAGCTCATGAAGACGGGTTTGCTGCGCCATATGTCATAACAATCCGTTGCATATTAAGGAAAATATCAAATAATACTTACTTTGGAGTGGGCGACGTTGTTGTTGTTGTTGTAACCACGTGATCATGCACCTTGATCTGACTGTGACTGGAAAACTGGGATTATGGGTTTTGCAACCAGTGTAGCTCCTGCTGTAACCTGATTACGAGCTACATTGCATGTTAGAAGCATCACTGGGGCTTCATTGAAATACTGACGAACAGTGCAACTCTTGATCAGACTGCGGATGCACAGACTGATCTGGATTTAGACTGATCGAAATGCCCATTTCTTCACTCACAGCCACATATGAACACCATCTCATAATGCAACCTGTTAAAATGATACCACGTATAAACTTGGAGATGCAATATGATTGGTTCGTATAAAATCGATGCAGTTCGCATATAACAGTTAATTTATATATCCGTGTTTAAAAAAACTTCAAATTGCAGTGTATGTATATGAACAAGTATTATATTTCATGCTTGCTCATCACCCACGATTGGGATAGACGATTAGACTAGAATAGAATTGTATCGAGACAACTGTCTCAGTTGTCTCGATGCAATTCTATTCTAGTCTACATTGGTAGATTATCGAAGTCACCTCATGTATATTCTACCTGTGCACCTGTGTTCGATTAATCAACATGACACAGCAATTAATATGAGTAAAGATCGTGATAGATGGCTCGTTCACTAGAAATGTTATTATGTTGCTACTGTACGGGGAGCTCCACAGGGGACGTAGACATCTTTTTTTATTAATTCGTTCCCACAAAATAACAATTCGTTCCCTCAATTTAACAATTCGTTCCCACGAATTAACACTTCGTTCACACGAATTAACGATTCGTTCCCTAAATTTAACAAGTCGTTCCAACGAAATAACAATTCGTTCCCACGGGAACGAATTGTTAATTCGTGGGAACGAATTGTTATATCGTGGGAACGAATTGTTAATTCGAGGGAACGAATTGTTAAATTGAGGGAACCAATTTTAATTTCGTGGGAACGAATTAATAAAAAATCCATGTACCATGTGGGACTCCGTACAACAGTGTACAACCGTTCATGGGGCCCGTTTCACTAAATTTCTTAAAATGTTCGTAAGTACAAATTTAGGATCGTCTGGAAATTTCAATTTATGGATTTACATTTATTGAGCATAGGCTGCATGTGCAGCCTGTGCTCAATAAATGTAAATCCAATAAATGTTTAAAATAAAACATTGTTAATGTGAAATTTACAGACTGTCATAATTCTACACTTACGAACATTTTAGTCGTATGATGTTTTAATAGTGAAACGGCCTCCTGAATGCATATGCAGCCTATGCTCAATACATGTAAATCCATCAAATTAAATTTCCAGACGATCCTAAATTTGCATTCTAATGCACCTTAATGAAATTGTCGAAATCTGATTGGCTGATCGATCAATTACCTGCAAGTAAATCCACGATTTACACGTAGGTAACATGTCATGTGATCACATTTACATAATTTCACCCTGAAAGTTCCGTGATGTCATGCAATAGAGATTGTTCGGACAACCAGAAACGTGAGTATTCGACTATTCTCCAGAAATGCTGGAGCTAATCAAGAAGACAAGAGCCCTCCCAACTCTGTACCACTCAACATCGGTTACCTGTACAGCATCAAGGTCATGTGCAGGGGCGGATCTAGAGGGGGTGGGGGGGGGGGGGGGCGGCGGATCTAGAGGGGGGGGGGGGGGGGTTGCAACACCCCCGTTCAGCCACGGAGTTTACATAGATCACAGTTTACCACTAGTTGGAGTCTGAATTTAAATGCCGTAAAACACAGGACAGTGCATTTACGGATAGCATACTCGCTACACTCTGCGGAGCTCGAAAATAGGACAGCCTGTCGTTCCTCAAATGCTAGATCCGCCCCTGATGTGGTGCCCTGTCACAACACTGGCTATTGAAGTGGACTTCCACAATCACCAGCATAGGGTGGAAAATCACGTCCTTGTACCGCCTACGACCCCAGCCGTTTACCAACATCCATCGCCATATAATTTCCAAAATTCACTGTGAATATACACAACCATAACTATGACAATCATTAAGTGATCCACTTATAAAACTGTAAAATGTCGAGCTCGACAAGCAAGCATCAGCGATGTCGGCCATTTTTTTCTAACTTTGAATGGGAATTCCCAGCAATGTAGGTCATTGGACAATTATTCTAATATTCAAGGTAGTGTTGAACCATATATAAAATAATCATTGGTGGATGATAAAGAATATATAGATGAAATAAAAGTTTGTAAATGGTAACACAATTCTTCATTAGTTTACGTATTTGTTTTGCACTATTTGTTTTCGTGTACTATGTTTATGGCAGTTGTCACGGTTGCAGACAAGGTGTAAATCGGCCAATATTGTGAGGGTTGTAATGGGTATGCCCATATTGGTTGGTATTTGGTTCAGAAATCTGGAAAATGAGTCAGAAATGATGGTCGTACACTAGAATAGAGATAACCGTATTGACATTTGTAATTTGGGGAGATATTCGGTGTATTTACGGTTGGAAACTTCGATTTACGTCTCCGCCTCGTCGGCGTAAATCGAAGTTTCCAACCATAAATCCACCGAGTATCTCCCCAAATTACAAATTTCAATACAGTTATCTCCTAACTTACGAACATTTTAGTCGTACGAAGTTTAGTGAAACGGGCCCCAGGGTCCCGTTTCAATAAACTTGGTACGATAAAAATGTTTGTATGAAGAGTTTTATGAATGCGTTTCTCAGATTTACTTGGTTCACAAATACTACCATTTTCAACCTACATGTACATTTATACGTAATTAAAGGTACATGCCCACGCAGTAGGCACAACATGTTCTTTATAGGAATTAAATAAGTGCATAATTATGTCACTATTCCACCAGTTCCAAAAATTACGAGTGCCTGCTATACAAATATAATCATTTATTAATTATCAATTTACTGTTAGCGACGTGCGGCGGTAACAGTCTATTTTGATAATGTGCGGGGACGACAACTTTCACATCACGGCTTGCGGTGCGCATGCGCAGTATACTAAGCGCGCCAGTAGGCTTCTCAATATGTAAACAAGAATATCAACATGTCGAAACGTCCAGGACGGAAATTGTATGAAACGGCGTCGGCCAAAAAAAAGGCGAAATGTATGAGGGACAGGCAGTACAGAGAGAGAGAGAGAGTGATCACCAAATGGAAAGAGTTACGTGGAGATTTAGATTTGGACTCGAACAGAGATTTTTCTTCTCAACTTCCGATACTTCACTGCGCATGTCAAATATGTGATATGATTGACCCTGTCACGTGACGCGTGTTGGTAAATACCCTTTCTGGTCGCGGCATATAAAATGCCATTTAACACCAATTAACACGCGCCGTAATATTAAAAATAACTCGTTAGTGGGTAGACAAATGGCTCATATAAGACATGAAAGAAAATGAAAAGTACTAGTACAGTGTAACCTGCTGCGTGGGCATGTACCTTTAAATG
Organism: Conchocele bisecta; assembly: GCA_029237695.1. Lineage (NCBI taxonomy): Eukaryota > Metazoa > Mollusca > Bivalvia > Lucinida > Thyasiridae > Conchocele > Conchocele bisecta. The sequence goes on along the minus strand of CM055265.1, from coordinate 202,698,388 downwards.
TGAATACATCCACTAAAGATTTGCGAAAAACCGTTTCTCCGTGCAAATGTTATTGTAACTTACAATTTTGCTCTTACGAATCTCTCAGTCGTACGAAGTGAAACGGGCCCCTGTTATTTGGTATGTGGCTTCCGTATAGTGTGTATATGCCCAAAGATAATTTCGATTTTTATGCTACCCCTGGGTCATGGATTATCTCCCCTTTTCGACTTTGAATTTCGTAATGTTGCATAGCAATTGTTAATAGTTGGTATATGGCTTCCTCATTGTGTGTAGATGTACACAGTGAATTTAATCATTTTTTTTTACCCCTGCGTCATGGATTATCTTCCCCTTTTAGACTTCAAAACTTCGACATTACTTCAGTCCACCCGACTGTAAATGGATACTGGCTAATTTCCAGGGACATCAATTGTGTTTGAATGTCAGGGTGTGGGATCACGTGTTTCCGAACGGCGTGACGTCATGTTTTGTAGATGTGTTTACAGTAGATTTCCTTTAATATCTTTCTAATGAAATGACATATTACGTGTCCCCAGGGTGTCCGGCTGAGAGAGGTTTCACTGTAAATCAGGCATTTGATCATTCTGACCCATAGTCGTGTAGGCGGACGAAACATGCTATAGCATTGCTTATTTATCAGGTAACCTGCCGTGTATTGACCGAATACGTACTGACTAATAACATATTGTTGTATCAGGTATTGACCTGATACAAACCTCCGGGTTACAACGAAGTGAAAACTAACGTTCCATTGGTCGGATGACGTCACGTGAATTTACCGAATGACGTGAGTGTAATGACGCAACGTAAACAAGTCCGCATTTTTTTCATAATTATATAACGACGTCATCTGTGGTCATTTTCGAGCATAAAACGTTACCTGATAAATCGAATATTATACCATGCTACTGTCTGTTGATATTAAGTTTATCAGGCTCGGCTGGGAAACGGTAGGAATTCCTCGGCAAGCCTCGGAATTCCTACACGTTTCCCAGTCTTGCCTGATAAACTTGATATCAAAAGACACTAGCCTGGTATTCTCTATTTGTGGTGCCAGCCGTTTCGTCGTTCAGCAACCGTGCACTGCACTTCACCCAGACTACTACTACGACAACTGTATGCACAATATCCGGCTTGAACTTTTTGCAGAGACACTTACGTCTTACACTTGTAAACCAATCTTAATGTTGAGAATAATATCCGCTGATTCATTGTGCGCATAACTGGGATTGTCGGAGCAGTGCGACTCAGTGGATACTATGGAACGCCTTATGTTTGAACTAATTGTTATGTGCTATTGGTGTATCATGTTGTTATGTCCACATACTATGATGTAATGTTGTACAGCCATATCGTTATGTTATATCGCCATATCGTTATGTTGTATCGCCATATCGTTATGTCCACATATCATTATGTGATATTGTGTCGCCGTGTCGTTACGTCCACATACTATTATGTGATGTTGTATCGCCGTATCGTTATGTTGTTTCGCCGTATCGTTATGTTGTTGCGTCGTGTCGTTAAGTCAACATACCATTATGTGATGTTATATCGCCGTATCATTATGTCAACATACCATTATGTAATGTTGTATCGCCGTATCGTTACGTTGTTTCGCCGTTTCCTTATGTCCACATACCATTATGTGATGTTGTTTCGCCGTAACATTACGTTTTTTCGCCGTGTCGTTATGTTCACATACCATTATGTGATGTTGTTTCGACGTAACGTTAGGTTGTTTCGCCGTGTCGTTATGTCAACATACCAGTATGTGATGTTGTATCACCTTGTCGTTATGTTGTTTCGCCGTGTCGTTATGTCCACTTACCAGTATGTGATGTTGCATCGCCGTATCGTTATGTTGTTTCGCCGTGTCGTTATGTCAATATACTATTATGTGGTGTTGTATCACCTTGTCGTTATGTCCACAGCTAATGAAGCCGAAAAACATATCTAACTTATGGGGGTTCTTAAACCGCAGCCGAATGTTTTTTGTATTAAACTATAATACAAGTCCACCGTTTTGCATAACGACACGGCGAAACAACATAACGACAAGGTGATAGAACATCACATAATGGTATATGGACATAACGACACGGTGAAACAACATAACGATACGGCGGTACAACATTACATAATGGGCTGTGGACATAACGATACGACATTACAACATCACATACTGGTAATCTGGACATAACAACACGGCGGCACAACATCACATCATGGCATATGTACATAACGAAACGGCGATACAATATTACATCAAGGCATATGGACATAACGACACGGCGATACAACATCACATCATGACATATGGACATAAAGACACATCGATACAACTATACATAATGGTATGTTGACATAACGACACGGTCATACAGCATTACAGTGTGGTCTGTTGACATAACGACGCGGTGATACAACATTACATCATAGTATGTGAACATAACAACATGATGCACCAACAGCACATAACATTTAATTCAAACACAAGACAGCTATGGCGTTCCATAGGAAACGATTCCGCCATCTCGAGGTTTTATGTAGCCATACACAGCCGGCACGTCCGGTACTTAGAGCGAGCAACTGGAAAACATGTTATTGACAACTGAGTATGACAATGAAATGTATATTCTCACCGACATTTACAATAATACAAATCCCGGGGGTATCTGCGCTTTCCCGAATCCGAATCGCTTTAGTATTTGCTGATATATTAAAGGTGCATGCCCACTCAGTAGGCACACAGTGTTCTTTATATCAGAGACATCATCGGAGACATTTTCTGGCAAAATAAACATTCAGTCACCATTACCCCACATATTGATTGACATTATTATACATTTTATACCAGAACTAAATTTCCACACTGATATCAGGGGCGATAACCGTGTTTCCTTAAAATGTTAACGGACATTACTATTTATTCTCTGTATTTATTTTTCGATGTGCAATGATCATTCTTTATTATCTGTCAGACATTTTTTTGTTCAGCTGACGCATTTAATTAGTTTAAATAATTAAACAATATCATGCCTCATTTGCATATGAAAATAGCTTGATACCACCGCGCGTCACTATCAGTAAAATAAATATTGCTAAATGATTATATCTGTATAGCGGGCACTCGTAGTTTTTCGAACTGGTGGAATAGTGACACAATCATACACTTATTTAATTTATATAAAGAGCATGTTGTGCCTACTGAGTGGGCATGTACCTTTAAGAAACCACTTGGCACCGGAATGAGCATTGTCTACAGCCATGGCCAAACAGCATGGGTTGCGTTGTACATTTGAAGACGGATGTGAGTGGTGTCGAACAATGGCAACCATGTAACAATAAAGATTCGACATATTCTGTAATACATACTAATATTATTATTTTAAAATATAATTGAAGGGGTCAGTGGAAGAAGGGGACTAACTCCGTCACGGAGTTAGCCCCCTTCTTCCACTGACCCCTTATTTTCGGACTGGTACATTTATATGGACGATTTTGGGGTTCAGTATATATTAATTAATAATACACCCAAACCTGTATTTAGAATCCAATATTGACAAATGCAGTTATTGGCGAGTACATCTTGCCAGTTAGTTTTGCTGCATTTTATTTTTTGTCTGTATAGTAGTTTGTACGACTGCTTAAAAGGGACATGCACACTTTTTTTTATCTCGTTCCCACAATATAGCATCTCGTTACCAAGACATAGAATCTCGTTCCCACGAGATAGGATCTCGATACCATAAGTTAGCTATGTCGTTCCCACGAGATAGCATCTGTTCCCTCGAGATAGCATCTCGTTTCCACGAGATAGGATCTCGTTACCACGTCTTAGCTATGTCGTTACCCTGAGATAACATCTCGTTACCACGAGTTAGCCGTCTCGTTCCCACGACATATCATCTCATTCCATTGAGAAGGCATCTTGTTCCCACGACATAATCAACCAATTTGCTAGCAGATATTACTTCACCATCTTGAATGACAATGGTGCTACCTTTTGATTGGCTGACTATGTCGTGGGAACACGATAGGTAACTCGTGGTAACGACATACCATCTCGAGGGAACTAGATGCTATGTCGTTGGAACGATATAGCTAACTCGTGGGAACGATATGCTATCTCGTGGGAACGAGATGCTATCTCGTGGGAACGAGATGATATGTCGTGTTAACGAGATGCTATGTCGTGGGAACGATATAGATAAGTCGAGATGCTAAGTCGTGTGAACGCAGAAAAAAATACGGATGTCCCTTTTAAGCGGCCGTAAGATTGTGTTGTCAGTGTGTTGCAGAATAATGTCATAATATGCTTCATAATGATAGAAATAATTCAGCAGGCCGAGGCCGCAGATATGTGTCGATAAGTAGGTAGTGTAAATAGTGTGTACTGGTAGTTTTGAAACAAAGTTTGACCGATAACTTTATGCAGGAGTGGCAAGTCAGAATTAACGAATCTAGCAGGGCATTATTTTATAGAAATGTATGCGACTTCAAAATGCAATATTACTTAAAGGACATCACACTCACGAAATGTTAGGGACGCATTTGCTAGACTAAATGTCACATCGCCTAGAATCAGGCAGATGAGACAGAACTCCAATTGAAAACCGGAACTGTACATTGTGTGGACATTTGGAAGATGAATATCATTTTATTTTAGAATGCTCAATGTATAGGGATCTCAGGAAAACATATATAACCCGGTATTATTGGAACAGGCCAAGTATGGTCAAAATCATAGAGCTGATTACATCGGAAAGTTCACAAACTGTGACAAAGTTAAGCCTTTCAAATGGGAAATAATAAAAATTAATAAATTTATCATTAAAGGTACATGCCCACTCAGTAGACACAAAATGTTTTTTATATCAGAGACATCATCTGAGACATTTTCTGGCAAAATAAACATTCATTCACCATTACCCTACGTATTGATTGGCATTATTATACATTTTATATCGGACTTAAATTTTCACCACACTGATATCAGGGGCGATAACCGTGTTTCTTTAAAATGTTAACCGACATTACTATTTATACTCTGTATATTTTTTTGATGTGCAATGATTCTACTTTATAATCTGTCGAAAGTATTATTTGTTCAGGTGACGCATTTAATTAGTACAAATAATTAAAAAATATTAGGCCTCATTTGCATATGAAAATAGCCCTATACCACCGCGCGTCACTATCATTAAAATAAATATTTATAAATGATTATATCTGTATAGCGGGCACTCGTAATTTATAGAACTGGTGGAATAGTGACACAATTATACACTTATTTAATTCCTATAAAGAACAGTTTGTGTCTACTGAGTGGGTATATACCTTTAAATTGAAAATTTCTCCTCAAATTATACTTTGCTAGATAAGTATACTTTGCAATGTTGGTGAAATCGGCTACTGGATTCTTAAAGTTACGGTTGATACACCGGCTGTTGTCTTTGTCATCCATACTGTATGTTGTTACATGTGTATTGCTTCAGGTGCCATGTGGTTTAACGCGTTAATATGTATTTGAATAAACTACTCATTCATCATAGAACGCATGTATTGTCATCATAGGAATTAATGTATTGTGCAAATAAACATGTTCCTGCGTATATTGCAATTTATGATACATCTATATAATATGACAATATACATATGCTGCTACAACTGAATAACAGTCTCGGACTCATCTCGTTGCGCTAGAAGAGTCCGAGAGTGTTATTCGAAATGTGATATTTACCTAGAGGTGAATACACATTTCGAATATCATTCTCGGACTCGAGACGAGTCCGAGACTGATATTCAGGTGAATATAATCACAATCATGTGACCTGCTATTGGACATTTCATTGCTTGAAATTGTCGGTCATGTAATAATATTGTGTACCGTTTCTGTTGATCTGTACATTTTCGTCACATATCGTTTTCATTTCTGCTACCATTATTTGTTCATGGCACTTTTTGGCGTTTGCGTTCTGGCATTCGTGATATTTAGTGTCTATGTTATCATTTTCTTGGGGTCTTTATTTTATCTGGGAACCGTACGCGACTAGTTCTAGATTTCGTTTCAATACCGTCTGTTGAAAACACTGCAACTTATGCACGTTCGCCTGCCTCTTTAAAAAAAAAGAAAAAAGTTTAAACTATTTATTTTACAACGATTACAAACAAGCGCGACAGCACTTATACAAAAGCTTTCGTTGGCACGGATGAAGGCGTAAGGGCGGTCATTAATGTGGGAGGAAACCGGAGTACCCAAAGGAAACCCACTTGTCCGATCTGGCGACCACCATACCACCTCACATACTGCCCCGGCCGAGGATCGAACCCGGGGCCGCATTGGTGAGAAGCACGCTCGTTACCGATTGTGCTAATCGGGCTGCCTCTTTTATAACTAAATGTGTACAGTTAAACCTCTCTAATCCGGACATCAAGAAAGCACATGTGATCTTATATTTGATGAGTTTCTTGGTCATTTATCATCGGTGTGAAGTGAGCAGTGAGCAGTAAGTAGCAGTGAAATAAGCGACAGTGAGCAGTGAGGTGTGTTTCACTGCTAGCAGTAAGCAGCAGTGGGCAGTGAGATGTGTCTCACTGCTAGCAGTAAGCGGCAGTGAGCAGTTATATGCGTCTGGCAATAATGTAAACTAAGTACGTGCGTAAACCATTTAGACCGGACAATGTATATTTGCGTAACCTCTCTAAACCGGACACCACTGTAAACTATGTGTATGTAGGGAGCCCCACTAACCCGGAAATCACTTTAAACTGTGTCCAATGTCATATTACTTTTAAAGGAAGTTTTACCATAAAGATTTTATGAAAATATTTAAATATTTGTACATGTTTTTACGTATATTTCTGCAACCACTTCACTGATTAACTTTAAACTTCACATGGGTGTTTTATCATCCTCCATATTGTTATTTCACGCCCCGACCGTGCCGCCTCTGTGCCAAATTTCAAGGTCAAATTACTTTTAAATTAAAGTTTTTATACGACACTTATTATGTTTTACCTCATGGCGCGCAGCAGACAGTAAGACTACATAGTTTGTGTACACAACTCCTCTCAAATCGTTCAGTCAATCGATCTGAAACTATACACACGTCTTCTATACATATTGAAGATGTGCACTTTGGTGTTTTTATGCAGACAATTATATTTTTTAACAAAAATATCACTTTTTTAACTTAGCCATTTTTCCTACCTTTTTATATCCAATTATATATAATTTCTTCTTTACACATCCCTACCTATATTAGTCTACCTATTTACCAGAACCAGAGGAAGAAATAATGATATAGATTTTAAAATTGTCATTAATGTTTCTTGCCTTGCTGACAGCTTCACATTTTTGCATCTTCGCTGTCTGGCCCATGTTCGACGGGCGTATTTTGTGACTTGCGGCACTCTTGTTTCGAATTTATGTGCAATTTATTTTCAATAATCAATCGTATGTGTACGGGTTAAAGCGTTTTTGCATTAAAATATTTTTTACTACTATCAAATGCCTGGGCCGGGGCAACGTGTGGTCCGCGGCCATCTAGTTCACTTGTACTTGTAAAAGTATTTGAATTTTATAGCCCACTCTACTGCAGGTAAAGGTCAAATGACTAACTATTTCATGTTACTGCTTTTAGCGGTATATACATCAGATACAATTGTTTTCTTTACAGGATTTACATAAGCAGGAAAATGCATTTGATTGTGGAGTTTTCATGTGCCAGTATGCGCTTGCTGAAGCCTTTGGAATAGACATTTCATTTACGCAGGTAGCGCTACTTTTCAGCTCACCTGTGCAAAGCTCACGTCAGCTATTGTTACTGCTAATTGTGTTCCATCCACCATCGTCCGTATTTCTTTTAACATATCCTCACAAATTAATGGCCTATATTCTCTAAACTTTGCTGACATTGTCCTTAGGTGAAACCTTTCCAAAGTTGTCAATGTGGCGTCATTACTGCCCCGTCGAGATTTGGCGGTGCCCTATAGCTTTCGACCTGTCTGTCACTCTCTCTGACTGTCCGTCCGTTTAATTTGTGGAAGGTTGTGTAAGAGTTTCTCAAGTGGGTGGTAGGTGGGAGTATGCGATGGGTAATTGAACGATCAGGGTTGATCCTTATCGGAATTCAGACTGAAGACCCGGTTTGGCTCTCGCATACATCTTTGGCATTTTGTATGTGACAGTTGAATCTGGTTATACACCTTATGTGAGTATTACGAATACTCGTAATCTTATTTTAAGGGAAGGGGCCAAGTGACTTTGGTGTGGTATGGACCTGGCACCAGGTCGGGTTACTCTAATTTCAGGGCTCAATATATTTATTCTTTGTTTCTGATTTTGGGATCCCACCCACCCCCCCCCCCGCCAATGCAGCAGCTTGAAACGGAATCGGACCCGTTTGTCCGGCCTTACATGACCTTACCTGTTGATAGGCCGTTAAACACCAATAAACAAACACATTCAAATCACATATAGGGGCCCTAAAGGATGCCATGAAACATATGTTTTCATATACATGATTTTCTTCTGATATTGTACATTCACCATTTAACCATTACTATATTTGTCTTTTCAGGTAGACGTTCCGCATATCCGGAAGGCTATGATTTTGGAGTGTATTTGTGGCAATATTTTACCGAGGATGTAGCCTTCCGCTCAGCTGCCAACTGTTCGAATTTGTATACGACTGTTTAAAAAGAACAATACGTATTATGTTTTACTGTAGGGCGGGCGGGCAGGGGACAGATAAACTGTATAGTTTGTGTACACAAATACTGAAACCGTTCAGTCAATCGATCTGAAACTATGCACACTTCTACAAATATTGAAGATGTGCACATTGGTGTTTTTATGCCGAAAATATATTTTAACACAAATATATCCTTTTTAGCTTCGCAATGTTTTCTACAATTTGCTATACACTTCTATATAGGGTACGGAGTTTGTTTACACAACTCCTCTGAAACCGTTACGTCATTCCATCTGAAACTATTACACACGTTTTCTACACATATTGAAGATGTGCACCTTGGTGTTTTTATGCCGATATAAATATATAACCTTTTTAACATACCCATGCTGCCCAGGAGCCCAATGTCAAGATCAAATGACTATAAACTTTTTGTTAAAGTTTTACGTTAAAGTTTTTCAAATTGCTATATCTCTGTGACTGCCTGGGATATCAACTTGAAACTTAATATACACATTGATCACCATCCATATATTCATTGTATACCCTACCCATGCTGCCCAGGAGCCCAAGATCAAATGAATTGCGTTAAAGTTTTTCAAATTAGTATCCAAATATTTAATGTGACTAATAAACAAAACCTTGCGTTAAACCTTTCTAGAATTTATCTCTGTTACCAATTGAGATCACGATGTGAAACTTCATATACACATTTATCACCATTTGTTGTGATTAATAAGCATACTACACCAATACACAGAATCAGGGACTTTGAATTTCAATCGGGGAGCATTTGTGTGATTTACCGTCCATCTACTGTCTGTTCCACGTTTTGCTGCAGATGATCTTTTGGCCATTAACTAGCACATTCAAATTTGAAAATATTTAAATATAAGTACTTTTTCATCAATAACAAAAGTCACCATCCCCAAGTTTTTGTATTTTTTTGAAATTCTGTCAAATATTAATTTTATTGCGAACAAACTATTTTCCTATGCTAATTTAACTTGGGTGCTAAAAATAATTTTTTTTAAAACATTGTTTTATTTGTGGACAGATTTTCAAAATATAACTATCTTGCCAGGTTTCGGGGTCAATTTCCAATTTTTTTATATTTTTTTTTACTCTTCCGCCAGCGATTACACCTTTTTCCCCCGAGTTCAATTCCGATAGTAAAATGGTTTTTTCGCTATAAAATAAATATTTGATGACATTTCATCAAACAAACAAAACGGGGAGGGTGACTTTTTTATTGGTGAAACAATACTTGCGTTTAAATATTTTTTAAATGTGTTTACTAGCCAAAAGTATTTCGGCAGCAAAATGTGGAACAGACAGTAGTTTTAGATGTAAATATTCCATTCTGATTTGGGATTAGCTGTTCATAGGCCGTTAAACACCAATACATCAATACAATCAAATCAATTGAATAGAAATGACATGAAATACGTCTATGACGTGCGAATGGTCGTGTGCAGACGTAATCGTCTCTATGGTGTGTAACCTGAGGGTGTATTGTGACTATCCAGAACACCAGAAATGTCTCTCATGTTGAACGATCAGGGTTGATCCTTATCGTAATTCCGACTGAAGACCCGGTTTGGCTCTCGCATACATCTTTGGCATTTTGTATGTGACAGTTGAATCTGGTTATACACCTTATGTGAGTATTACGAATACTCGTAATCTTATTTTAAGGGAAGGGGCCAAGTGACTTTGGTGTGGTATGGACCTGGCACCAGGTCGGGTTACTCTAATTTCAGGGCTGAATATATTTATTCTGTTCTGATTTTGGGATCCACCCACCCACCCCCCCCCCGCCAATGCAGCAGCTTGAAACGGAATCGGACCCGTTTGTCCGGCCTTACATGACCTTACCTGTTGATAGGCCGTTAAACACCAATAAACAAACACACTCAAATCACATATAGGGGCCCTAAAGGATGCAATGAAACATATGTTTTCATATACATAATTTTCTTTTCAAAATATAACTATCTTGCCAGGTTTCGGGGTCAATTTCTAATTTTTTTAATTTTTTTTTCACTTTTCCGCCAGCGATTACACCTTTTTCCCCCAAGTACAATTCCGATAGTAAAATGTTTTTTTCGCTATAAAATAAATATTTGATGACATTTCATCAAACAAACAAAACGGGGAGGGTGACTTTTTTATTGGTGAAAAAATACTTGCGTTTAAATATTTTTTAAATGTGTTTACTAGCCAAAAGTATTTCGGCAGCAAAATGTGGAACAGACAGTAGTTTTAGATGTAAATATTCCATTCTGATTTGGGATTAGCTGTTCATAGGCCGTTAAACACCAATACATCAATACAATCAAATCAATTGAATAGAAATGACATGAAATACGTCTATGACGTGCGAATGGTCGTGTGCAGACGTAATCGTCTCTATGGTGTGTAACCTGAAGGTATATTGTGACTATCCAGAACACCAGAAATGTCTCTCATGTTTTAACTGGTGCAATTTGTAGACACAGCATGATATATATATATACACTGTCTGGCATTTTAACCCCGATACAACTTGCAGAAATAGTTGCAACGAACTTGCAATAACGTGGGGTATTTTTCACATCCGCAAAATACAGCGCTGTAATATATTGTATTATGTAAACATGATATTGTGACAAAAACTACATGTATTAGTACCCTCTGCTCTTGTGACAATATTGTGTATTATGTAACAATGACGTTGTGATCACAACTACATGTAGTATTTCCCTTTGGTCTCATGACAATGTTGTGTATTATGTAAAAATGATATTGTGACAAAAACTATATGTATTATTTCCCTTTGCTCTCGTGACAATATTGTGTATTATGTAACAATGACATTGTGATTACAACTACATGTAGTATTTCCCTTTGCTCTCATGACAATGTTGTGTATTATGTAACAATGATATTGTGACAAAAACTACATGTATTATTTCCCTTTGCTCTCGTGACAATATTGTGTATTATGTAACAATGACATTGTGATCACAACTACATGTAGTATTTCCCGTTGCTCTCGTGACAATGTTGTGTATTATGCAACAATGACATTGTGATCACAACTACATGTAGTATTTACCTTTGCTCTCGTGACAATATTGTGTATTATGTAACAATGACATTGTGATTACAACTACATGTAGTATTTCCCTTTGCTCTCGTGACAATATTATGTATTATGTAACAATGACATTGTGATCACAACTACATGTATTATTACCCTTTGCTCTCGTGACAATATTGTGTATTATGTAACAATGACATTGTGATCACAACTACATGTAGTATTTCCCTTAACTCTCGTGACAATATTGTGTATTATGTAACAATGACATTGTGATCACAACTACATGTAGTATTTTCCTTTGCTCTCGTGACAATATTGTGTATTATGTAACAATGACATTGTGATTACAACTACATGTAGTATTTACCTTAGCTCTCGTGACAATATTGTGTATTATGTAACAATGATATTGTGATCACAACTACATGTATTATTTCCCTTAGCTCTCGTGACAATGTTGTGTATTATGTAACAATGACATTGTGATCACAACTACATGTAGTATTTCCCTTAGCTCTCGTGACAATATTGTGTAATGTAAACAATGACATTGTGATTACAACTACATGTAGTATTTCCCTTAGCTCTCGTGACAATGTTGTGTATTATGTAACAATGACATTGTGATCACAACTACATGTAGTATTTCCCTTAGCTCTCGTGACAATATTGTGTATAATGTAACAATGACATTGTGATTACAACTACATGTAGTATTTCCCTTAGCTCTCGTGACAATATTGTGTATAATGTAACAATGACATTGTGATTACAACTACATGTAGTATTTCCCTTAGCTCTCGTGACAATGTTGTGTATTATGTAACAATGACATTGTGATCACAACTACATGTAGTATTTCCCTTAGCTCTCGTGACAATGTTGTGTATTATGTAACAATGACATTGTGATCACAACTACATGTAGTATTTCCCTTAGCTCTCGTGACAATATTGTGCATTATGTAACAATGACATTGTGATTACAACTACATGTAGTATTTCCCTTAGCTCTCGTGACAATATTGTGTATTATTTAACAATGACATTGTGATCACAACTACATGTAGCATTTCCCTTAGCTCTCGTGACAATATTGTGTATTATTTAACAATGACATTGTGATCACAACTACATGTAGTATTTCCCTTTGCTCTCGTGACAATATTGTGCATTATGTAACAATGACGTTGTGACGATAACTTCATGTACCAATTCACTTTGCTATTGTGTAACATTTAACAATGACAATGCTACTCTAACTACGTTTATGATTTAACTTTCCTATCGTGACAAAATTATGTGTTATGTAACCATGACCTAGTATGCAACGGTGACCTTGTGACTACATGAGTGGGTGGTGGTCGGGCGAATGAGACGGCGTACATTAACGGAATGGGTTCCTCCTTATAGGAATCACGATTTGCCTGGTTTGGCCCTCAGGTACATTTTTATCTTTGGCTCTTTTGTTACCTGGGAGTTGAATTTGGTTATTGCCCATTATACAAAGTAGTAACATTATTACTGATCCTACTGCTTTTGGGAGGGGGCCAAGTGATTCTGGTGGGGCGAGGACCTGGCATCAGATCAGGATTATTCTGATTTCAGGGCTGAATATATAGAGGATATTCATACTTTTACAACGAATATGACATATATGTTCATCGAATGGTGTGAAATATGGACATTTCACACCACGAGATGAACATATATGTCATATTTGTTGCAAAAATATGAACATTCTATTTATTATATACAGCTCCATGGAAATTAGCAGATTTTTAGACTGTATACGGTAATGAATGTGTATTTGCAGCCTATTTGCTATCCGGCACTGCAGATGCGCGTTATGAATATATATAGCGGAAGTACGTATTTTCACCAGAACTTGTTTATTTCATCGATGAGAACATATGACTTTTATTAACATCGTATATCCATATATATTTCATGGGTAGGTATATAATAAATAGTTTTGTTATTGTAAATATTCAGTCAGTTCTGATTTTGGGATTTTCCACCCTTTTGTACATGTACTTGAACATGTACATGTACATGTACAGGTAATATAAGGGATTTAGTACTAAACACATTGACCCGGCCTTAAATGACCTTACCTGTTGATAGGCCGTTAAACCCCAACAAACAAACAAACATACACACCAACAAACAAACTAATGTCCAGACTTGTGACAAATACTACGTTCTGATTTTTGGATTTTCACTGCCTTTCGTACATGTATAATGCGGAGTTAGAACACATATACCCGGTATAACATGCGTTCTGTTATAACATAACATCTGTTAACGGGTAGTTTAACGGCATTTACCAATCAGTGGTAGCATGTTCAATTGGCGTTTAGCCAATGTGTTAATTTAATTCAAATATCACGATTCTATGAAGCTTGAGTAATAATGTACCCTGGTCCAGATTAGCACATACATAATTGTATTTATACATGTAGTTCATGTTACATTATTACCTACATGTATAGTGGGTGGTGGTCGGACGAACGAGACGGCGTAAATTAACGGTAGGGGTTCCTCCTTATAGGCATCACGATTTGCCTGGTTTGGCCCTCAGGTACGTTTTTATCTTTGGCTCTTTTGTTACCTGGGAGTTGAATTGGGTTATTGCCCATTATAAAAGTATTAAGATTATTACTGATCCTACTACTTTTGGGAGGGGCCAAGTGATTCTGGTGTGGCGAGGACCTGGCATCAGATCAGGATTATTCTGATTTCAGGGCTGACTATATAGTTTTGTTATTGTAAATATTCAGTTCTGATTTTAGGATTTTCCCCCCATTTGTACATGTACTTTGAAATGTACATGTACTTGGAAATGTACATGTACTTGTACAGGTAATATATGGGATTTAGTACTAAACCCATTGACCCGGCCTTAAATGACTTTAGCTGTTGATAGGCCGTTAAACCCCAACTAACAAAAACCTACATGTACAGTGTTATTAATAAAGACATATATCATTGTATTAGTGTTATGTCTTCTCTGAATACCATATTGTATTGTCAAAAGTAGCCAATGGAGATGTTCGATTCTGAGGACCTCTATTCATCCCGCTACACATTCATTTTCTGCATCATATTTAGCATGCGTATGTTGTCCCAGCAAATATTACATAATTATAACGAAATTACATTTTGGACACTTCATCCGTTAGTCGGATCATTACCGAATTTCATCAATAGCTCCATCCAGTGTCCTACGGGTGACCTTGATCGTGGTGAATTTAACCTTTGTGTCAATCAATTTGGACGAACGGTCTTATATGTACTGTTACGTTAGTCAGAAGTTCGCAAAACGTGCTTTCATTGACACCTAACCACCCTGCGTCATTCACCCTGGCATTGACCTACTTATTCGAAATATAAGTAAGATTCGTCATATTGTGTCCGATTTAGAGAGGTTCTGCGCACACATACCTAGTTTACAGTCGTGTCCGATTTAGAGAGGTTCCGCACATATGCATAGTTTACAGTGGTGTCCGATTTAGAGAGGTTGCGCACATACGCATAGTTTACAGTGGTGTCCGATTTAGAGAGGTTCCGCACACATACCTAGTTTACAGTGGTGTCCGATTTAGAGAGGTTCCGCACTCATGCATAGTTTACAGTGGCGTCCGATTTAGGGAGGTTCCGCACACATACTTAGTTTACAGTGGTGTCCGATTTAGAGAGGTCCGGCACACAATCCTAGCTTACAGTGGTGTCCGATTTAGAGAGGTTCCGCACATATACGTAGTATACAGTGGTGTCCGGTATACAGAGGTTCCGCACACATACCTAGTTTACAGTGGTGTCCGATTTAGAGAGGTTCCGCACACATACCTAGTTTACAGTGGTGTCCGGTATACAGAGGTTCCGCACACATACCTAGTTTACAGTGATGTCCGATTTAGAGAGGTTCCGCACACATACCTAGTTTACAGTGGTGTCCGGTATACAGAGGTTCCGCACACATACCTAGTTTACAGTGGTGTCCGATTTAGAGAGGTTCCGCACACATACCTAGTTTACAGTGGTGTCCGGTATACAGAGGTTCCGCACACATACCTAGTTTACAGTGGTGTCCGATTTAGAGAGGTTCCGCACATATACGTAGTATACAGTGGTGTCCGGTATACAGAGGTTCCGCACACATACCTAGTTTACAGTGGTGTCCGATTTAGAGAGGTTCCGCACACATACCTAGTTTACAGTGGTGTCCGGTATACATAGGTTCCGCACACATACCTAGTTTACAGTGGTGTCCGGTATACAGAGGTTCCGCACACATACCTAGTTTACAGTGGTGTCCGATTTAGAGAGGTTCCGCACACACACCTAGTTTACAATGGTGTCCGTTATACAGAGGTTCAGCACACATAACTAGTTTATAGTGGTGTCCGGTATACATAGGTTCCGCACACATACCTAGTTTACAGTGGTGTCCGGTATACATAGGTTCCGCACACATACCTAGTTTACAGTGGTGTCCGGTATACATAGGTTCCGCACACATACCTAGTTTACAGTGGTGTCCGGTATACATAGGTTCCGCACATATACCTAGTTTACAGTGGTGTCCGGTATACATAGGTTCCGCACATATACCTAGTTTACAGTGGTGTCCGGTATACATAGGTTCCGCACATATACCTAGTTGACAGTGGTGTCCGGTATACATAGGTTCCGCACACATACCTAGTTTACAGTGGTGTCCGGTATACATAGGTTCCGCACACATACCTAGTTTACAGTGGTGTCCGGTATACATAGGTTCCGCACTATACCTAGTTTACAGTGGTGTCCGGTATACATAGGTTCCGCACACATACCTAGTTTACAGTGGTGTCCGGTATACATAGGTTCCGCACACATACCTAGTTTTACAGTGGTGTCCGGTATACATAGGTTCCGCACATATACCTAGTTTACAGTGGTGTCCGGTATACATAGGTTCCGCACACATACCTAGTTTACAGTGGTGTCCGGTATACATAGGTTCCGCACACACACCTAGTTTACAATGGTGTCCGTTATACAGAGGTTCCGCACACATACCTAATTTACAGTGGTGTCCGGTATACAGAGGTTCCGCACACATACTTAGTTTGCAGTGGTGTCCGGTATACAGATGTTCCGCACACATACATAGTTTATAGTGGTGTCCGATTTAGAGAGGTTCCGTACATATACCTAGTTTACAGTGGTGTCCGGTATACATAGGTTCCGCACACATACTTAGTTTGCAGTGGTGTCCGGTATATAAAGGTTCCGCACACATACCTAGTTTACAGTGGTGTCCGGTATACAGAGGTTCCGCACACATACCTAGTTTACAGTGGTGTCCGGTATACAGAGGTTCAGCACACATACCTAGTTTACAGTGGTGTCCGGTATACATAGGTTCCACACACATACTTAGTTTACAGTGGTGTCCGGTATACAGAGGTTCGCACACATACCTAGCTTAGAGTTGTGTCCGGTATACAGAGGTTCAGCACACATACTTAGTTTACAGAGGTGTCCGGTATATAAAGGTTCCGCACACACACCTAGTTTACAGTGGTGTCCGGTATACAGAGGTTCCGCACACATACCTAGTTTACAGTGGTGTCCGATTTAGAGAGGTTCCGCACACATACCTAGTTTACAGTGGTGTCCGATTTAGAGAGGTTCCGCACACATACCTAGTTTACAGTGGTGTCCGGTATACAGAGGTTCCGCATACATACTTAGTTTACAGTGGTGTCCGATTTAGAGAGGTTCCGCACACATACCTAGTTTACAGTGGTGGCCGATTTAGAGAGGTTCCGCACACATACCTAGTTTACAGTGGTGTCCGATTTAGTGAGGTTCCGCACACATACCTAGCTTAGAGTTTTGTTCGGTATACAGAGGTTCCGCACACATACCTAGTTTACAGTGGTGTCCGGTATACTGAGGTTCCGCACACATACTTAGTTTACAGTGGTGTCCGGTATACAGAGGTTCCGCACACGTACCTAGCTTAGAGTTGTGTCCGGTATACAGAGGTTCAGCACACATACTTAGTTTACAGTGGTGTCCGGTATACTGAGGTTCCGCACACATACTTAGTTTACAGTGGTGTCCGGTATACAGAGGTTCCGCACACATACCTAGCTTAGAGTTGTGTCCGGTATACAGAGGTTCAGCACACATACTTAGTTTACAGTGGTGTCCGGTATACAGAGGTTCCGCACACATACCTAGCTTAGAGTTGTGTTTGGTATACAGAGGATCCGCACACATACCTAGTTTACAGTGGTGTCCGGTATACTGAGGTTCCGCACACATACTTAGTTTACAGTGGTGTCCGGTATCCAGAGGTTCCGCACACATACCTAGCTTAGAGTTGTGTCCGGTATACAGAGGTTCCGCATACATACCTAGCTTAGAGTTGTGTTCGGTATACAGAGGTTCCGCACACATACCTAGTTTACAGTGGTGTCCGGTATACTGAGGTTCCGCACACATACTTAGTTTACAGTGGTGTCCGGTATACTGAGGTTCCGCACACATACTTAGTTTACAGTGGTGTCCGGTATGCAGAGGTTCCGCACACATACCTAGCTTAGAGTTGTGTCCGGTATACATAGGTTCCGCACTCATACCTAGTTTACAGTGGTGTCCGGTATACAGAGGTTCCGCACACATACCTAGCTTAGAGTTGTGTCCGGTATACATAGGTTCCGCACACATACTTAGTTTGCAGTGGTGTCCGGTATACAGAGGTTCCGCACACATACTTAGTTTGCAGTGGTGTCCGATTTAGAGACGTTCCGCACACATACCTAGTTTACAGTGGTGTCCGGTATACAGAGGTTCCACACACATACCTAGTTTACAGTGGTGTCCCGTATACAGAGGTTCCGCATACATACTTAGTTTGCAGTGGTGTCCGATTTAGAGACGTTCCGCACACATACCTAGTTTACAGTGGTGTCCGGTATACAGAGGTTCCACACACATACCTAGTTTACAGTGGTGTCCCGTATACAGAGGTTCCGCATACATACTTAGTTTGCAGTGGTGTCCGATTTAGAGAGGTTCCGCACACATACCTAGTTTACAGTGGTGTCCGGTATACAGAGGTTCCGCATACATACTTAGTTTGCAGTGGTGTCCGATTTAGAGAGGTTCCGCACACACACCTAGTTTACAGTGGTGTCCCGTATACAGAGGTTCCACACACATACCTAGTTTACAGTGGTGTCCCGTATACAGATGTTCCGCACACATACCTAGTTTACAGTGGTGTCCGGTATACATAGGTTCCGCACACATACTTAGTTTGCAGTGGTGTCCGATTTAGAGAGGTTCCGCACACACACCTAGTTTACAGTGGTGTCCGGTATACAGAGGTTCCGCATACATACTTAGTTTGCAGTGGTGTCCGGTATACAGAGGTTCCACACACATACCTAGTTTATAGTGGTGTCCCGTATACAGAGGTTCCGCACACAAACCTAGTTTACAGTGGTGTCCGGTATACAGAGGTTCCGCACACATACCTAGTTTACAGTGGTGTCCGATTTAGAGAGTATCCGCACACATACTTAGTTTGCAGTGGTGTCCGGTATATAGAGGTTCCGCACACATACCTAGTTTACAGTGATGTCCCGTATACAGAGGTTCCGCGCACACACATAGTTTACAGTGGTTTCAGGTATACAGAGGTTCCGCACGCATACCTAGTTTACAGGGGTGTCCCGTATACAGAGGTTCCGGACACACACCTAGTTTACAGTGGTGTCCCGTATACAGAGGTTCCGCACACATACTTAGTTTACAGTGGTGTCCGATTTAGAGAGGTTCCGCACACACACTTCGTTTGCAGTGGTGTCCGGTATATAGATGTTCCGCAAACATACCTTGTTTACAGTGGTGTCCGGTATACATAGGTTTCGCACACATACTTAGTTTACAGTGGTGTCCGATTTAGAGAGGTTCCGCACACACTTCGTTTGCAGTGGTGTCCGGTATATAGATGTTCCGCACACATACCTTGTTTACAGTGGTGTCCGGTATACAGAGGTTCCGCACACAGACTTAGTTTACAGTGGTGTCCGATTTAAAGAGGTTCCACACACACACCTAGTTTACAGTGATGTCCGGTATATAGAGGTTCAGCACACATACCTACTTTACAATGATGTCTTGTTTATACAGGTTCAGCACATATACATAGCTTGCAGTTGTGTCCGGTCTAGAGCGGTTCCGCACACATACCTCCATGTAGCTTACAGTGGTGTCCGGTCTATAGAGGTCCACCACACATACCTAGTTGACTTTGGTGTCAGTTTTAGAGAGGTTACGAACATACACGTAGTTTACAGTGGTGTCCGGTCTAAGAGAGGTTCCGCACACATACCTAGTTTATAGTGGTGTCCGTTTTAAAGCTTGCATTGGTGTCCGGTCTACAGAGGTTCCGAAAACATACATAGTTTACAGTGCTGTCCCATTGAGAGAGGTTCCGCACACATGCCTAGTTTACAGTTGTGTCCGGTTTAGAGAGGTTCCACACATGTACTTAGCTTACAGTGGTGTCCCGTCTACAGAGGTTCCGCAAACATACCTACTTTACAGTGATATCCCGTTCAGAGAGGTTCCTCACATACATACAGTACATACAGTGGTGTCCGGTCTAGATAGGTTCCACACACATACATAGCTTACAGTAGTGTCCTGTCTAGAGAGGTTCCGCACACATACCTAGCGTGCAGTCGTGTCCGGTTTGGAGAGGTTGCGCACATATACCTAGCTTGCATTGGTGTTCGGTCTAGAGAGGTTCCGCACAGTGCTGTCCGGTTTAGAGGCGTTCCCCACATACATTCCGGTCTAGAGAGATTCCGCACACATACCTAGCTTGCATTGGTGTCCGGTTTAGATAGGTTACGCAAATATACATTGTCCGGTCTAAAGAGTTTACGCACGTACTTAGTTTACTTTTTTGCCTGACGCATATAACTGCTCACTGCCGCTTACTGTTCACTGTTCACTGCTCACTTCACACCGATTCATGTATCTCAGGTGATAATGTCTTTTCGTGATCACATAGCACACAACTATGGCTCCGAATGGTGTTTGTGAAGTTGGCTCTGACATCGAACATCGAAATTCGATATTCACCGGTTTGAATTTCGAGTTGAATATCGAGTTGAATTTCGAGTTGAATCCAAAGCTGCGAGGTCGATATTCACCGGAACTGATTTCGAGCTGGGTGTTTTGAATATCGAGCCAGCTGTGAGATCGATATTCGAGCAGGTTCGACATACGTATTAGAATTTCGAGCTGGGTTCTTTTGAATATCGAGCCAGCTCTGAGATCGATATTCGCGAAGATTGAGATGTGCATTTGAATTTCGAGCTGGGTTCTTTTGAATATCGAGCCAGCTCTGAGATCGATATTCGCGCAAATTGAGATGTGCATTTGAATTTCGAGCTGGGTTGTTTTGAATATCGAGCCAGCTCTGAGATCGATATTCGACTACAAGATGGTAAATGCAATGCGAATTTCGAGCTGGGTGTTTTGAATATCGAGCCAGCTCTGAGATCGATATTCGAGCAGGTTGGACATACGTATTTGAATTTCGAGCTGGGTTCTTTTGAATATCGAGCCAGCTCTGAGATCGATATTCGAGCAGGTTGGACATACGTATTTGAATTTCGAGCTGGGTTCTTTGAATATCGAGCCAGCTCTGAGATTGATATTCGCGCAGATTGAGATGTGCATTTGAATTTCGAGCTGGGGTGTTTTGAATATCGAGCCAGCTCTGAGATCGATATTCGCGAAGATTGAGATGTGCATTTGAATTTCGAGCTGGGTTGTTTGAATATCGAGCCAGCTGTGAGATCGATATTCGCGCAAATTGAGATGTGCATTTGAATTTCGAGCTGGTTGTTTTGAATATCGAGCCAGCTCTGAGATCGATATTCGCGCAAATTGAGATGTGCATTTGAATTTCGAGCTGGGTTGTTTTGAATATCGAGCCAGCTCTGAGATCGATATTCGAATACAAGATGGTAAATGCAATGCGAATTTCGAGCTGGGTGTTTTGAATATCGAGCCAGCTCTGAGATCGATATTCGAGCAGGTTGGACATACGTATTTGAATTTCGAGCTGGGTTCTTTTGAATATCGAGCCAGCTCTGAGATCGATATATGCGAAGATTGAGATGTGCATTTGAATTTCGAGCTAGGGTGTTTTGAATATCGAGCCAGCTCTGAGATCGATATTCGCGAAGATTGAGATGTGCATTTGAATTTCGAGCTGGGTTGTTTTGAATATCGAGCCAGCTGTGAGATCGATATTCGCGAAGATTGAGATGTGCATTTGAATTTCGAGCTGGGTTGTTTTGAATATCGAGCCAGCTGTGAGATCGATATTCGAGCAAATTGAGATGTGCATTTGAATTTCGAGCTGGGTTGTTTTCAATATCGAGCCAGCTCTGAGATCGATATTCGACTACCAGATGGTAAATGCAATGCGAATTTCGAGCTGGGTGTTTTGAATATCGAGCCAGCTCTGAGATCGATATTCGAGCAGGTTGGACATACGTATTTGAATTTCGAGTTGGGTTCTTTTGAATATCAAGCCAGCTCTGAGATCGATATTCGCGAAGATTGAGATGTGCATTTGAATTTCGAGCTGGGGTGTTTTGAATATCGAGCAAGCTCTGAGATCGATATTCGCGAAGATTGAGATGTGCATTTGAATTTCGAGCTGGGTTGTTTTGAATATCGAGCCAGCTGTGAGATCGATATTCGCGTAAATTGAGATGTGCATTTGAATTTCGAGCTGGGTTGTTTTCAATATCTAGCCAGCTCTGAGATCGATATTCGACTGCAAGATGATAAATGCAATGCGAATTTTGAGCTGGGTGTTTTGAATATCGAGCCAGCTCTGAGATCGATATTCGAGCAGGTTGGACATACGTATTTGAATTTCGAGCTGGGTTCTTTTGAAAATCGAGCCAGCTCTGAGATCGATATTCGCGAAGACTGAGATGTGCATTTGAATTTCGAGCTGGGGTGTTTTGAATATCGAGCCAGCTGTGAGATCGATATTTGCGAAGATTGAGATGTGCATTTGAATTTCGAGCTGGGTTGTTTTGAATATCGAGCCAGCTGTGAGATCGATATTCGCGCAAATTGAGATGTGCATTTGAATTTCGAGCTGGGTTGTTTTGAATATCGAGCCAGCTCTGAGATCGATATTCGACTACAAGATGGTAAATGCAATGCGAATTTCGAGCTGGGTGTTTTGAATATCGAGCCAGCTCTGAGATCGATATTGTAGATATGTATTTGAATTTCGAGCTATGTATATTTGAATATCGAGCCAGCTGTAAAATGTATATTCGAGCACATAGGAATGTGTATTTAAATTTCGAGCTAGGTTGTTTTTAATATCGAGCCAGCTGTCAGATCGATTTGTAGATATGTATTTTAATTTCGAGTCAGCTCTGAGATCGATATTCGGCTACAAGATTGCAAATGCAATGCGAATTTCGAGCTATGGTGTTTTGAATATGGCGTCAGACCTGACATCGAAATTGTATTTATGTATTTGCATTTCGGCCTGCGTTTGTTTTTAATATGAAGCGACATCGATTTTCGAACAGAATTGATATGTGCATTTGCATTTCGAGCTTGTGTGTTTTGAATTCCGAGCCAGCTCTGATATCGATATTCGAGCAAATTGTAGATTCGCATTTGCATTTC
>CM055265.1:202431955-202674342 GCA_029237695.1 Conchocele bisecta | reverse complement strand
CAAAAAGTGCAGATCCTGATGAGACGGCTCGTCACAAGCCGGCTCATCTGGATCTACACTTTTTGCCAATACCACTATACAGGCCTGTGGTGTTGAACGGGTTAAGGGGGGTGCGTACGCACCCATCACACCCCCTTTGCGTACAGGCCTGATAATGTCTAGTTATGATTGTTATAACTTTTATTATACCCCCGGCATACAAAGTTTGTCAACGGGTATATTGTTTTCGTCATTATACCCCCACAAACAAAGTTTGTTGGGGGTATATAGGAGTCAGCTTGTCGGTTGGTCTGCCGGTCTGTTGGAAATTCCCTTCTGCTCTATATCTTCTACACCCATGCATGGATTATCAAATGGCTTGTCACAAATGTTTCTCATGATGAGAAGGTGTGTCGCGATCAATAACCACGCACCTACGTCCAAGGTCACAGTTAAAGGTCAAAGGTCAAACCTATCGAAATTCCCTTCCGCTCTATATCTTCTACACCGATGCATGGATTATCAAATGGCTTGGCACAAATGTTTCTCATGATGAGAAGGTGTGTCGCGATCAATAACCATGCACCTACGTCCAAGGTCACAGTTGAAGGTCAAAGGTCAAACCTATCGAAATTTCCTTCCGCTCTATATCTTCTACACCGATGCATGGATTGTCAAATGGCTTGGCACAAATGTTTCTCATGATGAGAAGGTTTGTCGCGATCAATAACCACGCACCTACGTCCAAGGTCAAGGTCACAGTTGAAGGTCAAAGGTCAAATCTATTGAAATTCCATTCCGCTCTATATCTTCTACACCGATGCATGGATTATCACACTATGCCCAGGGTCAAGGTCACAGACTTGATGCGTAATGCTCGGCTAAATGGCTTATAATCAAAAATGCCTCGTTTTCTTTGGCTGCCAGTGGGGGTATTTGTGTGCCGACAGGCCACATTTCTAGTTCTGTCTGTCTTTTCGTCCGTTCCATTTGCGTTAAAGTTTTTGGGTACCCATTATCTCTGTAACAGTAAGTCGGATTGAGCTCAAACTTCATATACCGGTACTTCCTTATCATCATCCAAATTTTCATTCCATACCACACCCATGCGGTCTTCATGCCCAAGATCAAGGTCAAAATACTTAGAAATTTGCGTCCGTAAGATTTGCGTAAATGTTTTCAGGTACCCATTATCTCTGCAACGGTCGGATTTACTTCAAACTTCATTCATATACATGTACTTCCTTATCATCATCAATATGTTCATACCACACCCATGTGGCCTTCGTGTCCAAGTGAAATTACTTAGAAATTTGCGTCAGTCAGATTTGCATTAAAGTTTTTGGGTACTCATTATCTCTGTAACAGTAAGTCGGATCGACCTCAAACTTCATATACTTCTTTATTTTCATTCCATACCACACCCATGCTGCCTCCAATTCATGTCCAAGGTAAAGGTTAAAGTTTTTTAAATATGTGTATTAGGTTTTTTATTTGTCGGTCCATGCAGCGGCCTTGGGTATACGTGAGCCCCTGCTCACTTTCTCTAGTTCTTTCTGAAATCACCCAATGAACTTTTCTCTATTCACTCAGATACATGTTCATCATACATGTTTTCAGATTGAACTCTGTGCACTGTTCATTTTTGCCTCAAGTGTTTAATATCTTCGGATTGAACTCTGTGCA
The DNA here is from genome assembly GCA_029237695.1 of Conchocele bisecta. Classification (NCBI taxonomy): domain Eukaryota; kingdom Metazoa; phylum Mollusca; class Bivalvia; order Lucinida; family Thyasiridae; genus Conchocele; species Conchocele bisecta. The sequence continues at coordinate 202,672,677 of CM055265.1, read as the reverse complement.
TTTTTCACTTTTCCCTCTTGCAAGCATTTAACATTTTCAGATGTAATGTCGCAGGGTTGTTAAACACCAACCAAGCAAATATTGCATTTCCATTTCAGATGTATGAGAATTTCATCTCTGACTTCGAGCACAGGTAATGCAGCTTTTGTATTCAAAGTTTCAAATGATACCCTGGTAACTTATATGTGACTGCAGAAATGGGGCTTATGGGTTTTGCGATCAGCGTAGATCCAGATCCAGATCTTGTTGGAACGAGATGCTATGTAAAAATAGAGATAGAGATAGGATCTGCCTTGTTTGCTAGTTGTTGACTGTTTATACTGTTTGCTAGTTCATCATTGAAATACCTGTCATGCTGCATACAGACTACAGGCAATATAATTGTTACCAGGCTGGATGCTTCGCTATTTGATCAGTATTTTGTACTCCCACTTTCGATAATCAATGCGTATTCTGCTAAAATAAGTGTGTATAATACGCCAATACGCACCTTATCTGGAGTTCTGCTGCAACCATAAGCTCCATTTCTCCAGTGACAGCCACATATTTGTTTCTGTTGCAGAATCAACCACCTATCGCTTGTGGAAACTGTGCTTTATGTTGTGAAGCAGATAACCGGTTAGTAGTTGCGCTGTCTGTATTCATAACCTACTAGGGATAGGCCATGACCTACGGGATATTTGACCTTACGTGTAATAACATCTGGAGCGCATTTGATTTGCTGGCTGTCTCACTCTAATTACGTATTCGTATTATACGCCAACATTCTGTTAATTGAATAAAATAGAGACGTTCCAAATGTCGTCTGTAATGGCGCGACACAGCAACGATGTTTTGACGTTGACATCATCATGTTTTAAACGTCATTAGAAGCGTCCGTGACTTATTATTACTGCAATTGTCAGAATGTGCTCCCTAGTAGTATGAAGTGTTTACAAAGAACGGGAACCTGTTATATGGCATATTTATAATAATTTTATTGCTAGGATTAAAACTATTTTTGCCTGTGGAGATTTTCAAATATATGCGAAAATAGTTAATGGCGTCTGCTCACTGAAACGTATTGGCTATCTCCAAGTTTTCTGCTCTTTGGAGGCTGAAGTCCTGCGATAAACAGAATCTCAAACTCGTTTCCCGTGGATTTGAGATTTATGAAACTTGTCCGCAATTTTATGCACCTCGCCAGAGGCTCGGTGCATAAATTGTGCGTGACTCGTTTCATAAATCTGATATCAAATGTATAAACCAGTCTTATAAATAGGTTATCAAACTTGGGAAATCACTACCAACTTCCTTCAGATCTACTTCTGAGGCATCATCGGCGTTAGAATTGGTGGGATTTATCGGTTTGACATTTATGTTGCTTAGTTTAAGCTTATAAACGTGACGTCAAACTGACAAAGTTGGACAATTCTAATGTCAACTGTGACCTAAGGACATATGACAAATTTCTTTAGCCTGGTTCAGTTTGACAATCTGTTCCTTTGACTTAATTTGTATATTTTATACAAAGTATATTTTATGACCACCCATTACTTTAAGCGGTCTATTCAAAGCCAATTATATTAATTCTAAATAATTTGCTTTCACAATACTAGGACCTGAGGAGCGAGTTTTAATTGTAAATCTAACTGTGCTCCAAAAACATGCAGAACCATTATTTAACCCATTACATGCGGAATACACCTTTCCTGGTATGAATATTTTTAAATATTTTATTTTTGTTATTTGTCAATAAAAGTATATATTGCGACCACTCATTCAATGAGACAGTTCAAATGGTGGTTGCGACATATACTTCTAAGCACATTTAAAGAAAATATTTATGATTTTCCCCAATCAAAATGGCATATCATCAGCATGAAATGGGTTAATAACTAATTGTCCAAACAAAACGTTTTCCTAGACCTAGTTGGCTATGTGTATATTTGTAGATCCAAAGCAGGCCATAGATTTCCTGGAAAAGATAAAGGACAAAGTAAGTAAAAAAGGGACTTAATTTGTAAAAGTTAAAAATATCCACAAATTGTGCAGATCTTGATGAGACGGCTCGTTACGAGCCGGCTCATCATGATCTACACTATTTGAAAATATTAGGAAAGAGGTCTCTAGTGTTGAAAGGTTTTTTTTTGTTTTTTTTTTAAAGTGCGTGTTCGAAGCACTCCTCGCAAACTTCAAACGGACCAAATGATTTTCATACTACAGTAAATGCAACATCCCATGGTTTTATTACTTATATTTACATTGCATGTTTCAAATATGTATATAACCAAATAATGCGTTCAAATTAGGAATCTTATTGTTTTACGTCATTTTGTCACAATGCGATGTACCGGTCAATAGCGTGACGAAATTGGCAGCGATGATGAACATCATGCTCTTTAATGACGTCAAACACATTTTAACGAATCAACAATATTGCACGACACTAATGTAATGTACTGGCATATAAAGTCAAAACTTTGAATGGGCATTTCCATTGATAATTTAAGGACAGTGTAAATATTCAAGATCACAGACAGCGTTATGCATATATTGTATAACTTATATTTTAACTCACCAGACAGTTGCATGCAGTTGAATATCGATCAGGACCAACAGAAAATGTTGCTACTAATTGTACTTGTAAATATTAGAAAAACATTAATTAGAAAAATTGCAATATGCATTGTATTACTTATACATAAATATTTGTAGCATGTTATCATTTTGTGGTAGCATTGGTATGGTCTACCTTGCAATACAGAACATGTGTGTTGTTTTATTATTAACCCTTACAATGCTGAATTAAAATTTGTCGTCTGCTGTTTATTTTTTATTTTCCATTTTTCTCATTAAAACCATGTTTTGACAACACTTTAGAATCATTTCCAATGGAAATGATTATAAAGTGTTGTCAAACCATGTTATTATTGACAAAAAAGACAAAACATAAATCGACAGCAGACGGCAATTCACGTTTCCCACATTCTAAGCGTTAACATATTTTCAAGTTTATTGTTGTTTGTGTTATCACAGGTAAAGGCGACTGATGAAGCCAAGATATTATGTATGACAACGATAGGTACCATAAAGCTCCGTGGCCGGGACTTTGATGGAACAAAGGTATGGTGATTCCACGATATTCTCCACAGCTGTTTTCGGTTCAGTGAAAACTCTCACTAAGCCGGTGCCAGTATGCCATTTAGATGGGGTTTAACTCTTACAATGTTGAATTAAATTTGGTCATCTGTTGTATATTTTCCACATCAAAAACATACTTTGCCAGTACTTTAGAATCATTTTGTTGAGAAAGACGACAAAAATTATAACAACAGCAAAGACAATTGTCGTTTCCAGTAAGGGGTCACTGTAATGATAATGTATACTGGTAATTAGTAAGCACAAATATTATCACAGAGTGCCTACAAACAATTGACCACAACACAAAGCAATCAAATGGCTTGTTTTTAGCTCGACTATTCGAAGAATAGTTAGAGCTTATGTAGTCGTCCCGACGTCGGTGTCGGCGTGGCGTCACCGTCACGCCTTGTTTAAGGTTTTTAGTCAAGCTTGTATATTGAATATCCCTGGCCCTACACCCACCATATTTGGACAACTTCATCTCCTAGTGATGTACATCAACCAGGCCTATATTTGACCTTGACCTACATTTAATCTTGAATTGCTTGCTTAATTCCCCTTGGTTAAGGTTTTTAGTCAACCTTGGTTAAAGTTTTTAGTCAAGTTTGTACATGGAATACTATTGTGCATACATACACCATACTTGGACAACCTTTTCTCATAGGGATATACAACAATAACCCCTGATCTATATTTGACCTTGACCTACATTTCCTCTTGAATTACTTTAATAGTTAATTCCCTTTGGTTAAGCTTTTTAGTCAAGCTTGTAGATGGAATTCTCCTGGCCCTACACCAACCAGACTTGGACAACTTCATCTCCTAGTGATGTACATCAACAACCCTTGACCTATATTTGACATTGACCTACATTTAACATTGAATTACTTACTTAATTCCCCTTGGTTAAGGTTTTTAGTCAGCCTTGGTTAAGGTTTTTAGTCAAGCTTGTACATGGAATACTATTGTGTATACAGACACCATACTTGGACAACCTTTTCTCATAGGGATGTACATCAATAACCCCTGATCTATATTTGACCTTGACCTACATTTCCTCTTGAATTACTTACTTAATTCCCCTTGGTTAAGCTTTTTAGTCAACCTTGTAGATGGAATACTCCTGGCCCTACACCAACCATACTTGGACAACTTCATCTCCTAGTGATGTACATCAACAATCCCTGACCTATATTTGACCTTGACCTATATTTAACTTTGAATTACTTAGTTAATTTCCCTTGGTTAAGGTTTTTAGTCAAGCTTGGTTATGGTTTTTAGTCAAGCTTGTAGATGGAATACTATTGTGCATACAGACACCATACTTGGACAACCTTTTTTCATAGGGATGTACATCAGTAACCCCTGATCTATATTTGACCTTGACCTACTTTTACCCTTGGATTACTTAGTTATTTTCCCATTGTTATTTTCCTCTTGAATTACTTAGTTAATTCCCTTGGTTAAGGTTTATAGTCAAGCTTGTATATGGAATACTCCTGGGCCTACAGCAACCATACTTGAACAACTTCATCTCCTAGTGATGTACATCAATAATCCCTGACCTATATTTGACCTTGACCTACTTTTACCCTTGGATTACTTAGTTATTTTCCCATTGTTATTTTCCTCTTGAATTACTTAGTTAATTCCCTTGGTTAAGGTTTATAGTCAAACTTGTATATGGAATACTCCTGGGCCTACAGCAACCATACTTGGAAAACTTCATCTAGTGATGTACATCAATAACCCCTGACCTATATCTGATATTGTTAATTTCCCTTGGTTAAAGTTTTTAGTCAACCTTGGTTACGGTTTTTATGCGGGCCGCTGCCACCTTGTTTCTCAAGCTATGCGTACATCGACAACTCTAGTAGTCGAGCTATGCTGTTTTCCTACAGCTCTTGTTAAACATGAGATACTATTTCATCAGTGACCTGGACCTTGGGTATTCAGGCGTGGGGTGTATGCAAAAAAAAGCACCATCTCTAGACATACATTGTGGCCAAATATTATTAAAATCTGTGATGAGATTAAGCAGTTTTTATACGACCGTTTTTAAAAAACGGTACGTATTATGTTTTACCGCACAGCTGGCGGGCGGAGGGAGGGGCGGGCGGCTGAAGAAAAAGCGCATAGTTCGTGTACACAACTCCTCCGAAACCGTTCAGTCGATCGATTTGAAACTATACACACGTCTTCTACACATATTGAAAATGTGCACCTTGGTGTTTTTATGCCGAAAAGATATTTTTTAACAAAAATATCACCTTTTTAACTTAGCCATTTTTTCTACATTTTTTTTATACAATTCTATATACGGTACAGAGTTTGTGTACACAACTCCTCCGAAACTGTTCAGTCGATACTTCTGAAACTATACACATGTCTTCTACACATATTGAAGATGTGCACCTTGGTGTTTTTATGTCGAAAAAATATTTTGTAACAAAAATATCACCTTTTTAACTTAGCCATTTTTTCTACATGTTTCTATACAATTCTATATACGGTACAGAGTTTGTGTACACATCTCCTCCGAAACCGTTCAGTCGATCGTTCTGAAACTATACACACGACTTTTACACATACTGAAGATGTGCACCTTGGTGTTTTTATGCCGAAAAAATATTTTTTAACAAAAATATCACCTTTTTAACTTAGCCATTTTTTCTACATTTTTCTATACAATTCTATAAACGGTACAGAGTGTACACAATCTCCTCCAAAACTGTTCAGTCGATCGTTGAAACTGATCACTACACACATTTTCTACACATATTGAAGATGTGCACCTTGGTGTTTTTATGCCAAAAACATATTTTTTAACAAAAATATCACCTTTTTAACTTAGCCATTTTTTCTACATTATTGTATCCAATTCCCTATCATTTCTACTTTACACTCTACTTTTCTATCTCTGCCTAAATTAGTATACATGTTTAGCACAACGAGATGAAGAAATAATGCTATAGACTTTCAAATTCTCATTAATGTTTCTTGCCTTGCTGACAGCTTCACATTTCTGCATCTTCGCTGTCTGGCCCATATTCGACGGGCGTATTTTGTGACTTGCGGCACTCTTGTTTTATATATTTTTTTAAAGCATTTGCCTCACAAACAAAGTGAACATACGTCCTCTGTGACCTTGACATTGGGTGGATGCGAAACAAAGCACTATGCCAAGAAATGGTTCACAAATTATTATAAGTAAAAGTGAAAGGTGTTACATACATACTGACAATTGTACGTACTGTACATGTACTATTACTATTTCCCCTCCTGCCTATCAATGAGGATATTTCAGTATGCCCCCGGAGGCATATAGTGTCTCCGTCCGTCTGTGTGTCCGGCACATTAAGAAGTTCGCCAGAGTTTCGAAATTCTGTTATAACTTCTATATCTCTTGAATGATTACTTGAATATTTCAACACTGTATACCTGGCTGTGGAAAAATGCCACACATCCATGCTGCCCTTCATATGACCATGACCTTTTGACCTTGACAACTTAGAACTTTTTCCCACATTAAAAAGTTACCCAGTGTTTCGAAATTGTTATAACTTCTATATCCCTTGAAGGATTACTTAAATATTTCAACACTGTATACCTGTGGATTAACGCCACACATCCATGCTGCCCTTAATATGACCTTGACCTTTTGAACTTTTTCCCACATTAAGAAGTTCGCCAGAGTTTCTCAATTCTGTCATTACTTCTATGTTCCTTGAAGGATTACTTAAATATTTCAACACAGCATACTTGTGGACAAATGCCACACATCCATGCTGCCCTTAATATGACCTTGACATTTTTACCTTGACAACTTGGAACTTTTTCCCACATTAAGAAGTTCGCCGAAGTTTCTCAATTCTGTTCGATCTTCTATATTTGTTGAAGGATTACTTAAATATTTCAACACAGCCTAATTGTGGACAAATTCCACACATCCATGCTGCCATTAATATGACCTTGACAACTTTGAACTTTTTCACACATTATTAAGTTTGCCAGAGCTTCTCATTTCTGTCATAACTTCTATATCCCTTGATAGATTACTTTAAGATTTCAATACCTCATATTTGTGGACGAATGCCACACATCAACACTGCCCTTAATATGACCATGGCCTTTTGACCTTCATAAATGTGCTTGTGAATACTTATCACTTTGGTTAATTAACTTTACCACAGTCTGTTTCTCCAATCTGCGACCTGGGGCATTCGTGTGCCGACAGGCCACATTTCTTGTTGTTTATTGGTGTTTAATGGACTATCAACAGCTCAGGTCATTTAAGGCCGGGCCAATGGGTTCGATCCCGTATTTAACCTGCCGCATTGGGGGGGAAATCCCAAAATCAGAACGGAATATTACATCGGGAACAAATATATTCAGCCCTGAAATTAGAATAACCTGACATGGTGCCAGGTTCATACCACACCAAGTCACTTGGCCCCTTCCCCTAAAAGTAATACGAATAATCGTAATACTCACATTAGGGGTATAACCAGATTCAACTGTCACATACAAAATGCAAAAGTCGTACGCGAGGGCCAAACCAGGTCTCCAGTCGGGATTCGGGTAAGGGTGAACCCTGATCGTTAAATTACGCATCACATGCTCCCACCTGCCTCCCACAATAATGTGGGATGTGTACCATATAATTCCAGCACAAAAATATTTACACAATTCCCTAACATTTGATTGGCCCGTAGCAAGTCTCTGTCCAAAATTTATATCCTAGTAAACTCCCATGCCGAACTACTTTCCGTAACCGTGAGGCGCAGTTAAAATAATTCTTAAGAAAACGGAAAATAAACACATTTTCTTGATGAATTTATTTCAAATGCTGGAATTATAAGGAATGAATGGCCTTTTTGTGGAATTTATCGGGGATATAAACTTGGAAAAGTCGCGGGAATACTGGACGAGGCCTTAACAAAATTACAATTTTCGAAAAAAAAAAAAAAAAAAAAAGATTTTTTTTCGAAAATTGTAATTATAATTCCAGGTGGTGGTGGAGGAATGTCGCTCCGTACTGGACACGCTGGATGGCATCACGACTGTGCACAGCCGCTTCTACGAACTCTCGAGTAACTACCACAAACTGATGGGCAACCACGCCGAATACTACAAGGACGCACTCCGCTATCTCGGCTGTACACCGATAGAGACCATAGGAGGTACATGGAGAATTATAGACAATTGTATTTTGGTATCAAGTTCGTTAGGCAAGGCTAGGAAGCGCTTAGGAATTTCTACCGTTTCCTAGCTGAGCCTGAACTTTATATCAAGACATTGCATGATATTCTATTTATCTGGGAGCATTTTATTTTAGATGATGGGCAAACATAAGTTGAAAAGAACACAGGCTGGTTTACTTTACACTGATGTTATTCAGTAACGTCATGTGACATTGTTCAACCTATGGAACGTCAGAGAAAAGTAGCTGTGGCCCGAATGTGTTTACTTGGTTGATATTTTGTCAATGCATAGTGTATTGTGACCCGTCTGTCCAGCCGTCCCTCTTCAAACATTCGAAAAACTTAACGTTGGAGGAAATGTTTTATAATTTCTGTTTCCTTTTCCGATTCTGTTGATGATATTTCTCACATGAATTTGTTTAATGATTCTCTATCATGCTGTGACAAATCCATGATGCTCATGGACACCCGCTAACCCCAAGGTCAAGGTCACAGTCTTGGAGCTTTCATAATAAACATCACGTTGGGGAAAATTGTTTCATCAAACGTGTTGATATTTCACACATGCCTTTCTATATTGATTCTCTACCATGCTGTGACAAATCTACGACACTCAAACCTCCGCTAACCCCAAGGTCAAGGTCACAATCTTAGTGCTTTCATAAACGTAACGTGGGGGAAATTTGTTTCCTTTCACCAAACATTTTGATATTTCACACATACCTTTCTCTAATGATTCTCTATCATGCTGTGACAAATCCATGACCCTCAGACCCCGCTAATCCCAAGGTCAAGGTCACAGTCTTAGTGCTTTTCATAAACTTAACGTTGGGGGAATTTGTTATAGTTTCTGTTTCCTTTCACCCCACTTCTTGTTATTTCATACATGCCTTCCTCTAATGTTTCTCTATCATTCTGTGCCAAATCCACGACCCTCGGACTCCCGCTAACCCCTAGGTCAAGGTCAAAATCTTAGTGCTTTCACAAACTGAACATTGGGGGAAATTTGTTATAATTTTTGTTTCCTTTCACTGCTCTTGATATTTTAACCACTCTTCCTCTAATGGTTCAATATCATACTCTGCCAAATTTGTGACTCTCAGACCCCCGCTAACCCAAAGGATCAAGGTCACATCTTAGCACTTTCCTACACTTAACATTGGCGGAAATTTCTTTTAATTTCTGTTTCCTTTCACACAGCTTCTTGATATTCGTTATTAAACTAAAGCACAACCAGGCGCGCTTCGTTGTCTTCTGACAACTCTTGTTGATGATTTGTTAAGGACTTCACCATTTTATCGACCTCATCACCCATAAATAAAACAAATTCAGTGCCTTCCACTCCCCCCCCCTTACAATAAACTCAGGAATCGCCCTTTCTATCCTCTTACCTTTAAGAACAGAATATATGACATGTATCATTAGAAGTATGGAGCTGAGTTTATTGTTTTGTTTCGTCAGGTGGTGAGCAGGTTGAGCGAGCTTTCAATCTCGGCTTGGCCGCTGTACTCGGGGAGGGTGTCTACAACTTCGGAGAACTGGTAAGACTTCTTTACCCTTTCAACCCTACAGACCAAATAGCCAACATTTGCAGGCAAACACTGTAGATCCAGATGAGCCGGCTTGTAACAAGCCGGCTCATCAGGATCTGCAGTGTTTGTCAGATATTTGTAAAGTATCCCTAATCCACTCAATGGAATAGTCTAAATATGAACATGGAACTGTTAGTGTTGGATATTTTGGGGTGAAAGTGTTAATAGGGTAAACACGCCATTGGCCAAATAAATGTCTGATACAGCAATTTGCTAGCATATGCTGCCTATGCTCGGTAAATGTAAATCCATAAATACATAGTTCCCACAAAAGGTTACTTCCCTTTGTTGGATACAGGTAAACACTGTCGGCCATTTTGGGGGCAATATTCCATTAGGCTCTACAGACAAAATAGTGGAAATAATTCCAATACGCCGAATAACAAAATGCTGCATCAGGCTTTGTTGCTGATGCAATATAAAATTCCCATATGAGACGCGCCATGTGATTTTGTACCTTCGGACAAAATTTACTGTATTTTTCATAAATGGCGTCAAAAGTTGACAAAATTTTCAGAGTACATGCGGAATTATATTCCGCATGTACTCTGAAAAGTTTGTCAACTTTTGACGCCATTTACGGAAAATGTTGTAAATTTTATAAACATATTTCATGTGTGGATGTGACTGGATAATGGGATTTATGTGTGGCCTCGTGGACATGGCACCGTCTCGCAACTGGGAGGTCCACCAGCTGGTTAAATAAATGGTAAATGCCTGATGCCCGACATATAGGATAGTAACCGGGAAGTACTTCTGTTCGGAGATGAGAGTGTCTCACAAGTCAAAACTGACCGACCATGTCAACAGGGGAGACACTTTTATAATAAACAGCACTGTACTGCTATAACCAGTCTAGCCCCAGTAGCCTATTTCACCAACATTGCAAAGTATACTTATCTAGCAAAGTATACTTTGAGGGAGAAATTTTCAATTTAAGAAAAATTATACTGAATTTATTACATTATCACAGCCATGTTGTGTAATAAATTCAGTATAATAAGTCTGCATACTTTTAATCATCAAATATATGCAGTCGTTAGTTCTGTATGAAATAATGCATTTCGGGAAAAATAAATGATTACTCCCTAAACGTAAAATTTGCTAGATAAGTATACTTTGCAATTTTGATGAAATCGGCTACTGGTGTCAGCCTACGCATCTGCAGAGTCTGATCAGGTCCTACACTGTTTGCCATTCAGTCAGTACACCACCTGTCCTCCTTCTAACACGCAGTATATATCCATATCAGACTGCAGCAATGCTAGAACATCAGGATCTGGACTGATCTGAAACCCCCTAAGCCCCATTTCTCCAGTCACAGCCACAAGTTGAAGTAACGCACCGAGGTCTATAAATACATTAAATATGCCTAAAAGCATCAATAAATGAAAAAAAAATAAGTCATTTTTTTTTTACCCCCTCCATATGATTCATTATATGAATCATATGGAGGGGGTAAAAAAAAAATAATAATAATTTTTTTTCATTTATTGATGCTTTTAGGCATATTTAATGTATTTATAGACCTCGGTCCGTTACTTCAACCTGTGGTCACAGCTACATATGGGATGAGGCAAAAATCTCATGCCCAGCACATTTCATTTCCTCAGTCTAGAGGATTTCCCCAAAGCTGTCAATATCAATGTATGAGTTTGGACACAGGTCCATTGTTCGGCCTGCTGATTCCCAGACTATTTGACAGCAATAACCCATAGAAGTATATGAGAAGCCAACTAAAATGGCATTGATATAAATTTCCATATTTTATTCTGAAAATAGACAAAATATAAAATCACAGCAGACGGCAATTTTAAGTTCCTGCATTCTAAGGGTTGATGTCCATGAACAAGGTAAATTGTATAATTATTGGAGACACTGTACATACTTCAGCCAGTCTGAAACTGGGCCAGGTTAAGACTCCTGTCTCAGGTTGACATAGCCTTAGCGGTTGATTGACCCAATTGATTTTCAAAAATGTCCAATGAGTTATTTCCCAATTTTCTTCACATTCTGTATTCTTGTCCTCGTGATAACTGTAGCCGATTTCATCAACATCGCAAAGTATACTTATCTAGCAAAGTATACTTTGAGGGAGAAATTTTCAATTTAAGGATAAATTTATTATTTTTTATTATACTGAATTTATTACATTATCACAGCCAAATTGGCTGTGATAATGTAATCAATTCAGTATAATAATTCTGCATACTTTTAATCATCAAATATATGCAACGGTTAGTTCTATGTGAAATAATGCATTTCGGGAAAAATAAATGATTACTCCTCAAAGTATACTTTGCTAGATAAGTATACTTTGCAATTTTGATGAAATCGGCTACGGATGTTCTGCTTAAGGGATCTAAATCAAACGCAATATACATGTTTATCATGGCAAGAGGAACAACCCTATTGATTGTCAAAATATTCTGATTAGTTATATTTCTTTGGTGGCCATTTTTAATTTTTTCCTTGGCATCACCTCCCATATCGCACAGGTGGAAGACTCGGACCTGTGACACAAAAAAAAATGCCTTTACAAGTTATACTTGTCACATCTTAACCAAATTCGGTAAACATGGCAAGAGGTAGAACCCCATTTTATTTCTGTGAGTTATCTCCCCTTGGTTACTCGCCATGCGTTGGCGGGCAAATATTGTGATTTCTGCTCTCTTGTTTCTAGTGAGTTATCTCCCCATGTTTATTTGTGGCTGTGACTGGAGAAATGGTGCAGTGCACATGTAGATCCAGAGCCTGTGCAGAGTCTGACGAGGGTCTACACTGTTCGCCATTCCGTCAAACACCCGTCATGCTTCTAACAAGCAATATAGATTGTTATCATGCTACAGAAGTGTGCTATTTTATCCTACAGCTACATTGCTCACGAATCCCATGAGCCCCATTTCTCCAGTCACAGCGACATTTGCGTTTCAGCTGGCCCACCCTGTCCTGGAGTCATTGAAGGGCACAGATAAGGAGTGGGTTACTGCTCTACTGTATGCCTTCAACAGTGGCAACATATCCAAGTTTGACGAACTCAAGAAAAGTTGGACAACTCAGGTACACTTGAATAAATGGACCATTGACAAAATGACCTTACAATGTGTGTGCCCAGTATCGCTCCAGGGTTTATGATCATAAAGCTTTATCAGTATGTTCTTCAAATTCGTACTTGGATCAGGTAATTTGATTGGTCGAGGCTGAGCACTCGACCAATCAATCTTCCTGATTTCAAGCATGAGAATGGAATATGTGCTCAGGAAGTTTTGTAAGAAAATACTATTGCCAAGACTGACCTTTTTTTGTAAAGTTTGCGTTACATTCCCATACCTTTAGTTTCCATCCATCAAATTGTTGCAGTTTTGGCCTACCCTGGTTTCAACATTATATGGTCCATTGTGCTCACCAATGGCAGACATATACTTTAGGGAGTTGTACTATTTGTATTTGGAACGTGATGGTGTATATAATAGTACCATGATATGTATCAGGGCTCCATGATATGTATCAGGAATTAGTAATTGAGTATTTTCACTCCAGCATTTCTGAAGCAATTGGGTAAAATAAAATCACACTACTGTTTACACATCAACAGACAGTATTTATTGAATAGTTTGCTTCGAAATGAAAACATGTCTTGGCATTTCATTAGAATTGTCTCCTTGGAGACAATTCTAATGAAATACCAAGATGTGTTTTCATGGAAAATAAGAAAAATATGCTATATTTGTGGTCTGTTTATTGTTTTCTGCAGCATGATAAATGTACCACAAAGTTGTAATTGCTTTTTGATACTCGCTACTCTTGACTTCATTTGGGTTTTTGGCAATTTTAATTGGGTATTTAAGCAAATACGCAGCTTATCTGGAGCGATGTGTATTATGTTCTGCAACAAAATGACAATATTCTATGACAATATGAGGCTTGTTGTTTAGTGACCAGTGTAGCTCTTGTCATACAGCATACAGCTTTGTGTGGCCATTATCACAGTTATTGTGAATGTTGTTGAACTAAAAAAAAGAAATTGAATGGGTTTAACGTCCCACCAACAGCTAGGGTCATATAGAGATGGGACCACAGTTTAAAGTCTCATCCGACAGACCAGTGCGATGAAAATACTTTCAAAATATTTTGATGTCTAAGACGAGGTTTAAACACACAACCTCCGGATTGGAAGTCGGGTGTTCTAACCCCTACTGTCTGTTTCACGAAAGCTGCCCAAATTTTACGGCCATATAAACAAAAAACAATATTGTTTTCGATAATATTAAATTAAAGGAAAATTTAAGAATGAGCCTTCTTTTTATTTCGTGAAATTTGATCAAATATTGATTTTATTACGAAAAATTGATTTGTCTATGGGAATTTAGCATGGGGGAAAAGGGTAGAGGAGTAATGTGGGAGGAGTAAAAAAACGAAATTGACTCCGCAACCTAGCTAGATAGCTTGGAAATGATCTAACTAAGAAAACAAAAGTTAAATTTTAAAAATCGGTCCAGTATTTCTGAAATTCTAAAAAATTTCCACATGTTAAATCCCCATAGACATCTTCACTACTCCGTGAAGATGTCTATGGGGATTTAACATGGGGAAATTTTGTTTTCGCAATAAAATCAATATTTGACCAAATTTCACGAAATAAAAAAAACGCTCTTTCTTAAATTTTCCTTTAATTTAATATTATCGAAAAAAATATGGTTTTTGAATTGTTTATATGGCCGAAATATTTGGGCAGCTTTCGTGAAACAGACAGTAGGCACAATCCATCCCTTGCTGAACTAAATGTTCCCTCACACCTGCAGATATGTTATGAATGTATTATGTCAACAATTAATTTTATTTGAAGATGCATTGTATACATATTGAAAAATAATTAGCTTGCTGTCTTGATCTACAGCAATTAAATACAGAGTGTATCTAATGTTGTAATAACTTACCCACTCTCCACTTTCTCTTTTCTTCATTATGTAAATATGGACCATAACATGCATTTACATTTACATAATATGTCGATAAAACATGACTGATACTAACCAGTAAGACATAAAACCTCAATACAATTCATTGATGTCTACAGTGTAGAACTTTAAATTGCCATCATGAGAATAGCCGGCTAAATGTTATCGATTCCAGTAGCCTATTTCACCACAATTACAAAGTTTACTTTTCTTGCTATTAATTACACTTTGAGGGAGAAATTTTCAATTTAAGGATAAATTTATTAATTTTTATATAATGGGCTGTGATAATGTAATAAATTCAGTATAATAATTGTGCATACTTTTAATCTGACATCAAATATATGCAGTCGTTAGTTCTAAATGAAATAATGCATTTTGGGATAAATAGTATACTTTGCTAGATAAGTATACTTTACAATGTTGGTGAAATAGGCTGCAGATCAGCTTGTAAATATGCACCGTCTCGTCTACAATTGAGGGATCAGTGGAAGAAAGGGGCTTAACCCCCATTTTCTATTTTAACATCCTTATGTGGCTTCAGGTGAAAAAATAAAAATAGGCTGGTCTAATTTAGACAAGACTCCTTTTGTCATATCTAATGTAGCACACCAAAAGAGGACTTGACCAATTTTTTGTTTTTCTCGATCAGCTTATATATCACACATAACATTTTTGATGGCAACACGAGCGCTTCACAACGCAATATAGTGAGCAGTATATATGAAATCCAAACTGTGTTGATTTTCAAATGGTCTGAGACTACTGCTGTCAACGGTCACGGTCACATTAAGCCATATTTCTTCATGCTGAGTTGCACATAACACTGTTTTGTAAACATTGTAATTGACACCCACGTTAGTCTGGGTACATACATAGCACCCATCATTTCTCGGTGCAGAACGATCACATTATTGGGGCCCCTGGCAAGAAACTCAGACCTCCCAATATCTCCACATTGTCGTCTCTGTGCTTGTAATTCCTATCCTAAAGTTGCAGTCTTCCCTGTCCCTTACATGTGTATTCCTGTATTTGTATGACTTTGTTGTTAAACAAACATAAAACGCCATTCAATAAACGAGAAACCTGACAAAATTAGGAATTAATCTGTTCACTGGACGATACTTCGGTTCAACAGCATATTGAAAACTTACTCGCCCCTAAATATCTTGCATAGATACATGTAATTCTATTCTATGTTTGGACTATTCCAAGTAAAATAAAAACATGTTCACATGTTCTGCCGACGAACTTTGGCTATTAAACACATTTAATATAAAAAATATTTACATGTACCGTAAGTACTTTTTCATCAATAACAAAAAAGTCACTCTCCCCAAAAAAAATTATTTGATGAAATTCCATCAAATATTGATTTTATTGCGAAAAAACTATTTGCCTATGGGAATTTAACATGTGGGCTAAAAATAGATTTTTTTTTAAATATTTTTTTTATTTATGGGCTGATTTTCAAAATCTGACTTCTTTTCTTATTTACATCATTTCCAACCTATCTTACCAGGTTTCGGAGGCAATTTCCAAAATTTTGCGTTTTTTGACCCTCGTGGTCGGCATTCTCCTCTTTTTTTGTCCCATGTTAAATTCCCATAGGAAATATTGGATTGTCATCAAATAAAAAAAATTTGGGAAGGTGAATTTTTTGTCATTGATGAAAAAGTGCTTTCATTTAAATATGTTTTAGATGTAACATGTTCAATAGCCAAAAGTTTGTCGGTAGCAAAACGTGGAACAGACTATACTAACATATCATACAGAGATGATCTTATATACGAGTCATGATTTAATACGATATTTATTAAACAAGTTTACTGATTTCATAAGAAATTATGCCATCACCTGGTTTTTGTCGAGCCCGCTTGCGGAAAGCGAGACATAGTGATCACAATGACGTCCGGGTGTCTGTGCGTCTGTCAGTCTGTGCATGCGTCCGTCCGAAATCTGCGTTAAAGTTTTTAAATACCTTATATCTCTGAAGTCCTAAGTCACATTGACTTGAAACTTCATATGTTTATTAGTCATCATCCATATAGTCATGCTGTATCCCATTCATGCGGCCCTTGTGCCCAAAGTCAAGGTCAAATGACTTAGAAGTTTGCGTTAAATTTTTGTCAAAATTTGCGTAAAAGTTTTCAAATACCTACTATCTCTGTAACCGTAAGTCGGATTTGCTTGAAACTTTGTATGCTTATTGGTCATCATCCATATATTCATTCTGTGTCTCACTCATGTGGCCCCTGTGCCCCAAGGTCAAGGCCAAATGACTTAGAAGTTTGCATTATTATAAAATCTGCGTTAAAGTTTTTACATATCTTATATCTCCACAATTGTGACTCCAATTTACTTCCAGCTTCCAATACTTTTCATCATCCATATTTTCATTCCATTGCCTGCCCATGTGGTCCACATGCCGAAGGTCAAGGTCAAATGACTTTGAAATTTGTGTTAAAGTTTTTACATACCTTATATCTCCACAACACTTACTCTGATTTACTTCAAACTTCAAATAATTCTTTATTGTCATCCATATTTTCATTCTATAGCCCACTCATGCTGCCCACATGCCTAAGATCAAGGTCAAATGACTTTAAAATTTGCATTCAGGCTTTTACATACCTTATATCTCCACAACCCTTAATTAAAACTTCAAATAAATACACTCTGAGACCATCAAATGCCTCGGCGGGCTCGACATGCGGGCTGCGGCCATCTGGTTTATGAAATCAAGTCAATGCGTCAATATTTTTTTTCAATGTAAATATTCTGTTCTGATTTTGGCATTTTCCCCCCAATGCAGCAGGTTGAAAACGGGATCGAACCCATTGGCCCGGCCTTAAATGACCTTAGCTGTTGATAGGCCGTTGAACACCAATCAATCAATAATTCCAGCACAAAAATATTTACACAATTCCCTAATATTTGATTGGCCCGTAGCAAGTCTCTGTCCAAAATTTATATCCCAGTAAACTCCCACGCCGAACTACTTTCCGTAACTGTGAGGCGCAGTTAAAATAATTCTTAAGAAAATGGAAAATAAACACATTTTCTTGATGAATTGATTTCAAATGCTGGAATTATAAGGAATGAATGGCCTTCCGGCCTTCGTACAGTATTCCCGCGACTTTTCCAAGTTTATACCCCGATAAATTCCACAAAAAGGCCATTCATTCCTATAATAAATAGCATATTAAATCATCATGAATATTAGATTCCATTTATTGTATAAGCACATTATCATACAGTAAAGCTGTAGTAATCATAGATTTTCGGTAGCGTTCTAATTTACATAGTTATTACACTCGTTAATATATTATGAGTATGTAATAAATAGAGGATATTCCATTGCACATTTTGAATAGCTGGAAATAATACATGAGTGTGCGTCGGCTTCCGTGAAAGCAATGAGTGAGCGTAGCGAACGAGTTGCTTGCATGGATGCCAACAGACACGAGTGTATTCTTTCCGCTATTCAAACATGTACGATGGAATATCCTATTTATTACACTTCCACGGCAGATATATATGCACATTTAGTCTATTTTTGAGAGTATAATCAATGAATTGGGCTGTGCGCATAAATAGTTACACAACGTGTTTCCCGCTTGTTGACGTTACATTGTGTGTTACATCATATAAACTGTTTGAAATCCAAATTACGCAGCTGATTCTATGAACTAGATATACTTGAGTGCATGTTTGAAATGTGTTCAATTGCATTATCGTTGTAGATTAGTCGAGACTCCAAGTTTTGAGATAATTTTATTTTGGCTAATAAAAAGTAAACTTTCTACACGGTAGCTCGTACTTTCTGTAGCCCATTTCATCAACATTGCAAAGTATACTTTAGTAGCAAAGTATACTTTGAGGGAGAAATTTTCAATTTTTTGAAAAATTTATTAATTTTTATTATACTGAATTTATTACATTATCACAGCCATTTAATGGCTGTGATAATGTAATAAATTCAGTATAATAATTCTGCATACTTTTAATCATGAAATATATGCAGTTGTTAGTTCTATATGAAATAATGCATTTCAGGAAAAATAAATGATTGCTCCCTCAA
Organism: Conchocele bisecta; assembly: GCA_029237695.1. Taxonomy (NCBI): domain Eukaryota; kingdom Metazoa; phylum Mollusca; class Bivalvia; order Lucinida; family Thyasiridae; genus Conchocele; species Conchocele bisecta. The sequence continues at coordinate 202,653,716 of CM055265.1, read as the reverse complement.
AGTATACTTTGCTAGTAAAGTATACTTTGCAATGTTGATGAAATAGGCTACTGGGCATGCAATTATGGGTTTTCTCTTCACTGTGTATTATTTGTAAGGACCTGATTATGGGTTTCCTCTCTCAGCGAAACCCGTGCAAATAACTCGCAAGAGTGTAATAAATATATTTCCAGCCCGACCTGTGTGCTGCAGAAGCGGCCATGAGACAGAAAATATCCCTGCTTTGTTTGATGGAGGTGCGTATTACCATTGTACTATATCACCAGTGAACGTAGTTGGGATAATACCACAACAGCAACGTTCTATACCTGGGGGCCGTTTCACTAAACTTCGTACGACTAAAATGTTCGTAATTGCAAAATTATGATAGTTTGTAAATTTCACATTAGCAATGTTTTCTTGTAAACCATTATTGGATTTACATTTAGGCTATGCTCAATAAATGTTAATCCATCAAGTGAAATTTCCAGACGATCATAAATTCGCACTTACGAACATTTTATTCGTACGAAGTTTAGTGAAACGGGCCCCTGGCCACCAATCTGTCTATACAGTATGCCTTGTCAATAACTCTAGTGTAATTCAAACCATGCTGAGCTGCTTCTGATTCGAATAGACCAATGAAAAAAAACCTTATCATGTTCTTAACATGGATTGAAAAGTTTTAACGTCCCACCAAAAGCTATGGTCATATAGAGATGGGACCACAGTTTAATATCTCATCCGACAGACCAGTGGGATGGAAATAGTAAGTTTTGGTGCCTAAGGCGAGGTCAGGAAGTCAGGTGTTCTAACCTCCAGGCCACAATCCATTCATGGATCCTAACATGGATTGAAATGATATTGGGCTACATGATAGTGTTGATTTGGGTGTAGGAAGGGCACTGGTACGAAATGAGGGTCTTGTGGATTTCAGAGAGTATGAAAATACCATATGCAGGTTTACAATATATCTCTCGGATTGGCTTCAAAATGCATGTGCTATTTATCATCATGCATGCTTTCATTCAGTACACAACACATGTTGCCTTAACCCTATGTCGTTTTGTTTTTGTCACGCCTGCTTTTGCAGACGGACGTTTTTTCCGTCGTCGTCCGAAATGTCAAAAACTTTGTACAAGCTTCGTCATTATGCTATGACTTTAATATTACGTTACGGATTGCTTCAATATTTGGACACTTGATAGTTGATACATGTAAGCATTAGGAACACATTCATGCCGCCAATTCACATGACCTTGACCTTTTTTATCTTCAAATTTTTGCTGAAACACTTGGCCAGTTTTTTGCATCAAAAACTTTGTACTAGCTTCGTCATCATGCTATAACTTTAATATTACTTTACAGATTGCTTCAATATTTGGACACTTGATACATGTAAGCATTAGGAACACACGCATGCCGTCAATTCACATGACCTTCACCTTTTTTACCTTCAAATTTTGCTGAAACACTTAGCCAACTTTGTACAAGCTTCCTCATCCTGCTATAACTTTCATATTACTCGACGCATTCCTTCAATGTTTGGACACTTGATACATGTAAGCATTTGGAACACACTAATGCTGCCATTCACATGACCTTGACATTATTACCTTCAAATTTTTGCTGATACACTTAGCCATTTTTTTACATCAAAAACTTTGTACAAGCTTCGTCATCATGCTATAACTTTCATATTACTTGACGCATTCCTTCAATGTTTGGACACTTGATACATGTAACCATTAGGAACACACTCATGCCGCCATTAACATGACCTTGACCTGTTTGACCTTCACATGGTTGTGAAAACACTTAGCCATTTTTTTTCTATCAAATAGTTACTTCAACCTTGACCTTTTTCGTGTTTTAAGCATGCACTTCTCTGACAGTTTTTGTGATGCTTACTTTAGCACATACCCATGATCATGTTACAATCAAATGCCTCGGCAGCCGCGACACAGCTTCCGTGGCGGAATTCTTGTTTAACAATTTTAACAGTATGTCACAGGGCTCCAGATAAGGAATTAGTAATCAAGTATTGTCACTCCATCATTTCTTATAAAGCAATTGGGTAAAATAAATAAATAAAATCACATTACTGTTTACACATCAACAGACAGCAATTATTGAATAGTTTGCGTCTCAATGAAAACAAGTCTTGGCATTTCATTAGAATTGTCTCCTTGGAGACAATTCTAATGAAATAGCAAGATGCGTTTTCTTAGAAAATAAGAAAAAATGCTATATTTGTGGTCTGTTTATTGTTTTCTGCAGATGATAAAGGTACCATAAAATTTGTATTGCTTTTTGATACTCGCTACTTCTGATTTCAATTGGGTTTTTGGCAATTTTGATTGGGTATTTAAGCAAATACGCAGCTTATCTGGAGCACTGTCAATTGTCTCTAACCATAAACGTGCACCCTGAAACCATCAATATCAGCAAGCGGGCCGCTGGTTTTCGGTGTGGTCGAGGCAAATGTACAGTTATACAGTCGAACCTCACCGAATGGCCAACTCTCTACAACAACACCCTCTGTGTAACAGCCGTTATTTTATATCCCAAATGGATGATTTCTATGTCTAACCCTTAGACTGCTGAGCACGAATATTGTCGTCTGATGTTGCTTTTGCATTCTTTCTCAATAAAAACATGTTTTGACAGCAACTTTAGAATCGTTGCTATTGGAAATGATTCTAAAATTCTGTCAAAGCATGTATTTTATGAGAATTATCAAAGAAAATATATAAACAGCAGAGGACAAAATTTAATTCAGCTTTAACCTCCCTACAGGCACCTCTACAACAGCCAGTTTTGTGTCTTCCCATGGGTGGCTGTTGTAAAGAGAGGTTGTACTGTAGTCATAAATAACAATGTCACCTTATTTCACTGTAGATGACATTCAAGCGCCCAGCAACCAACAGACAGCTCCTATTTAAAGAGATAGCCGATGAAACGGGGATGTCGGAAAATGCGGTTTGTATCACCAATGACCATGGCGAATGTAGTCGTGTTTGCTGGTACACCTGGCAAATTTGGTAGCTCCCTGATCACAGGTGGAAGACTCAGACCTATGACACCAAAAAAAAAATGCCTATTAAAAAAAATCCCATTACCCCACCCACTTGGTCTCGTACAGTACCATCTTCTATTTATAGAAAGGTGATAAACAATGTGGCTATTATAGAAAGAGCCCTCTCTTTTCCGACTTGCACAAACACAATAAACATTGATTAATTGTATGACTTCTGTCTCTGGCAATCGAAAAAGGTATTAGGTTTGTGAATATACTTACTTCAAATCGCTGTTTCCAGCATTTATTCAGTTATTCGCATTTTGCATACCCCATCCAAAGCGAAATTTGCGTGTACGAAAGAATCTCACACAGAATCGGAGGCCGTCCGGCGTGGATTATCGGTCGTATTTGGGTCCGAGTCTTCCACCTGTGTCCCTGATGAGACTCCTGCACAGTCTGAAATAGACAATACTGTGAACAGAGAGAATAAGTCGATTATTGTCATGGTTACCACAATGTTTACCGTCTTCTGTATAGCTTTGAAGCTTTGGTAGTCACCTACACAGTCTGGCATAGGGTAGTACTGTGAACAGAGACAATAAGTCAATTTTTGTAATGGTTACCACATAGGTTACCATCTTCTGTATAGCTTTAAAGCTATACAGAAGATGGTAACCTATGTGGTAACCATGACAACAATGGGTGTTTTGCTTCTGAACAGTTTAGCCTCATATCGGACTGTTGTATGTCGTATCAGGGCCTTTTCACATATGAGACACGCCATGGGATTTTGTACCTTCGGACATCTGCGTAATTTCATGCAATACGTTTACAAAATTTACAATATTTTCTGTAAATGGCGTCAAAAGTTGACAATATTTTCAGAGTACATGAAAAATATTACAAATTTTGTAAGCGTATTTAATGAAATTACGCAGATGTCCGAAGGTACAAAATCCAATGGCGTGTCTATTATCTGATGCTTCTCACAAAGTAGGGACATTATGACATTTGCGACCAGTGTAGTCACAGATCAGCCTGCGGGAGTCGGATTAGGGTCAACACTCCTTGTCCGCGAAACTCCTCAGACCGACAGACATGTCCGTAAAATCTTCGCTATATTTACCGCAAGTGGCCGGACCAATTCTTTTTTTTTTTGCTTTACTATTTACTTTTCTATTCTTTTTACTTCATCCTTACTTACATGACTGATATACTTGAACGCTCTTAAATATCATACAAAACCAAATTTATTTTTATAAATGATTTTGTTGGTCTGGTAAATCTTTGTATAGTCTGGTAAAAAATTAAAGTTTACCAGATCGAAGGACCGCCACTGGTTGACCCAACATTCCCTTGTAGGTTGAGATGCTTGTGATGAAGGCATTAAGCCTGGGCCTGGTGAAGGGCTCTATAGACGAAGTCGACCATAAAGTCCACCTCACCTGGGTACAGCCTCGTGTCCTCGACTTGGAACAGGTATCTCTTACAGTACATCTCTCTATACTGGTCACTCATAAAGCCTGTTAGTGGTTTTAATGCGTTTCACTGTCATTCACTGTTATTTCATCTGATTCTGTACATCAGATTTTGCACATTCCATGTCAGTTTTCTCATACATCAAAATGAACATTTTGGAATAAACTGGGCTAGTAAATGACAGGATGCGACCATATTATCATGTTTTAATAACTGATCAGTCCTGGCCAATCAAACTTCCTGACTTCAAGCATGAGACCAGTAGCCTATTTCACCAACATTGCAAAGTACATGTATACTTATCTAGCAAAGTATACTTTGAGGGAGAAATTTTCAATTTAATGATAAATTTATTCATTTTTATGATACTGAATTTATTACATTATCACAGCCATTTTAGCTGTGATAATGTAATAAATTCAGTATAATAATTCTGCATACTTTTAATCATCAAATATATGCAGTCGTTAGTTCTATATGACATAATGCATTTCGGGAAAAATAAATGATTACTCCCTCAAAGTATACTTTGCTAGATAAGTATACTTTGCAATTTTGATGAAATCGCCTACAGGGGCCCATTCCACTAAACTTCGTATAACTAAAATATTTGTAAGTGCAAATTTAGGATCGTCTGGAAATTTCAATTGATAAATTTACATTTATTGAGCCTATGCTCAATAAATGTAAATCCAGTAATTGTTTACAAGAAAACAGTGTTAATGTGAAATTTACAGACTATCATAATTTTGCACTTACCAACATTTTAGTTGTACAAAGTTTAGTGAAACGGCCCCCAGATCCTAGTTTTATTTGATAGAACGGCAGCAAATATATTTTTGCAATCTATTATTCTCTTTATTTGCACACAGCAACAACAACAAACACAAAGTTGCCAAGTTTTTGTCACACAGAACTACCCAGATCCATGATTATAAAACTTTCTAAGCTCATTCTTGAAGTGTGTTCTCAAAATCAGTAGCCTATTTCACCAACATTGCAAGGTATATTTTTCTCGCAAAGTATACTTTGAGGGAGAAATTTTCAATTTTAGGATAAATATATTAATTTTTATTATACTGAATTTATTACATTATCACAGCCATTTTGGCTGTGATAATGTAATAAATTCAGTATAATAATTCTGCATACTTTTAATCATCTAATATATGCAGTTGTTAGTTCTATGTGAAATAATGCATTTCGTGGAAAATAAATGATTACTCCCTCAAAGTATACTTTGCTAGAAAAGTATACTTTGCCATGTTGGTGAAATCGGCTACTGGTACAGGTAGTTTGATTGGCTAATATTTAGAACAACTTATCTCGGCCATTCAATCTTCATGGTTTCAAGCATGAGATCAGAGTACATGCTCACAGTGTTATCACAGTCAGTATGTTTGCACATTAGCGTGGTTTGTAGTGGTTTTACTGTAATAGTTGCACAAGACCACTAACGTGTTGCTTGGCTCTGGTACCCAGGTAAGACCAGGGGCCCGTTTCACTAAACCACGTACGACTAAAAAGTGCAAAACTATGATAGTCTGTAAATTTCACATTAACAATGTTTTCTTGCAACTAATTATTGGATTTACATTTATTGAGCATAGGCTGCAAATGCAGCCTATGCTCAATAAATGTAAATCCATCAATCGAGATTTCCAGACGATCCTAAATTTGCACTTACGAATATTTTAGTCCTACGAAGTTTAGTGAAACGGGCCCCTGGGCCCAGTTGCTGAAAACCTCTGTTAGCTTAAAGGACTGTTAAATCCTTAACAATGTTAAATCCTATACATTAACAGTTAAATCATTAACAATGTTAAATTGTTAAATCCTTAACAATGTTAAAAGATTTAACAGTCCGTTAAACTAACAGAGGGTTTGAGCAACGCGTGTTAAGCATTTAACAGTCTGTTAAGCTAACAAAGGTTTTGAGCAACCAGGCCCTGAGCGTTATATGTGGCTGTGACAGGAGAAATGACGCTTATGGGTTTTGTGACCAGTGTAGATCCAGATCAGCCTTGTGCATCCGCACAGTCTAATCAGGATCTCCACTGCTCCCCAACAAGCAATTTAGATCGTTATCAGGCTTCAGGAATGTGCTATTTGATCAGGAGCTGCACTGGTCACAAATCCGATAATCCCCATTTCTCCAGTCATTACAGCATTTAATCACGTTACAGATTGGCACGATGCAGGCGCGACTACAGCAGTGGTGTGAGGATGTACAACAGATGGAGCGGCTGGTGGAGGTGAAGGCTCACGACATCCTCACATAGGGCCGGCCCGTGGCAGTCGCTCGGCCGGCCACATTCCTGTACAGTGGAACCTTGCCAACCTTGGATATAGGTTGTCTCATTGTTTAGGTGGCACTGTAGTAGTTTAATATCTGTAGTCACAACAAATGTTGTTTGGTTCCAGTAATCCGATCGGTTGAAAAGTTATTGTACGAGTGTCAAAAAAGCAAATACGGTTTTGTTCCCTATTAAGAATAAAATGTATGCACATAAATCCATTTAACACTGTTTTTAACTGAACACAAATAATAGTGGTGATTAGAAGAATACCTAATAGTTATATGTGTATACTGTTTCACATAAAAAAATTATCAAATAAAAATAATAATGCTTTCTAACCGACCCTGCCATGCACTGAATCAAACTATATTTTTTATGTCTGAATGATGATGAATTCTGTTGGTTTAAAATTACAAAATTTGTCATGGAATGCTTATCTACATGGGTTATAGCCAGACACACCTGGGTGTTCCACAACGTAAGTTCTGCATAAATGTAAACTGTTTAGTAACTGCAGTTCTGGGGGCCGTTTCACTGAACTTTGTGCAAAATTATGATAGTCTGTAAATTTCACATTAACAATGTTTTCTTGTAATTATTGGATTTACATTTATTGTTAAATGAATGTAAATCCATCAATTAAAATTTCCAGACAATCCGAAATTTGCACTTGCAAACATTTTAGTCGTACAAAGTTTAGTGAAACGACCCCCAGATGCATTTCTACACCATTTCTACAGCAGTTTTCGATAGTTAAAGCAGATTGGATGACATTTGCTTGAGGTTTCATGATTACATAGGAATAGCTAGTGTGTTGTGGTATTGATGTTTAACACAAATACATGATTTACTGTTATTTTGTATTAGACAAACATGTATTCACAGTGGCCACACATGCAATTGTTCACATAAATTGGGTGCACCATCGCCAGCCGAACAAAATTGATCGTGCAATGTCTATGGCTTGCATCCTCTCAATCTAATCTAGCCTTCGCTATAGTCACTGAAGTCACCTACTGCTGTCAGAATAATAATTGGATTTTAATCAGGGCCCGGTTTCTCAAAACCTCTGTTAGTTTAACGGACTGTTAAGGATTTAACAGTTTGTTAAGCTAACAGGTTTCGTGCAATCAGGACCCAGATGTAGAAGTGCAAGAAGACAAAGTGTTACACCATTTGTGAATGTCGACCATCAGCGGCCATTTCTCAGCCAGTGTCCAACTTCATGCGTACTAAAATTCAATAATTATCTACAATTATATCAAATTTACTGTACCTGACAAAACCTGTTGATACTACCTTTGCTACAAATTAAATCTAGTTTGAGTTTGATCAGTGTTCCAGACTGTGGTTATGAATGGAGATATGGGGCTTATGTGTTTTGTGACCAGTGTAGGCCCACACCAGCCTGCATGTGCAGTCTGATTAAGGTCTGCAATGTTCTCCATTCAGTCATTTAAACACCGGTTAGGATCTAATAATTTGTACATACACCGTCAGCTGAGAAAATATACCTTACAAAGTTTGCGACCAGCATGGCTCCAGATCAGCCTGCGCATTTGCTCAGTCTGATCTGGAGCCATGCTGGTCGCCATTCAGGCAGCAAAACACCTTACTCCTACTAGGCGAGTGCAAAAGGACCAAATGTTGCAAAGTACTTTTTCTCTGCTCTTGACCCATATATAGCTTTCATACTGCATATGTGTACTACCGGATCAGTAGCCTAATTCACCAAAATTGCAAAGTATACTTATCTTAATAAGTACACTTTGAAGGAGAAATGTTTAATTTAAGAATAAATTTATTAATTTTTATTATACTGAATGTATTACATTATCACAGCCATTTTGGCTGTGATAATGTAATAAATTCAGTATAATAAGTATGCATACTTTTAATTAATCATCAAATATATGCAGTCGTTAGTTCTAGTTGAAATAATGCATTTCGGGAAAAATAAATCCTTACTCCCTCAAAGTATACTTTGCTAGATAAGTATGCTTTGCAATTTTGGTGAAATAGGCTACAGGAGTTTGACTGGCCAGCAATTCCATATGTCGCGGCCGTACAGAAGCCGTGTTGTGGTCCAATTGTGATTCATACAACTTCATCTTCACAATGTTTATCTCCAATAGTTGCATCATGTTCATGCCAGTTCAGTGGCTTCGTTGATTTAAGTTATTTTGTATCTCACAGTACAATGTTTACTATGGCAAATAAAACGTTTCAACATCTCATTATCATGTGCCTGGTTTTTGATGTTTCCATAGCCACAAATGTCGTACATGTGTTGCTGGACCATTAACCATTACACTTAGCTGTATACACTTACTGATCCTGCTGCTGAATTGGGTTATTGCCCATTATAGAAGTAGTAGGATTATTACTGATCCTGCTGCTTTTGGAAGGAGGCCAAGTGATTCTGGTGTGGCGAGGACCTGGCATCAGATCAGGATTATTCTGATTTCAGGGCTGAATATATAAACAAAATTATTGTAAATATTCAGTTCTGGTTTTCCCCCCATTTGTACATGTACTTGAACATGTACAGGTAATATATGTGATTTAATACTAAACCCATTGACCCGGCCTTAAATGACCTTAGCTGTTAAACCCCAACAAACAAACAAACAAATACACATAGGTGTAACTGAAGAAATTGGGTGTATGGCATTTGGGACCAGTATAGCTCCTGAGGAAATAGCACATTCCTGTAGCCTGATGACGGTCTATAGAGCTTGTTAGTTGCATGACGGGTGTTTCATTGGTGGAAGGACAGTGCAGATCCTGATCAGACTGTACAGATGCACAAGCTGATCTGGATCTACACTGGTCAAACAACCCATAAGCCCCATTTTTTCAGTCACGGGTACAATTTGCTCAATTAATTAATTTTTTTCTGTCTGTTTGAAGAAAACTGGTTGTTTTATACACACCTTGTTTGGGTGTTTCGTTACAGGGAACGCTTCGATATCTCATACATGCATTCATCTGATGATCCTCTATTGTGCTACAGCAAATCCATGACCCACCCCCCACCCCTTTCGTCAAGGTCACAAACCTAGCACATTCATACAAGCATTCCTCATGTGAATAGCTATCATGCTGTAGAAAATCACCAACTTAGTGCGTTCATAAACTTAACGTTGGGTTAAATTTTGTTTTACTTCTGTTTTCAGGGAGCGCATTGATATTTCATACATGCATTCATCTTGATATGCTATAGCAAACCCATGACCCACCTTGCACCACTGACCCCAATGTCAAGGTCCTCCCGTATACCCCTTAACCCAAGGTGACTTCTCATTGATTCGTGCCCCTAGAAAACAAGTGAATAAGCATATTCTAAGAATAGTGTTAATTGAAAATTATTTTAAAAAGGTATTTTTAAGTTGTTTCCCACAGTTTTCTAAGTTACAGTTACATACAATTGTGATTTACCACCTATTTTGTGATTTTTCTTCATACTTCCTTAATCTGAAGAGGGTCTGTTCGCAATTGATGCATAAAATGTGATATATGTTGATTTTTAGGTGAATCTGGACTTCACCATATTTAAATTTGATTCTTCTAGGTAGCAACACTTCTTTATTGTATGAGTGATTAAGGAATGTCACTGAAATGTGCAAAATGTTATAGGGCACGAACCTGATGAGAAGTTTCAAGATCAATTAGGTGACTTTGGTGGATTATTTCTAGGGACTTTAAGACTTGCATAAACAAAAATTTTGGTGAATTCCTTATGTGCACTCGTAGGCAAGTGTTTGAATTTGTGGGATTTGTTGGATTGTCATCAATATGATCATGTTGCGTAGTTTCTAACTTTCTAGCTTTCACTGTAAATGTAAGCAATGTGAGATCGAACCTATTCTAACTGAATAGATGCCTCAGAAATTGTTCAGAGGGAGAGTACTTGTCATTTTCCAGTGTGGTTACCTACACCCCCATGTCATACATATGGAATATTAGTTTTTGTTATGCACCCTATGCGATAGCAAGGAGGGGGGTCATATTCTGTTGCGTTTGAGGTTCAGTACATATGCATGGGCGGATTCAGGGGGGGGGGGGGGCGGACCCGGCGCGCGCCCCCCCTAAAATTCGCTGAGTAAAGATTTTTTACAAGTTACAAGGCACGTTTCATGCCAAGTGCCATGTATTCCATGCATTTTTCCGCTCCGCTCCGCTCGGTCGACTATTTTGCAATACAATGTACTTGATTATATTATCGAACGAGCTAATAAATAGTTACGCCCCCCCTAACCCGAAATCCTGGATCCGCGCCTGCATATGTACGTCCGTTCGTGTTCATGTACTTCAAAACGTTTATAAGAGTTTCTCCATCATGTAACATCTTCAATAATACTTGAATTATTGCTTTAATATTTGGACAGTTGACCTTCAAAATGGTGCTGAAACACTTTCACGCCATTTTCTTGCGTCAAAATGTTCGTAAGAGTTTCTCCATCATGTAATATCTACAATATTATTTGTACGATTGCTTTAATATTTGGACAGTTCATTCACCTGATATGAACATATATGACAAATTCGCACAACCAATGACATGACCTTGACCTTTGTGACCTTCGAAATGGTGCTGAAACACTTGACCATTTTCTTATGGGTGGTGGTCTGGCGACGGTGTAAATTAACGGTAGGGGTTCCTCCTTGTAGGAATCATGATTTGCCTAGTTCGGCCCTCAGGTCCGTTTTTGGCTCTTTTGTTACCTAAGAGTTGAATTGGGTTATTGCCCATTATAAAAGTAGTAAGATTATTACTGATACTACTGCTTTTGGGAGGGGGCCAACTGATTCTGGTGTGGCGAGGACCTGGCACCAGATCAGGATTATTCTGATTTCAGGGCTGAATATATATTTTATTTATTGTAAATATTCAGTTCTGATTTTGGGATTTTCCCCCCATTTGAGCCCCGTGCAGGCACCAGGGCGGGATCAACTGATCCTGAGAATAGTGCTGCAGTAGCCATTGCTTGTCGTAAAAGGCGACTAAACTGGCTTAACGATTGGGTTCATATTTTCCGGAACCCACTATACCGGATTTGGCCCTCATGTACATTTTTGGCTTTCTTGTATGTGAGAGTTGAGTCGGGCTATGCCCCATATATAAAAGTAAGATTAACGCTAATCCTATTACTTTTAGGGGATGGGATAAATGATGCTGGTGTGGCGAGGGCCTGGCACCAGATCAGGTTGTTCTAATTTCAGGACTGAATATATATTTTGATTGTAAATATTGAGTTCTGAAGTTGGGATTTACCCCCCTCGGACAGGTGGATACGGGACACGACCCCGTTGACCCGTCTGCGTGTAGACTCCCTGAGGCTTGTACCTCTATGTCAGAAAAGCGGACGTTAAACCCTATTCACTCACTCACTCACACCCCCCATTTGTACATGTACAGGTAATATATGGGATTTAGTACTAAACCCGTTGACCCGGCCTTAAATTACCTTAGCTGTTGATAGGCCGTTAAACCCCAACAAACAAACGAACATCTTACGTCGAAAGGTTTGTAAGAGTTTCTTCATCATATAATATCTACAATATTACTTGAAGGATTGCTTTAATATTTGGACAGTTCATTCACCAGAACATGTGTGACACACTCACACCACCAACGACATGATGTTGACCTTTGTGACCTTCGAAAAGGTGCTGAAATACTTCAATCTTCAATATTACATGAATGATTGATTTAATATTTGGGCATTTCATTCTTCTGAACATGTGTGATCCAGTCGCACACCAATGACATATTTATCAGAATGGGGGTGGGGGTATACTGGAGTCGGGTTGTCCGTCCATCACTAAACTTAACATCAGAGAAATATTGTTATAACTTCTATTTCCTTCATCTAAAATGCTTAATAGTTCACACATGCATTCCTGTAATGCTCTACTACCATGCTGTGCCAAATCCACGACCGTCCAACCCTCCCGCTGATCCCAAGGTCAAGGTCAAATACTTGGTCTCTTTACAAAACTTAACATCAGAGAAATATTGTTATAATTTCTAGATCCTTCATCTAAAATGCTTAATAGTTCACACTTGCATTCATGTAAGGCTCTACTACCATGCTGTGCCAAATCCACGACCGTCCATCCCTCCCGCTGATCCCAAGGTCAAGGTCAAATACTTGGTCTCTTTACAAAACTTAACATCAGAGAAATATTGTTATAATTTCTAGATCCTTCATCTAAAATGCTTAATAGTTCACACTTGCATTCCTGTAAGGCTCTACTACCATGCTGTGCCAAATCCACGACCGTCCATCCCTCCCGCTGATCCCAAGGTCAAGGTCAAATACTTGGTATCTTTACAAAACTTAACATCAGAGAAATATTGTTATAATTTCTAGATCCTTCATCTAAAATGCTTAATAGTTCACACTTGCATTCCTGTAAGGCTCTACTACCATGCTGTGCCAAATCCACGACCGTCCATCCCTCCCGCTGATCCCAAGGTCAAGGTCAAATACTTGGTCTCTTAACAAAACTTAACATCAGAGAAATATTGTTATAATTTCTAGATCCTTCATCTAAAATGCTTAATAGTTCACACTTGCATTCCTGTAAGGCTCTACTACCATGCTGTGCCAAATCCACGACCGTCCATCCCTCCCGCTGATCCCAAGGTCAAGGTCAAATACTTACTCTCTTTACAAAACTTAACATCAGAGAAATATTGTTATAATTTCTATTTCCTTCATCTAAAATGCTTAATATTTCACACATGCATTCCTGTAAGGCTCTACTACCATGCTGTGCCAATTCCACGACCGTCCAACCCCCGCTGATCCCATGGTCAAGGTCAAATACTTAGTCTCTTTACAAAACTTAACATCAGAGAAATATTGTTATGACTTCTAGTTCCTTCATCTAAAATGCTTAATATTTCACTCGTGCATTTCTGTAAGGCTCTATTATCATGATGTGCCAAATCCACGACCGTCCAACCTCGTGCTGATCCCAAGGTCAAGGTCAAATACTTGGTCTCTTTACAAAACTTGACATCAGAGAAATATGTTATAACTTCTTTTTCCTTCATCTAAAATGCTTAATATTTCACACATGCATTCCTGTAAGGCTCTACTACCATGCTGTGCCAAATACTCGACCGTCTAACCCCGCTGATCCCAAGGTCAAGGTCAAATACTTGGTCTCTTTACAAAACTTAACATCAGAGAAATATGTTATAACTTCTTTTTCCTTCATCTAAAATGCTTAATATTTCACTCGTGCATTCATGTAAGGCTACTACCATGCTGTGCCAAATCCACGACCGTCCAACCACCGCTGATCCCAAGGTCAAGGTCAAATACTTGGTCTCTTTACAAAACTTAACATCAGAGAAATATGTTATAACTTCTATTTCCTTCGTTGCAAATTCTTAATATGTCATGCATTCCTCTAAGGCTCTACTATCATGCTGTGACATATCCCCGCTGATCTGAAGGTCAACGTCACATACTTAGTCCCGTTACAAAACTTAACATCAGAGAAATCGGTTATAACTTCTATTTCCTTGCTCGGATCTTCACATTTCACACACGCATTGCTCTAATGGACCTCTACCACCCTGTGACAAATTCATGTTTGTGCCGTCCCCGCTAAGCCCAGAGTCAAGGTCACAAGCCCACACACTTGGACAATTTTACATATTTAGGGGTACGTGGGCCCACGCAGGGGGTATTCCGTAAGTTTCGCTTACTGACCAATCTAGTTCACACAAGCATTCCTGTAAGGCTCTACTACCATGCTGTGCCAAATCCACGACCGTCCAACCCCCGCTGATCCCAAGGTCAAGGTCAAATACTTAGTCTCTTTAAAAAACATAACATCAGAGAAATATGTTATAACTTCTATTTCCTTCATCTACAATGCTTAATATTTCACACATGCATTCCTGTAAGGCTCTACTACCATGCTGTGCCAAATCCATGGCCGTCCAACCCCCGCTGATCCCAAGCTCAAGGTCAAATACTCAGTCTCTTTACAAAACTTAACATCAGAGAAATATGTTATAACTTCTATTTCCTTCATCTACAATGCTTAATATTTCACACGTGCATTCCCGTAAGGCTCTACTACCATGCTGCGCCAAATCCACGACCGTCCAACCCCCGCTGATCCCAAGATCAAGGTTAAATACTTAGTCTCTTTACAAAACTTAACATCAGAGAAATATGTTATAACTTCTATTTCCTTCATCTGCAATGCTTAATAGTTCACACATTCATTCCTGTAAGGCTCTACTACCATGCTGCGCCAAATCTACGGCCGTCCAACCCCCGCTGATCCCAAGCTCAAGGTCAAATACTTGGTCTCTTTACAAAACTTAACATCAGAGAAATATGTTATAACTTCTATTTCCTTCATCTACAATGCTTAATATTCCACACATGCATTCCTGTAAGGCTCTACTACCATGCTGCGCCAAATCCACGACCGTCCAACCCCCGCTGATCCCAAGATCAAGGTCAAATACTCAGTCTCTTTACAAAACTTAACATCAGAGAAATATGTTATAACTTCTATTTCCTTCATCTACAATGCTTAATATTTCACACATGCATTCCTGTAAGGCTCTACTACCATGCTGCGCCAAATCCACGACCGTCCAACCCCCGCTGATCCCAAGCTCAAGGTCAAATACTTGGTCTCTTTACAAAACTTAACATCAGAGAAATATGTTATAATTTCTATTTCCTTCATTGAACATTCTTAATATTTCACTCGTGCATTCCTCTAAGGTTGTACTATCATACTGTGACAAATCCACGACCGTCCATCCCCCGCTGATCCCAATTTCAAGGCCACATTCTTAGTCTCGTTACAAAACTTAACATCAGAGAAATATGTTATAACTTCTATTTCTTTCTTGATAAATTCTTAATATTTCATGCATGCATTCCTCTAAGGCTCTACTGTCATGCTGTGACAAATCCTCGCTGATATCGAGGTCAAGGTCACATACTTAGTCTCTTTACAAAACTTAACTTCAGAGAAATTGGTTATAGTATTGTTGGCCAGTATTGTTCGCCTTTTAAATTTAATTACCACAATAAATTCTCCAAAAAATGTATATAATATTCAGAATAAATATGTGTGTATAGTAGATTGTATGGCTGTTTAAACCACAACGCTGATGCACTCATCCAGCTGTATTAATGATTGCCGTCAAACTCCACCCATAGGATGAAGCAAAAACATATTTAAATTAATATTATGTTACATATTCAACCTTCCTATGTATATATTATTAAAATCAAGTGTTTGGATCTCTATTTTGGGCAAACCTTAACCTGTGATTTATATCTGTGCCTGTCATCTGCATGTCAGAAATTGATAGGACTATTCAATTGCTACGCATGTATGATCTGTGAGAAATACAACCCTATTAATCCTTTCAACACCACAGGACTGCATAGTGGTATTGGCAAAAAGTGTAGATCCTGATGAGCCGGCTCGTAACGAGCCGATCTACACTTTTTGCAGTGGGTGGTAGGTGTGAGCATACGATGGGTAATTTAACGATCGGTGTTAGTCCTTGCCGGAATCCCGACAGACCTGGTTAGGCCCTCGAGTACGTCGTTGGCATTCTTGTATGTGACAGTTGAATTTGGTTATACCCCTTATGTGAGTACATTATTACGATTACATGTATTTGTAAACCTATTTTAGGGGAAGGGGCCAGGTCAGGTTATTCTAATTTCAAGGCTGAATATATTTGTTCTTGATGTAAATATAGTTTGGCATTGCAATACACTAGATTCACCCTTTCAACCCTAAATAACTAGAATTGACTGTGATATGTTAATTTTTTTACCAATCCTATCGTCACAAAATGATTTTCAGATAAGTCCATTTATGAAAAAGGGGGTGTTTTTATTCTTAAAAATATGAATATTACTTACAAAAAGTGTAGATCCTGATGACACGGCTCGTCACAAGCCGGCTCATCTGGATCTACACTTTTTGCCAATACCACTATACAGGTATGTGGTGTTGAAATAAAAGGGTTAAAAACTGAATTGAAGGGCTCAGTGAAAGAAGAGAGCTAACTCCCCGAGGGAACTAGACCCCTTTTTTCCACAGACCCCTTTAATTGTCATTAAATGATTTATTTCTGACAATGTCTACATTTAAAACCAGAATACATATAATTATACGCATGACATATTAGAAATACAGTGGAACCTCTCTAAATCGGACACCAAGAAAACTCATGTGACCATATTATATCCCTCCCCCCCCCCCCCCCCCACCCCGCAGTTGTGGGGGTCTACTGGAGTCCGGTAGTCCGTCCGTCCGTCACTAAACTTAACCTCAGAGAAATATGTTATAACTTCTATTTCCTTCATCTAAAATGCTTAATATTTCACACATGCATTCCTGTAAGGTTCTACTACCATGCTGTGCCAAATCCACGACCGTCCAACCCCCACTGATCTCAAGGTCAAGGTCATATACTTAGTCTCTTTACAAAACTTAACATCAGAGAAATAGTTATCTATTTATCTCAGGTGATAATGTCTGTTGTGATCTTATATCACACATCTATGGCTCGGAATGATCAAATGCCTGCTTTACAGTGAAATCACTCTAAACCGGACACCCTGGGGACCTCCCAGCCATGGGAACCTCCCAGGGTGTTCGGTTTAGCGAGGATCCACTGTATGAGATGGAACATTGTACATGTAGGTTGTTTCTTGGTCGTGTTTGAATGTTTATGTTATGCTCACATTTGAGCTAGTTTTCAAGTGGTCAATATTACGGAGCCCCGCAGGGGATGTGGAATTTTTTTTTGTTATTAATTCGTTCCCACGAAATAACAATGTGTTCCCTCAATTTAACAATTCGTTCCCACGATTTAACAATTCGTTCCCTCAATTTAATGATTCGTTCCCACGAACTAACAATTCGTTCCTACGAGAACGAATTGCTAATTCATGGGAACGAATTGTTATATCGTAGTAACAAATTGTTATATCGTGGGAACAAATTGTCATTCGTGGGAACGAATTGTTAATTCGAGGGAACGAATTGTTATATCGTGGGAACGAATTGTTAAGTCGATGGAGCGAATTGTTCAATTGAGGGAACGAATTGTTATTTCGTGGGAACTCCGGGGCTCCGTACAATATAGTGTTGTAAGCATGGTAAGGATTAATAAAGGTATGGAATTGTATACTGCACATTAACCCTTAGAATGCGGGAACCAAAAATAGTTGTCTGCTGATAATTCATATTTTGTCTTTTTTTCTCAGTTAAAACATGGTTTGGCAGCATTGGAAATGATTCTAAAGTGCTGCCAAACCAATTCTTTGATGAGAAAAATTGAAAAATAAAAAACATCCAGCAGACGACACAAATTAATTCAGCATTGTAAGAGTTAAAATTGTGGTCCCATCTACATGTATTAGGCACAAATCTTTCTTGTTAGGAATTAAGTATGTGCATACTTGTGAAACTATTTCAGCAGTTTTAAACATTACGAGTGCCCGCTATATATTCATTTATTATCCCCTCGCCGATAGGCAATAGGGGATATATAGTTAGGCCATGTACGTACGTGCGTACGCTAGTAACACCTTTCATTTTTCAATAACTCGTGAACCGCTTCACCAATTTTGATAATATTTGGCCACAATGTGTGTCTATGGATTGTGCTTTGTTTTGCATACGACCCACGTCCGACCGCCCAAGTTCAAGATCACTGAGGACTTCTGTTCACATTGATTGTAAGGCAAAAATATTAAGAATAAATTCCATAACTCATGAACCACATCACCGATTTTGATAATATTTGGCCACAATGTGTGTCTAGGGATGCTGCTTTGTTTTGCATACGACCCACGCCCGACCGCCCAAGGTCAAGGTCACTGAAGACTTGATAGTTTTATTAAGGCTGGTAGCGAGGGGATTAGCTTTGTTTAATGATGCCAGTTCGTGTTAATCTTTAAATTATTGATAAGAAATGTGCGGCTGTATAGGCTGTTTTCCTAAGCAAATAAAACAGGACATTTTTTAATTGTTTATATCAAATAAATGTGTCACCTGAATAAATATTTTATCAAAATATATAAAGTATGGTTGTTGTACATCAAAAATAATTAGAGAGAATACATTGTAAATAGCTAAATTTCCGTTAACCTTTTATGGAATTTTTTTTTTGACCATGATATCAAGAGTGGCAATTACATTTTATATAAAAAGTATAATTATGCCAATTAACATGGCAGGTGATGGTAAATAAATGCGCAACGTTTATTTCGATTTTTGATTCGACCCGCGGGTCATGGATTATCTCCCCATTTTCGACTTAGAATTTGGCAATGTTGCCTTGTAACTCGTAAAACTTTTAAACCGTAATAGATACAGACCTGAAACTTGGTATGTAGCTTCCTTATGATGTGTAGATGCCCAGAGTTTATTTCGATTGTTAATTGGACACCCAGGTCATGGATTATCTCTCCTTTTTATCCGCCCGTTTGAAAAAACGGGACGTATTATGTATTCATCTTGTACGGGCGGCGGGCGGCGGGCGGCGGGCGGCAGGCTGGCACAGCTTGTCCACACAATAACTAGAGTTCTACTTGACGAATTGTGACCAAATTCGGTATACATGTTTATCACGGCAAGACGAAGAAGCTTATCTCCCCTTGGCGCCATTTTTAATTTTCCCACTCTATATCCTTTTCCACGCAATAACTCCAGTTCTAATGCACGATCGTAACCAAATGCGGTATGCATGTGTATCACTACAAGACAAAGGAGCCTATTGGTTTTCAGTGAGTTATCTCCCCTTGTTGACTGACCTTGCCTCGACGGGCGTATATTGTGCCCTTCGGAACTCTTGTTGGACTTGAAATGATCAATCATTCATTATCAAAGCGATATGTGGGGCATCCATGTTCTATGAACACATTTTCTAGTTCATTGTAAAATGATCATACTATACCACATTTAGAAAAATATCAGTTACAGTGGAACCTCTCGAAACCGGATACTGATAAATGTTAGTTGATCGTGTTCTATGCCCTTTATCTCCGGTGATAATGTCTGTTAATGATCATAAAACATGCGTGTCTTGAAGTAGCCATCTGTCTGTTTTACATTGGAAAATCTCTAAACCGGACAGCCTGGGTACCTCCCAGGATGTCAGGTTTAGAGAGGTTCCACTGTAATTATAAAAAAAAATCGACATTCATGTGCATGGTCCAACTGTATAGCGGCTCTCTTTCAACAACTAGCAGTAAACAGATACCTTTTCGCTCGAATTCAGGTTTTCTATCCGACAATATTGTTTAAAAAAAAACTGTTATAAAGTGGTAATATGTGCAAATAAGGATAGTCATTAGTGTAGCCATCATTATATTGAATAGCATATGATAATAAGTTGTCTGCAACATCAACATGTTCGGTGATTCATTTAGCATAGTAAACGACTATATCCGTCACACAATCTAACTTGTATAAAGCTTTATTGTTGCTATATACTGCTTTGTGTTACAAGTCCATCAATTGTCTGCATAGCGATCGCGATTTTCATAATATATCACTTTAATACGGATGTGTATCTCATTGCAAGTCATGTTCCACTTGATACTGTTGCAAACTGCTCTGCATTCATTCCAGAAACCATATAGTTTACACCATACCTGTTGCAGGTTTTTCATAGTATGTAGCCTGTGTCTGTAAGGATCAAAAGTTCAAAAAGCTGGATGGGAATGTGTACAGTGGAATCCCTCTAAACCGAACACCAAGAAAACACATGTTATCTTTTTGATAAGTTGCTTGGTCATGTATGTCAGGCGATAGTGTCTGTTCGTGATCTCTTAGCACACATATATGGCTTAAAATGATCAAATGCCTGATTTACAGTGAAACCTCTCTAAGCCGGACACCCTGGGGACCTCCCAGGGTGTCCGGTTTAGAGAGGTTCCACTGTATCTCTTACTGGGATTTACACCCGTTGCCAAGTGGTGTGGTGCGATAATGGTGCCTGACACCAGAATAAGTTCAGTTTATTTCAGTATTGGAATTGTAATTGTGGAATTTCTGTACTGAACGTATGATACTCACCCATCCTATATATGTGCAATAAGTATGTCACATGATGTCCCAAGGCCGAAGAACCAGTGTCATAGAGTCTTAGAGAGTTTGACTGCATGTTATACGTAGAGGTATTTATACATGGCCGTAGTGCATATCAGAAGACAATAAAGGTAAACATTGAATTATGGTACTCAATGGTTGTATATAGTCTGTACATGTACATATAACGTTCGCATTTACAAGGTGCATGATCACGTGGTTACAACAACAACAACGTCGCCCACCCCAAAGTAAGTATTATTTGATATTTTCCTTAATTTGCAACGGATTTTGATGAAATATGTCGCAGCAAATGCGTCTTCATGAGCTGAATTCGGTCGTCCAGGGAGTTCGGCACAGACTTATGTCGTTTTTGCGAAGAATCGATTTCCGTGTCGGTAGACACGGAAATCGATTCGTCGCAAAAACGACAGAAGATTGGGCGAATATACAAAGACCACCAAATGCAGCTTAACAAGATGCGTTTGATGCGCCATATGCTATCAATATCCGTTACGTAATAAGGACAATATAAAAGAATACGTACTTTGAATCAGATGGATTCTGGAAGTTTTGGTACCTGATGTTGTTAGTATCACGTGATCATACACCTTGATTTACCATACGGAAAATAATAAAAAAAAAAACATTCACTTCAATCTGAATCCACGATTTAACTAACCTGGTGCAACACATGCGCGTGCTGTATCTAACTGTTTATCATGTCTGTTGGCTTCAAGTGTCAAAGTAACATGGAATCCATTCTCGCGGATCCATGCATTTAAAATAAACGACAGGGAGTTTCAAAAAAAGATATGTTGTTCCTTCGTGATTTTGGTGTCAAAATAAAAATCCTTAACGAGTGGCATAGCGCTTCGTGTGAATACGTCACATTTTGCTAGTTTTACGTTCTTTCCAGTGTGTGTGTGTGATCTTTATTTCCTCCAGTTAATGGAGATTCACATGAGAACGTATTTACGTCTGATATAAATGTATAATAGAGTGTAGGACAAAATCCCCCCCCCCCACCGTCCAGAATCAAGGTAAATGATATTCAGTACTTTTATTTGCACAATAAACATCAAACATCAAGCACATTTAATGAAGAATTGTCAGTTGCACAATCAAACAAGCACATTTAATGAAGTATTTTCAGTTGCACACTAAACGTCAAACAAGAATAAGTATGTATCGTTTTTACTTTTGTATACTGATGTCGGGCCCAAAACATATTGTTTTAGTGAAGAATCGATTACCATTTCAAAGAATTATTCGCCAAAACGATAACCAATCAGGTAATTCTTAATCAACTACTTGAAAGACATCAGGCAATTCAATTACCCTGATTAAAGAGTGACATTTGAAAACCTATTAATACAATGATTCTTTCAAAACATATCATGGGGGTGGATTATGTCCGGGGTGGGGGGGGGGGGGGTTGTCTTCCCTTGAATGTTGATGGGGGGGATTATGTCCTACCAGTGATTTTGGACGGGGGGATTTTGTCCTACCTGCATTTTAGACGGGGTGGGATTTTGTCCTCCTGTGTCAAAAATCATGGGGGGGGGATTATGTCCGGGGGGGGGGGGGAGGGGGGGGATTTGTCCGTATCCCGTATAATAATGGTGAATGAATGTTTATTTTGCCAGAAAATGTATCAGATGATGCTCTGATATAAATAACAGGGTGTGCCTACTAAGTGAACATGTACCTTTAACAACAATTACAAATAACCTTTATCAACCAAATTCATATTTTGATTTGATCAAATTCAAGATGTTTGTGTCGTATACTAATATTATGTCTGTAATACGAAATGGAGATAATTTAGTAATACATTTCCGTTATAACTGCCTGTAAGCACTTATTTGTTGTAAAATTATCATAGTTATTAATATTTGAAATAATTTTCCATTTGTCACAATAATTTAAAATAACGTTTGCAAAGTTATAATTCAATAGTAAACAATTTTGTGCAACAAATTCAAATTGTTTCGGGTCACTCACATGCACATACCACAGGTGGAAGACTCAGACCTAGGACTCACTCGATAAACACTACCCCTCCCACCCATTTCTGTTAGACTATACATGTATAGTGTTATCCTTGGTAAACAAGTTGAATAACAAGGTGCATGATCACGTGGTTACAACAACAACAACAACGGATGACCGTGTTGAAAGCTCGCCAACTCCAAAGTACAGTCGAGCACCAGTATCAAGAAGTCGAAGGGAGATTGTCCATATAGTCGAGATAGGACTCGGTTCCAGATAGCGATGAAGTGACATGGTGTAATATTTCGAAAAAAATAAAATCGCATTACACTACGAGTAAACAATCACCAATTAACTAATGACCAAAGGTAGTAAGTTAATGAACAGTACACGGTGGCGTTACGACTTGGTGAATTGCTTAAATGACCAGCGTTATATGCTTAATGAATTGTGTCAAACACTCAAATATATCCAGAAGGACCAATTAAGCAAACAACCTGAGGTAGGTGTGATTCATTTTGTTTTGTTTGATAATATGTTTTGAAAATTAGTGTCGACCAAATCGATCTTGGCAGCCAGGCGCTTAGGCGATTTATCCAGTGTTTATGTGATCGAGATAGCGAAGAGACTTAGTATAGTGTATTTTTATATGGAGGGGACAGAATGAACAGTCGAGACAGAGAACATATACGAGACAGGGCATGGTCGAGCTAGCCGAGGAAATTTATTTTAAACAAATAAGGATATAATTCGGGACTTTAGTGAGTCATCGAGATAGGGGATATTATCGAGATACTGATATTCGAGATACTGGTGCTCTACTGTAAGTATTATTTGATATTTTCCGTAATATGCAACATATTTTGATGAAATATGGCGCAGCAACCGCGTCTGCATGAGCTGCATTTGGTGGTCCAGGGAGTTCGGCACAGCCTTGTGTCGTTTTTGCGAAGAATCGATAGACACGGTAGACATGCCAATCGATTCTTCGCAAAAACGACATAAGTTTGGGCTAAAATACAGAGACCACCAAATGTAGCTTAACAAGACACGTTTGATACATACATAGGACAATATATAGAGGATATTCATATTTTTGCAACGAATATGACACATATATGTCATATTCGTTGCAAAAATATGAATATTATAGTTATTATATACCGCTCCATGGAAATTAGTTTTGTATACTGCATACGGCAATGAATGTGTATTTGCAGCCTATTTGCGCTGTTTTCCCGAACATAGATTTTATGAATATAGATAGCGGAAGTAGTCGATGAGAATATATGACTTTTATTTACATCATATAACTATGTAGTTCATGGGTAAGTATATACATGTCGATGGTGACCAAAGGGTCCATTATGTGATAGTCTGAGGATAGAAAACAGCAACATCGAAATTGGTTCTCTTGAAGGCACATGCCCACACAATAGGCACACAATGTTCTTTATAGGAATTAAATAAATGTATAATTATGTCACTATTCCACCAGTTCTAACAATTACTAGTTTCATTTAATAATATGTATATTGTATTGATAGTGACTCGCGGTAGTATCAGGCGGTAGTATTTCCATATGCAAATGAGGCATGATATGTGTGTATGACTTATACTACTAACATGATTAAATGCGTCACATGAAACAATGATATTGTTGACAGATTATAAAATATGACTATTGCACATCAAAAAGTAAATACAGGGAATAACTAGTATTATTATATGACTAAGAATTTCAACCAATGAGATTGTCCAATTGCGGGTCACGTGATTGTGGACATATATGATATTCACCTGAATATCAGTCTGGGACTCGTCTCGTTGCGCGAGACTAGTCCGAGAATGATATTCGAAATGTGATATTCACCTGGAGGAGGTGAATATTACCCATTTCGAATAACACTCTCGGACTATTCTCGCGCAACGAGATGAGTCCGAGAGTGATATTCAGGTATAGCAGCATGCGCGTGTCACTTATTTTTAGCCAGGTTTTTGGAGAAAAAAATCCAGGCTATTGGATTGGCGAAAGCCGGGCGGGCGGTGGGCGGCGTCCACAATCAATGTTAAGTTTTCGTGTTTGAGTCCATGTCTTTGTTACTGTACCACCTAGGACCACCAAACTTTCACAGCTTCATAATCAAGGGGTGCCCACCACATATCACTATCCAAGATGTTACTTTTTTTTTTAACTTCACCCATTTTTTCCGCGCAGTCGACTTAGCCATTTTCAATGTTATGTTTTCGCGTTTACAATGTTAAGTTTTCGTGTTTAAGTTCATTTCTTTGGTACTGTACCACCTAGGACCACCAAACCTCCACAGCTTCATAACCAAGGGGTGCCTACCACATACAACTATCCAACATGTGACCATTTTTTTACCTTCACCTATTATTACTATGTAATTGGCTTAGCCATTTTCAACGTTAACTTTTTAACGTACGTCTGGTTAAAGTTTTTTGGTTAACCCTTTTTCGTTATACTATATCTCTGCAACTGCTTCGAACATTACCTTGAAATTTCACATGGGTGTTTATCATCATCCATATTTTCATTCTAACCCCCAACCGTGCGGCCCCTGTGCCCAATGTCAAGGTCAAATTACTTTGAATTTCTTTGTTAAAGTTTTTTCGTGTACTATATCTCTGCAACTGCTTCACCCATTACCTTGATACTTCACGTGGGTGTTTATCATCATTGTCGCACCCGCTTGCGGAAAGCGCGATATCGTCGGCATTTTGGCATACTATATCTATTTTGTTAGTGTCCATGCCTCGCCCCAAGGCGCGACATGCAGGCCACGGCCATCTAGTCTACAAAAAGTGGGTATAATTATGTTATCCAAGTGTCTATGCTTGGAAAAAACCTGGCCTTCGTGGCTTTGCCTCGTTTCTTGTTGTTGTTGTTTTTTTTTTTTGGGGGGGGGCCTAAAATTTAAAAAACATTTTTTTAAATAATTATTGAAAATAAAACAATTATAGTCTTTCGAGCCGGTGTACATGCGATTTACGGACCTTCGAAAAGTGATGTTCACGTCCTCCTTCGGCGTCGGTGAACATCACTTTTCTCAGGTCCGTAAATCTCATGTACACCTCCTCAAAGACTTGTATAATGTCCGTTAACATTTTAAGGAAACACGGTCAGTATGGAAATTACGTCTGATATAAAATGTATAATAATGCCAATTAATACGTGGGGTAATGGTGAATGAATGTTTATTTTGCCAGAAAATGTCTCGGATGATGTCTCTGATATAAAGAACATGTTGTGCCTATTGAGTGGGAATGTACCAAATGCGACGGTTGCTGGTTGGGAGCATGTGATGAGTAATTTCACGATCGGGATTTATTCTCACCGGAACCAATGTCTTTGGCATTCTTGTATGTGATATTTGAATTTGGTTATAATACGTGGTATAAGAGTAACACGATTATTTCTGATCATATTACTTTTAGGGGAAGGGGCCACATGCCTTTGGTGTGGTATGGACTTGGCTCAAAGTCCGATTAATCAAATGTCAGGGCTGAATATATTTTTTATTTCGATGTAAATATTCCGTTCTGAATTTGGGATTTGTCCTCCAATGCAGCAGTTTAAATGCTGGATCGAACCCGTTGGCTCGTTTTAGCTGTTCATAGGCCATTAAGTACTTTCAACACTACATACCTGTATAGTGGTATTGGTAAATAGTGTAGATCCAGACGAGCCGTCTCATCAGGATCTGCACTTTTTGCAAGTAAATAGTTTAATATTTTTGAGAAAACAAAATCACCTCCTTTTTATAAATTGTCTAGTTTGAAAATAATGTTGTGACGATTGGATTGGTTGCAAAATTAACATATCAAAATCCATTCCAGTTACTTAGGGGTGAAATGGTTAACCACCAATAAATTAAATCTCTGAAAATTCACAGAACTCGCTGAAGATGTTCTACAATATGACGACGCACGTGACCAAAACATGGCGGCAATTTCAAAATTCAAGAATGTGTTCTTTACTGTTGAACACGCTGGCATATTCATTTTTAGCGGATACTTGTTTAATTTGTGTAAGTTCACGTGTGCATTGTGACGCAGTATTCGGGGTGTTATTAATAAACTACACGTGTCAATAAAATGCGTGTTTAGCATTAAAACGCACATTATATAGGCCGTTTCGAATAACATACATGTATAACTTAAACAATATAAATCTTCCCCCACCGGTCAACTTCTGGTGAACAAAGAACGAAACACTTCAGTATTAAAGCTATACTTTGTATTGTAAGAAATCGACAAAATCATTGATATACATTAGAAAAAGTAGTGCCCCGTGGAACGCCTGGAGTAACCATACTTCATTTTTCATTGAGGACTATCGTCTATGGGAATGAATGGCCTTTTTGTGGAATTTATCGGGGTATAAACTTGGAAAAGTTGCGGGAATACTGGACGAAGATTTTTTTTTTTTTTTTTGTTCGAAAATTGTAATTTTTTAAGGCCTCGTCCAGTATTCCCGCGACTTTTCCAAGTTTATATCCCCGATAAATTCCACAAAAAGGCCATTCATTCCTTATAATTCCAGCATTTGAAATAAATTCATCAAGAAAATGTGTTTATTTTCCGTTTTCTTAAGAATTATTTTAACTGCGCCTCACGGTTACGGAAAGTAGTTCGGCGTGGGAGTTTACTGGGATATACATTTTGGACAGAGACTTGCTACGGGCCAATCACATGTTAGGGAATTGTGTAAATATTTTTGTGCTGGAATTATTATGTGATATAAACTTCCACAAAAATTCCACAAAAAGGCCATTCATTCCTATAAAACTAGAAATGTAACGGTAATAATGTTCTTTCTATGGGAAAACCAGAAATCCACTGAATTAGGAATGCCGCTGTGAGAACGACAATAGGGACCATTTGCCACGGTGTGTAGTATATATATACATGGCCTGCGTTGCGTGTACATATGATTGACATTCCACAGACACGACCTGCATGTTCTGGGAATTATATTTGGACTGTGGAAACATTAGGTTTGACCAGCACACAGACTGTCTGGATGTGAATGGTAATAGAGTATATTGCATGACTGATGACCGAATTACTATGATATTTATTAAACGAGTTCACTGATTTAATAAAAAAAGGAGACTATGCCCGAGTTTCCTATGCAATCATTCAATGCATTTAAACACTATCATATTAAATCAACATAAATGTCCCGAGTCTGTTTATTATATGACCTCAACATTACACATCGATACTGTAGTGATCCTGTAAAGTGTTTTTATATAGTAAATGTAACTTCGTTTGCATATTAATTACACGAGTGTACACGGGTGTATTATGATTTCAATACCCCGTGTTATTACACCGCGAGAGCACATTTCTTACAATAAATCCAGGTATGCATACCCCGGATGCAAATGAGACAAGTCATGTGATTTTGTTCCTAAAAATTGCAATTGTTCATGAAAAATATTAACTGAAAATGTGATATTCCTTTTGTTTTCGAAAACGACTGCGAAAGTTGGCGTACTTGCTTTGAGAATGTGGTCACCATTCAACGTCATTTATTGAAAATACAGTATAACCTCTCTACAACAGCCACCCATGGCTGTTGTAGAGAGGTGGCTGCTGTAGGGAGGTTAATGCTGAATTAAGTTTTGTCGTCCGCTGTTTATCTATTTTCTTCGGTATTTCTCATCAAAACATGCTTTGGCAACATTTTAGAATCATTTCCAATGGAAATGAGTCTAAAATGCTGTCAAGACATGTTTTTATTGAGAAAGAATGCAAAAGCAACATTAGACGACAATTTACAGGCTCAGCAGTCTAAGGGTTAGAGATAGAGGACATAATCCATTTGGGATATAAAATAGCGGCTGTTATATAGAGGGTGTTGTTGTAGTGAGGTGGCCGTTCTGGGAGGTTCGACTGTATCGTAAAGTGTGTTAATAACAAGCTATTATTCACGAGATCTCGTATATCATATATCTTAGGTACACAGTCATATGGCTTGTCTCTGCAAATTATTTGGCATGTGTTATTATAGGAATGAATGGCCTTTTTGTGGAATTTATCGGGGTATAAACTCGGAAAAGTCGCGGGAATACTGGACGAAGGCCGGAAGGCCTCGTCCAGTATTCCCGCGACTTTTCCAAGTTTATATCCCCGATAAATTCAACAAAAAGACCGTTCATTCCTTATAATTCCAGAATTTTAAATAAATTCATCAAGAAAATGTGTTTATTTTCCGTTTTCTTAAGAATTATTTTAACTGCGCCTCACGGTTACGGAAAGTAGTTCGGCGTTGGAGTTTACTGGGATATAAATTTTGGACAGATACTTGCTACAGGCCAATCAAATGTTAGGGAATTGTGTAAATATTTGTGTGCTGGAATTATTTTCTGTTAAAACTTTCAATTCGTACTGCCGTCATCCAAGTTTCTATAAAATTCAAGGTGTATGCTCACGTGGTACTAACAACAACAACAAGTACTGAAACCTCCAGAATCCATCCGATTGAAAGTATGTATTCTTTTATATTGTCCTTGTTACGTAACGGATTTTGATGAAATATGGAGCATCAAATGCGTATTGTTAAGCTGCATTTGGTGGTCTCTGTATGTTCGCCTAGACTTCATGTCTGTGCCAAACTCCCTGGACCACCAAATGTATCTCATGAAGACGCGTTTGCTGTGCCATATTTCATCAAAATCCGTTGAATATTAAGGAAAATATCAAATAATACTTACTTTGGAGTGGGCGACGTTGTTGTTGTTGTAACCACATGATATTGCACCTTGAAATTGAAGGGTCAGTAGAACAAGGGGGCTAACTCCATCATGGAGTTATCTCTCATATTCCTATGTGGCCTTCAGTTTTGTTATACATTTTGTAATATTGGACATATACTAGGGTTATACTCTTGGGGGCCGTTTCACTAAACTTCGTACGACTAAAATGTTCGTAAGTGCATACTTATTAGCACTGTTTTCTTGCAAACAATTATTGAATTTACATTTATTGAGCATAGGCTATGCTCAATAAATGTAAATCCATCAATGGGAATTTCCAGACGATCCTAAATTTGCATTTATGAACATTTTGGTCGTACGAAGTTTAGTGAATAGGGCCCCAGGTACCTTCTGATAATGATCTATGATAGGGCAGTGATTGAAAGTACAGTAGAACATTTCTAAACCGGACACCGATGGCACATTTGTTTGTCTAATTTAATCAGTTTCACTGACATTTATGCCTTATGTTAGTGTCTGTTCATGATGGCAAAGCAAGCACATGGGTCTTTGGAGTACTCATATTTCAGAAATACAGTGGAACCTGTCTAAACCGGACACCCTGGGAGACCTCACAGGGTGTCTCACAGGGTGTCCGGTTTAGATAGGTTTCACTGTATACCAGTTTACATGTCAATGAATATTGTGTTTGAGGGATGTTGCAATGAATGTCCGTGGATCCATTTCTGGAGACGACCCGTGAACGGTGTATTTTAGATTGTATTCGAGG
Organism: Conchocele bisecta; assembly: GCA_029237695.1. Taxonomy (NCBI): domain Eukaryota; kingdom Metazoa; phylum Mollusca; class Bivalvia; order Lucinida; family Thyasiridae; genus Conchocele; species Conchocele bisecta. Next base: position 202,623,302 of record CM055265.1, on the reverse strand, counting down.
GATGGTGCAATGCATGTTCGTGGGTCCATTTTTGGAGGTGATCGCGTCTTCATTATGCCCGTTAGTTATTTTTAGGTATCCATCAATATTGTAATTGTGAAATGTATGTCAATCAATCGATTTCTGGAGGTGGTCGAGTCTTCATTAGGCCATTACAAATAAGTACTTTGGTTCTCAGACACGGGGTTTGCGGAATTTGAAGCGGGTGGGCGGATTTGTTTATTTGTTTAATATATTTTTGAGTTGTTCGTCTCTGATTGTTTTCAAGCTGCCATTATGCATCTGGCAACTTGAACAACATCAGAGACGAACATCTCAAACAAAAATAATTTGTTCTCTAAAGTTACTATTACCTCTTTAGACGTGAAAAATCACAAGACTTTGGTCAGGCATGCTTGGATTTAACATATGTTTGCACGGTAGTGTTTTTTATTGATCATGTGGCAAATTTATAGTAAAGTTTTATTTCCCCATGACGATAAAATGCTTGACGCGCAGTGATCATTCAGACGTGGCGATATCTGAGAAGCAAAAATACGTTTTATGGCCTTATGAACGTTAGTTTTTCCGTCAATCAATTGTGCTCGAGGGATGCTGCAATGTATGTCCGTGGGCCAATCCATTTGTGGAGGTTGTCGTGACTGCAGTATGAATAGTAGTTCGGATGAATCCATTGCTTGAAGAAGTTTTGTCCAGGTAAACAGATAGATAGTTAAACACAGCCACTGCTTGATGGTCTGACAATAAGTTCAGACTGTCGTCGCTGTTCTATGGCTGTGGCGGAGTTGTCGTCGTCGTCGGAATCGTCGTCGTTGTCGTCGGAATCGTCGTCGTCGCCGGTGTTGTTGTTGTTGGTCGATTGCACCCTGCCTCAGCAACTGCAAGCAGAATTTCAAATGTATGTGTAGTTGGTAAATGTTTAACATTTGTATTGACCCAGAATACAATTGAAAGGATGAATGTAAGAGGAAGTTAACCACCTCCCCCCGCCCCCCCCCCCACACACACACACCCTTCGTCCACTGACCCATTGTTTGATATGTGAACAGCAAGAGCAGATGATTTCGTCTCGACTAGGGCATTATTTATATAATAACTTTCTTATTATTCCACCGATGCTAATCCGTGTTGTTTCAGTAGCCTATTTCACCAACAGTGCAACGAATTTTATCTAGCAAAGTATACTTTGAGGGAGAAATTTTCAATTTAAGGATAAATTTATTAATTTTTATTATACTGAATTTATTACATAATACTTACTTTGGAGTGGGCGACGTTGTTGTTGTTGTAACCACATGATATTGCACCTTGAAATTGAAGGGTCAGTAGAACAACGGGGCCATTTTGACTGAGATAATGTAATAAATTCAGTATAATAATTCTGCATACTTTCAATCATCGAATATATGCAGTGGTCAGTTATATATGAACTAATGCATTTCGGGAAAAATAAATGATTACTCCCTCAAAGTATACTTTGCTAGATAAGTATACTTTGCAATGTTGATGAAATCGGCTACAGATCTAGAACACAGCATTCCAAAGTATCGGACGCCTCTTAATCGATGGTCTAGTAACATAAGGTCGTAACTGCTATGCTAAAGTATAGCAGTTACGACCTTATGTTACTAGACCATCGATATGTATGTTCCATTAATAGGATGCTGCGGCCGTGCCATGCTTGTTTGACAAAAACGCTGATTCGTCTGAAGCCCCTATGTTCCAACTTAGCCCAGGGCCGTCTGTGCACGCACAACGTTGTACAAACCTGGGACTAATTACGAAATGTATGGTCCCTGATACAAATAAACATTCGGCAGTGTTTGTACATGTACTTGAACATGTACATGTACTTGAACATGTACATGTACTTGTACATGTAATATATGGGATTTAGTACTAAACCCATTGATCCGGCCTTAAATGACCTTAGCTGTTGATACGCCGTTAAACACCAACAAACGAACATTCGACAGTGTGCGTAAGGTATTAGGTAAAGCCATATTTACCCGCATAGTAGGTGAGTAGACACCAGGGACAATACACTCAGGTAACTGCTTACATGTCACTGGAGTTGATAGCTAATAACAGAGTGCAGTAGTGGGTATATATGATATGTGTTGTGTGGTTTGCCAGGTAAAAGTGATACACTGCGATTTGTATGCGTATGAAGCTATTTATAATGGTGGTTCATGTTGTTAAAAACACAGGCACAAACCTATCCAGAAACATTACATATTTTCCAGTTTGGTGTAATATAATTGATAGGAGTCCGTTCTCCTGGCATTATACATGTGATTAGCTACATTATATCATATGTTCTACTTCAAATTTTGTGTTCTTTGTCAAACGGCAGAACAGGTGAAACTTGCTGATGGCTGGAATACACAAAGATGGCCGACTTAGCCGCCCCATGTGCTGTATAGGATACAGTAACGAGACAGTGTTCACATATTTATTATACATGTATTCCATCACATTTACGAAGCAAAAATCTTTGAATCAAACGATGATCAGGTATATATATAGTTGGTCCTTAAGTAATCATAAGTTAAATATATATTTCGGCTTCATTATCTGAATTTCGATCATCGAGCGGTCTGGTGTGATCTCTGTTGCAAACGCTTCTTTAAGAAAAAATAAAATAAATAAACACACACACAATATTATATCAGAGACCAGTAGCCTATTTCACCAACATTGCAAAGTATACTTATCTAGCAAAGTATACTTTGAGGGAGAAATTTTTAATTTTAGGATAAATTTATTAATTTTTATTATACTGAATTTATTATATTATCACAGCCATTTTGGCTGTGATAATGTAACAAATTCAGTATAATAATGCTGCATACTTTTAATCATCAAATATATGCCGTTGTTAGTTCTATATGAAATAATGCATTTCAGGAAAAATAAATGATTGCTCCCTCAAAGTATACTTTGCTAGAAAATTATACTTTGCAATGTTGATGAAATCTGCTATAGGAACCTTCCCAGAAAGCGTCACAGCTGTGAAAAGCGGCTCGCTGCCCACTTTGGGAGTGTTTGGCTTTGTGTGTTCACAGTCAAGAGAGTAGAGCGCCTTCTGTTCACTTGGACAGAATCAATCGTCAGTACTTCTGGACTTGTGAGCATTGCGTTCAACTGAACAAGAGCTACGGTTGGGGTTGGTCGTACGCTTAGCCCAGCGAACAGCTTAGTATAGCTTAACTGGTCGACGAGCATTGCGTTTGTCGAGCCCCTATTGTGTTCAGACTGGGAGCTGTGCTGTGCTCAGCAGTGCTGAAACACTTCACTGAGACGTACGCCAGCTATATAGCCGAACGCTCTCCACTGAGCGAGTGTTGCAACTTCACTTCCAGCCCAGCTGATGGTCTCAGGCATCTCGGCGTTGTTTAGACGAGCATTGCGTTTGTCGAACCTCGTTGAATGTTGAGGCCAGGAACTATGCTAAGCAGTGTACTTATTCGCAAACTCACTCGCTCAGCTAGTAAGCTGGAGCCGTGGTTGGCAATATGCTGAGCCATCCGTGTGTCTATATAGTCCTGGATTATAGGCTGAGATATGGAATTGATAGCTCAGAAAAGGGAGTTGAGCTACATGCCCAGCACATAACAGGACACCACATCAAGAAAACATAATTCCAAACGTTACAACAGTTTCATATGTTGTGTTGCCTCTTGTTTTCTACTTATTTCATTAATTCATCAATTTATATAAATTTTGCTGTCGGTTTCACATATTTTAACATTTCAATTTGTAACATTTTGCCTATTTGTTATCGGTTTTTAGCTCGCCTGCACGAAGTGCAGAAGAGCTTTTGGCATACCCCAGGCGTCATCGGCGTCAGCGTAGGAATCCACAAACCTAACGTTGGAGTAAATATATTATAACTTCTGTTTCCTTTCATGGAACACCTTGTTATTTCATGCATGCATTCCTCTGATGACCCTCTATCATGCTGTGGCAAATCCATGACCGACCAGCCAACCCTTACCCTGAGGTCAAGGTCACAAACTTATGTTCATAAACATAACGTTGCAGTAAATGTTGTGTAACTTCTGTTTATTTACAGGGAACGCCTTCCTATTTCATACATGCATTCATCTGATGATACTCTATTGTGTTGTAGCATATCCATGACCCACCGCCCACCCATTACCCAAGGTGAAGGTAACAAACTTAGCACATTCATAAACTTAACGTTGGGGTAAATGTCTTATAACATCTGTTTTCTTTCATGGAACGCCTTGATATTTCATACATGCACATGCATTCCTCAGATTACCCTCTATCATGATGTAGTAAATCCACGACCCACCACCTAACCCTTTCCGCAAGGTCAATGTCACAAACTTAGCACATTCATACATGCATTCATCATGCGAATAGCTACCATGCTGTAGAAAATCACCAACTTAGTGCGTTCATAAACTTAACGTTGGGTTAAATTTTGTATAACTTCTGTTTCTTTTCATGGCACACCTTGCTATTTTATAAATGCATTCATTTGATGACCTCTATCATACTGTAGCAACTCCACGATCCACAATCCAGCCAAGACGTTGGGGTAAATTTCTTATTATTTCTGTTTCTTTTCTTGGAACACCTTTATATTTCATGCATGCATTCATTTGATGACCCTCTATCATACTGTAGCAACTCCACGATCCACAATCCAGCCAAGACGTTGGGGGTAAGTTTCTTATTATTTCTGTTTCTTTTCTTGGAACACCTTGATATTTCATGCATGCATTCATTTGATGACCCTCTATCATGTTGTAACAACTCCACAACCCAGCACCCACTCATTGCCCCAAGGTCAAGGTCACACACTTGGTGCGTTCATGCATTCATCTGATGATATTATATCGTGCGACAACAAATCCACTGCACACCCCTTAACCCAAGTTCCAGTTATATAATATTCATGTTTTTTATACAACTGTGCCAAGTTTGAGTGAAGGCTGCCCAACAGGCGAGCTTCGTTGTCTTCTGACAACTCTTGTTAACATTCATTTAGTATTATTAAATCGTATCAATTTAACTTTAAAGAAATAAAAACAAAATGAGGTATTTTATTGAAACTATCCAAACAGATATGTTTCATTATCATTATCTAATGATATTATTTTCATGAGCATGTAGTAGTTGCTTTAATTTAGCGCTAGTCGAGTAAATACATGTCCGTTTCATCATCATTCATTTACATATACAGCGAAACCTCTCTAAACCGGACACCCTTGGAGGTCCACAGGGTGTCCGGTTTATAGAGGTTTCACTGTAAATCAGGCATTTGATCATTCTGAGCCACAGTTGTGTACTATGCGATCACGAACATACATTATTACATGAGATAAATCACCAAGAAACTCGTCAACAATAAGATCACAGGTGTATTCGTGGTGTCCGGTTTAGAGAGGTTCCACTGTATTATAATATTAGACAGTTCCTCACCGAATTGTCTTAGTCCAACAAATCCTACGGCATACAAACGAGTTTGTTTTCTGTAATTCATACCAATAATTAACCGTGTGACACGTGATAGAGGGCTGTCCACTGTGATTGATTTATGTATGATATTAGCACGTCTATTATATTAGCACGTCGGTTGTTAGCCTATCTTGAAATGGATATTATCGTGTATTTACGGAGTCCCGCATGGAACGTAGAATTTTTTTGTATTAATACGTTCCCACAAAATAACAATTCGTTTCCTCAATTTAACAATTCGTTCCCACGAAATAACAATTCGTTCCCACGGGAACGAATTGTTAATTCGTGGGAACGAATTGTTATATCATGGGAACGAATTGTCAATTCGAGGGAACGAATTGTTATTTCGTGGGAACGAATTGTTAATTCGAGGGAACGAATTGTTATTTCGTGGGAATTAATTATTAATTCGAGGGAACGAATTGGTATCTCGTGGGAACGAATTGTTAATTGTTGATTCGAGGGAACGAATTGTCATTTCGTGGGAACGAATTGTTAATTCGAGGGAACGAATTGTTATCTCGTGGGAACAAATTATTAATTGTTAATTCGAGGGAAGGAATAGTCATTTAGTGGAAACGAATTGTTAATTCGAGGGAACGAATTGTTATCTCGTGGCAACGAATTGTTAAATTGAGGGAACGAATTGTTATTTCGTGGGAACTAATTAGTAAAAAAAATCCATGTCCCGTGTGGGGCTCTGTATGTATTGTACTAAGTACCACAGGAACAAGTTCACGTACTACGGTAAGACTTGCCCTTGGGAAGGAAAGGTCCTCATGTATACATACATCTGTGGCATTCTTGTATGTGAGAGTTGCATCTGGTTATACCCCATATAAGGGTAAAATGATTATTCCTATAATCCTATTATCATGATTATGTTTAGGGGAAAGTAACTTTGGTGTGCTATGGACCTGGAACCTAACACCAGGTCAGGTTATTCTAAATTCAGGGCTGAATATATTTATATATATTGATATTGGTGGAACATATATATTCCGTTCTGATTGTGACATCCCCCACCCGTTATATATGCAGCAGGTTAAATGCGGGATCGAAGCAGCTGGCATTAACCTTGTTTACCTTCACATTTTGCGGAAACACTTTACTGTATGTTTTACATGCCCACCCAGTAGCACAAACTGTTCTTTATATCAGACATCATCTCATATATTTTCTGGCAAAATATATATTCATTCACCATTACTCCACTTATTGATTGGCATGATTATACACTTTATATCAGACGTAAATTTCGACACTGACATAAGGGGAGATAACCGTGTTTCCTTCAAATGTTCATGGACATTACTATTTATTATCTGCATTTATTTTTTGATGTGCACTGATCATACTTTATAATCTCTCGAAAATATTATTTGTTCAGCTTACGCATTTAATTAGTATAAATAATTAAAAAATACCACGTCTCATTTGCATATGAAAATAGCCTGATGCCACCGCGCGTCACTATCATTAAAATCAATATTACTAAATGATTATAGCTGTATAGCGGACACTCGTAATTTTTAGAAATGGTGGAATAGTTACACAATTATACACTTATTTAATTCCTATAAAGAACAGTGTGTGCCTACTGAGTTGGCATGTACCTTTAACATTACTTGACGGATTGCTTCAATATGTGGACTCTTGCTACATGTGAACATTTGGAACACATTCATGTCCCCATTAACATGACCTTGACCTTCTGTACCTTCACATTTTTATGTCAAAATGTTTATTCACCATTGACATTTTTCGTGTTTAAGACATGCACTTCTCTGATGGTGTGTCATGCTTACTTTAGTACATGCGCCATGCATGATCATGTTACAGTCAAATGCCTCGGCAGACGCGACACCACTTCCGTGGCTGAATTCAGGTGTATTACATCATCAGTCGCAAACTCTGCTTCTAACCTTTTATTTTATTTGTACTTGAATATGTACATGTACTTGTACAGGTAATATATGGGATTTAGTACTAAACCCATTGACCGGCCTTAAATGACCTTAGCTCTTGATAGGCCGTTGAACCCCAACAAGTGGGTGGTAGGTGGGAGCACGCGATGTGTAATTTAACGATCTTGGTTCATCTTTACCGGAATCCCGACTGAAGACCTGGTTTGGCCCTCACATACGTCTTTGGCATTTTGTATGTGACAGTTGGATCTGGTTATACGATTAGTATGTGAGTATTACGATATTCGTAATCCTATTTTAGTGGAAGGGGCCAAGTGACGTTGGTGTGGTATGGACCTGGCACCAGGTCAGGTTATTCTAATTTCAGGGCTGAATATATTTGTTCTCGATGTAAATATTCTGTTCTGATTTTGGGATTTTCCCCTCAATGCAGTAGGTTAAAATGGGATCGAACCCGTTTGCCCGGCCTTACATGACCTTAGCTGTTGATAGGCCGTTAAACACTAATAAACAAACAAACAAACAAACAAACAAACAAACAAACAAACAAACAAACAAACAAACAAACAAAATATTCCCTTTAACTGGATATGCTGTATATTATAGTTACACATTGATTTAAAACGTGCACCCTGTATAAAGTACAAAATATTTCCTTTTGCACAAATGGGCATTTGTCGAAACTTAATCCATATGGAATGTATGTTTCAACAATAAAGTCTGTCATTTTTGTCTGCATCGCATATAAGTTACGATCCTATGTTCTTGTAAATAGATCGAGTAACTTTAAAATACATTTTGTAAGTATAGTACTATATCGCTAGATGTACCTATCGTGTCTTGAGACAATCGCTGCTATATCATATACATTGTACAATGTGTTGTATTATGTGGTAACCCAAATGAAAAATAATTCCTAAAATAACCACCAATCGCGATCACCATCGGTAAATGTTCTTAACACTTTCAACACTAAGTATCTGGAATGGACTGTGATATACTAATTTTCCCACCAATCCAATCGTCACTTTTCAGATTAGTCCATTTATGAAAAGGGGGTGTTTTTGTTATAAAACAATATGAACATTACTTGCAAAAAGTGCAGATCCTGATGAGACGGCTCGTTACGAGCCGGCTCATCCGGATCTGCACTGTTTGCAAACAACGCTATAGTGGGTTTTCGGGTTTAAAGGATTACACTCGATTTTGAGTCGTTATTCGCTCATAAAACCCGCCGACAATCGACACCTCAAACCCTGGATTAATGTAATCCAAAATGCACAATAATTCCTCAAACCCCGGCTTGGGGAATTATTGTGCAATTGGCGAGACCGCGATGGAACGTATTTCACAAACCAGGATTTGAGACCTCAAACCAATTATTGCGCTCATGATACCTCAAACCCGAGCTTGGGGAATTATTGTGCACTTTGGCTTTCCATAATATTCAAGTATTGCATATATATATATATATATATATATATATATATATGTATTCAAAGTGTCGTGAAAGATGAGCCTTTGATATGTTTGAAAGTTATCACTGAACACGTTAAAGTCATACCTCGTTACTTCCTTCAAATAAAAATTGCCCATTTTTCTCAATTAACGCTTGTACGTATGATCTAAATGGAAGATAGTATTATTTTGCTTTCCATTGAATTCGTTTTCATATCCCGTCATGGTACTTAACAGTACGGAGACCCTGCGGAGACATTGATTTTTTTTTAATTAATACGTTCCCACGAAATAACAATTCGTTTCCTCAATTTAACAATGCGTTCCCTCGACTTAACAATTCGTTCGCACGATATAACAATTCGTTCCCTCGAATTAACAATTCGTTCCCACGAAATGACAATTCGTTCCCTCAATTTATCAATTCGTTCCCTCGAATTAACAATTCGTTCCCACGATATAACAATTCGTTCCCACGAATTAACAATTCGTTCCCGTGGAACGAATTGTTAATTCGTGGGAACGAATTGTTAAATTGAGGGCAACGAATTAATAATAATAAAAAATATTCTATGTGTAGAACGGGATCAAAGTCGCGGTATGCCAGAGGTATTCGATAGGCCTTCCTACCGTACGTACTGGTTCATCAAAACGTTCCACTCAGAGCTTCATCACCGATGTACATTTAGTACATTAACACCTATATTCCATCCATTTCTGTTCTAGAAACTCGTTACACCACATTTGAGACACGCCGTGTGATTTTGTACCTTCGGACATCTACGTAATTTCATGAAATACGTTTACAATATTTACAATATTGTCCGTAAATGGCTTCAAAATTTTCAGAGTACATGCGGAATTATGCTCGAAAAAGTGTTTCAACTTTTGACTTTATTTATGAAAAATATTGTAAATTGTGTAAACATATTTAATGAAATTACGCAGATATCCGAAGGTACAAAATCACGCATGGCGTGTCTCATTTGAAGGGACCAGTGGTGGTGGAGTGCATGCGGGACTTCGCCCTCTTCTGTCACTGGTCACTTCATTTATATATGTATTTAAAGGTACATGCCCACTCAGTAGGCACAAAACTGTTCTTTATATCACAGACAATCATAATCTGAGACATTTTCTGGCAAAATAAACATGCATTCACCATTACCCCACGTATTGATTGGCATTATTATACATTTTATATCAGACGTAAATTTCAACACTGATATCAGAGTCGATAACCGTGTTTCCTTAAAATATTAACGACATTACTATTAACTATTTATTATCTGTATTAACTTTTCGATGTGGAATGGTCATACTTTATAATCTGTTGAAAATACTATTTTTTCATGTGACGCATTTAATTCGTACAAATAATTAAAAAAATATCACGTCTCATTTGCATATGAAAATAGCCTGATACCACAGCGAGTCACTATCAGTAAAATAAATATTACTACATGATCATATCTGTATAACGGGCACTCGTAATTTTTAGAACTGGTGGAAAAGTGACACAATTATACACTTATTTAATTCCTATAAAGACGTCATTATTATTATAATATTATTATTATACCCTATTATGTGAGTATTACGATTATTCGTAATCCTACGCCAGATCAGGTTATTCTAATTTCAGGGCTGAATATATTTAAATGGCCTTAGCTGTTGATAGTTGTCTGCGATTATGAGCCCTCCTATCCGGTTTGTCGGCGAAATCGAGAGTGAAACAAAACATAAATGAAGTCAGTATCGATGAAATACTACGGAACGATAATGGGTTAATTGCAGGTCGAATTGTTATATCGTGGGAATGAATTGTTAATTCGAGGGAACGAATTGTTAAATTGAGGGAATTAATTGTCATTTAGTGGAAACAAATTATTAATTCGAGGGAACGAATTGTTATATCGTGGGAACGAATTGTTATATCGTGGGGACGAATTGTTAATTCGAGGGAACGAATTGTTAAATTGAGTGAACGAATTGTTATTTCATGGGAACGAATTAATATTAAAAAAAGCCATGTCCCCTGCGGTGCTCCGTACATCTCCGATATTACTGTGCAAGTAAATACCACGCTGTTCGTTGTGAAATTATCATACTATAGTCTGTTTCACGAAAGCTGCCCAAATTTTACGGCCATATAAACAATTCAAAAACCATATTTGTTTTGATAATATTAAATTAAAGGAAAATTTAAGAATGAGCCTTCTTTTTATTTCGTGAAATTTGGTCAAATATTGATTTTATTGCGAAAACAAAATTTCCCCATGTTAAATCCCCATAGACATCTTCACGGAGTAGTGAAGATGTCTATGGGGATTTAACATGGGGAAATTGTTTAGAATTTCAGTAATCCTGGACCGATTTTCAAAATTTAACTTTTGTTTTCTTAGTTAGATCATATCCAAGCTATATAGCTAGGTTTCGGAGTCAATTTCCAAAATTTTTCGTTTTTTGACTCCTCCCACACTGCCTTACCTCTTTTTCCCCCATGTTAAATTCCCATAAACAAATCAATTTTTCGTAATAAAACCAATATTTGACCAAATTTCACGAAATAAAAAGAAGGTTCATTCTTAAATTTTCCTTTAATTTAATATTATCGAAAAAAATATGGTTTTTGAATTGTCTATATAGCCGTAAAATTTGGGCAGCTTTCGTGAAACAGACTATATATCAGTTGAGACAGTAGTTGTATTAATTTAAATAAATGAAATTAGTAACCATGGATTGCACAAAAACTAGCATTCGTTTTCAGTATTATGAACATTTTTATTTACCAAACCCCAATTGGGCCAGACATATTTATAGATATTTGATTTGTTTGTGGTTAGCAGGGGCCCGTTTCACTCAACATCGTACGACTAAAATGTGTTCGTAAGTGCAAAATTATGAGTCTGTACATTTAACTATTGAATTTACATTTATTGAGCATAGGCTGTATAGGCAACCTATGCTCAATAAATGTAAATCCATCATATGCAGCCTATGCTCAATAAATGTAAATCCATCAATTAAAATATCGAGACGATCCTAAATTTGCACTTACGAACATTTTAGTCGTACGAAGTTTAGTGAGACGGGTCCCAGTTGTATTAATGCAAATAAACTTTCCTATTCATATATACAATATGCGCTTTGTTTTCGTTGAATATATTAGATCTGTATCAATCAATCGAATCATTTTATATGATGAAACTCCCCCAAAACATTATATTATTTAATTACATGTATATACGATCAGAAACTGTCATAAAGAATTTGGTTTAGAAAAATATGAGGTTTCTGCTTCCTTTTAGAATGTGTTGCTTTTCCGTACTTTTAAAATTTGCCGCGTATCTTTTTTATTAGACTCATTCAGGTTTCGTTTTCGAAAGCTCCTCATAAACCCTACACCTCTTCTATGATATTTTTATTTTTAATAAAAGATTGAGGCTGGCATCTATGTCATAGAGGCGAAAGGGGGTGGGCGGGATTTCCGCACCGCCTTTCATAGAAATATTGTTCGAGTGCATACACGTACATATGTTGGACAGAAGTAATTTCCCACCAATTGAAATCCCAGACTTACATGTATTTGTAACTGTGCTTGTTAGCATGTTACTTCAAATGTTCAAATATTTTTGGAAATGCTGTTCCCATTGACGTGAATGGTGACGTCGCTCAAATAATTACGCCATACTTAAAAACATGTATCCATCGAACTGCTTGTGAGTAACCAAAACATTCATATTGTGCATAAATCTCTATTTTCTTTCAAACACTTTGTATTCCATTCAAATAGATAAAGTATATTCTGAGCTACATATTTGAGAGTAAAGATGGAAATACATGCTAGTCTATTGAATTTTAACTTTCGGAAAATTACTTCTGTCCACCTACTGTATTTCACGAATATATATAGATTATGAGGCGCCAGCGATATAATCTATATTGTATCGTTCTCAGACCGTGAGCTGAGAAGTTTAAATAAACAAAAGTACAAAACTACTATATAGTTTGGTATTTTTGTACTTTTGTATGAAAATCTTACAATATAATCTCAATTTTAAACTTCTCAGCCCTTGAGACACCCGAATTTATCAAAACAATGCTTGTTGTACAAGACTATATAGTTGTTTTGTACGAAAACCATAATCTTCAGCAAAATATATGCAATGAACCACGAAACCGCTATATCACAATTACTGATACATGTGGGCTAGTCATATTGATAAAAAGGTCGACGTCGTCCTTTTTATCAGCTAAAGGTCGACCTTTCATAAGCTCATACCTACGGAAAAAGGGGGAGGGGGGGGTACCTGTTCATTGTTCATGGGAATAGGGCCATGTAGTATTGTTTTAGCCCCTCTCCATCAGGGGCTACACTGTTAGATATTCATTCGCAAAAGAATCCCACTACCCGATGGTAGCGAAACTGTGGCTGGGCTGCATTATCGGGACGTATACTGTATCTAAATGTCATAAGGTACCTATTGTCAGACATAGAGTAGCCAGATAGCAGATATTTATATGTACTACGAATATGTCCACACGAGCGAATATGTCCGCGGAGATGGTCTATGTAAGTTTTCTTCCTTCCAAATTCCAATTCTCTTTTGGAGTGATTACAGTTGAAAAACAATAAAAACAGAGTAGAAAATACAAAAAAAGAAAAAATCATAAGTAGTATGGGGGCCAATGTGGAGGCACATACCCAGTGACCTATTTTTTTTAAATTACACTCAAAGCATTTTGTATGAAATTACACCGACTAACGCTATCCCACCAACAATAAACACAATTTCTCTATCCTTTTGACTCTGTGAGGGTGTATAATAATCACTCAGTACCGGTTCCTCCCCAAATGACTGTAATTGTTGCGCACCTGTCACCGGTGCTGTAACAGCATTATACTCCCTAATAGCTTCATCTACATCCTCAAAAGTCTTAGCAGCGTGGTTCTGCTTTCTAATTTCACTATTAATCCAGTCTAATCTCTCTGTTCTTTTTTCTGCCCACTGTGCCTGTGCCTTTTGTAATTGCTCTACGGCATTATCATGCCTTTTGCGTTCTTCAATCGCAGAATTATTCCCCAATGAACTGAATAAGAAATTACTCCCTGTAAACGCCAATGCGTTAACCAAAGCACCGCCAACCATCATAGCTATTCCAGACATTTTGTTTATATAATAATTTTTTATTACTTAAAAATATATATCAGGAATTATACCTTGTTTAACAAGCATATCTCTCGTAGCAATAGCAAGTCCAGTATCCAACATTAACAAGAGCCATATTATAACCATCAAGTTTTGCAGTTTTGGCACCGCCTGTCTTATAATTTTATTCATTATCTGCGCATATCCGATTTCAAGCGCCGTTATTACAGCAGCATGATATGCAAGATTTCCCTATTATCTTTCCATCTGTATTAATTGCCGTCATCTTTTTTTTATTTTACTTAATAATAAATTTTTTAATTTAATTTAATTAATTGTTTACTCCATAAGATGAGGATTGTGTTTTACACTAGGCATTTCAGGTTCTTTTGTTTCAATTTTATTTTGATTTAACAATTTATAGCCAAACACAAACCCACCAACTAAACTCACTGCCACTACAAATATATTATATTCGAGGTTTTATAGACTTTCACTATAACCGGTTCTTCAGGTTGTATATCTACTTTTTCTTATGTACCATATGTAATAGACTTTCTTGTTTGGCTTTTCTAGCAGCAGCACCCTTTTTACCAGCTTCAACCCTCTTTGGATTCTTTGCTGTTTCTTGTTTAATCTCCTCTTTTCGTTCTGGAATTTCTTCATCAGGAATCTGTTGTGTGTTCTCCGTTTCCATTATTTTTATTTATATCATTTATATTTTTAAATTGACAATATTTAAATGTTGTTATCGCTGCAGTAATAGGTGCCAGAAATGCTCCAAACTAAAATACAACTCACAACAAGTACTAGTCAATGCATGGTTAACAAATGGATCTCCTTCTAAATCAGTTACGAGTTATCATGATTTTCTCTGTGGTATAGGCAAGATATTAACCTACAGCTAGAGCATACATATTCAAATAGTATTACCAAGAGTTTTCGTCATTGAAGCACCCAATCTACTTTCATATCTATTATACAATTTCAATATTTGTTCATTTGACAACTCTTCTAGTTGTGAAATAGTTATATCTTTACCCAAATATTGAACAGATTTCCCACCTGAAATAATCGAAGATAACCGTTGTTTTAAGTGATCATTTTTTTTACTTCACCTACAACACTATCATTGGATACTTTATCATCACTTAGTTGTTCTATAAGTTCCTCACAATTCATTTTTATTTTGCATAATATAAATTTCAATTTAAAATAAACCCAACCCGAGCCAAATATAATAATCAATAATTGTATGAATATCAATAATCTCAAACATTTAAAATATTCATACAATTGTTTAAGTTAAATTTGCTTAGAACAACTCAACATTGTTAAGCAATACCTATTTGTTGAACAATTCTTAACATTGGTTATCTATGAATTGCTCAGCAAATCAAGTTAAATCAAGTTTAAATTAAGTTAAAACCCAGTAAAATAAGTAAAATAAAAAATATTTAAGTAATACCTAAGTAATACTAAGCATTAATTAAGAAACGTATAACCAGTAGGTTGATCAGTTCTAATAAGCAACTTAGAACGTTTTGTTTTCGATAACTCTTTTCTTATTTTGTTTCTCTCCTCTAGTGTCGAAATAACATCATTTTCTCTCAAACAGTCCTCAAAACTATCTCTGTCTTTCGTATAAAACATACACAGCCATTTTGTCTGTTCTCTTAAGTCTTTTAATACTGAATTATATCGCTGTGATATAACCCAAACACTTTGCTCTGCATGTCGTCCAGAGAATGCGAGCTGTGACAACATATCCTTTTTCTTTGTTAATTGCTTTGTAGCTGAACAGTCATCAATGATATATAATGTTGGGCTTCCAGCATATTTATTAAAAAATAATCTTAACAGATCTTGCAGCTTCTCTTCGCCATTATTACCAACTGGATTAACAATCGTTATTTTTTTATCGATTGGTCGGCGTACATCCTTTATCCAACTTCTGTTTTTATAAGCCTTGTTCCATGCTATAGTTGGACAAAGTATAATTATATTATCGAAAAAACCTTTATAACCTCCTTGTTGTTGTGAAAGCTCTAATAAGTCTAAAACAAATTCTGTTTTTCCACATCCTGTTTGACCACAAACAATTGCACTATGTGCATACTTTGGTAAATCAATACACCGATACAAATCTTCCATTTTCTATATTTAGTTGGGCATCTTGAATTATAAATAAATATATATTTATTGCACTTGCAGCTTCAGCTTCTTTAGTAATCTGAATTGTAATACCTTCACTCGCATTTTCTAGTCTCCGTCCATTCCCATGTAAACTATTATCATCTGTTGTTCTTAAGTCAGCCAGAGTGCATATTGTTTTGTAAGATATTTGCCAATTGTCACACTGGACACATTAAATTCTTTACTGACAGCGTTCACTATCGGATCATTAATATCTCCACCGGCAAAGTGTTTGCGTATTTCATCCCACATATTATATGCTTTCATCCCTTGACTGTATAGTGATTAGGCACACCCTCAATTGTTACTTCAACATTATTATTTTCGGATTATAGAATTTTTCACTTTTTCTTGAAAAAGGTGTTGATTGTTCTTCAAATACCATTAAAATTCCCTTCATGGACCTAGCAGGGGTATTCGTATTCAAATTTATATTCCATATAGAATCACTTTTATTTTTAGTTATCTTTCGGTGACGAAGAATTCTATCATACAAAATTGACATTTGTCCCATATATTGATTTTTTACCATTGTTGCTAAATTAGGCTCTGTGACCATATCAAATTCTAAACTTATATTATTAATTTCATAATTAGCAGCTAAGTCACCTGTGGCTATTATTACCCTTGAATAATCATTAAATGTAAGTTCATATTCGAGCCTATCACCCAAACCATTTATAATAAGGCATATGGGCTTCAAGAAGTTCAAAATCTAATGGTATATAAAATCGATTACCAAATGTATCTGCGATAGCTTTATCTTCCAGCGTTTCCAGAACTAGCATCTGCTGCTCCAGTTCTTAATTTTGTTATATTTTGAACTTGTACTAGTGTCTATACCTTGATAAACCATATTATTTCGCTCTGGAGGTGTTTTCCATAGGTCACGATAGATGTAATACACATCTGAATCATCGATTGATAAAATTTCATTACCAGATATATTTTAATAGTTGTTTTCTTGACGATTGCACGACCAAGATTTTGAACCACTCGGCGATTGTCATCAGTGGAGGTTAATGCAATTGTAAAAGCTAAACGAACTGTTCCAGGTACGATTAAATCATTTGGACCTAAATTTGGGAATCGCACTAAAAGCTGTTGGTTTTGATCAATTGTAGATGGATTATTTGTTATTGTAACTGATTGTCTAATTCCTTTTACACCGAGAGGCTCTCTTAAATGTCTGTAGGGATTAAGTTTTCTTCCGTATGTTGTCATTATTCTTTTTAATTTTATTTATAAATTACATACTTTAAAATAAAATAATAAATAATAAAAAGGCTGAAGGTGGAGAAGGAGATTTTATGCATTATGATAATGAGACGTATGACCCTGATGTTGATGAAGAAACACAACTGATACCCCCTGATGTTCCAATGACATTACAAACGGAAAAACTAACTCCAGAGAAGGATCGTCCTCTACGTGTAAAAACTTTAGAGCTTTTTAAAACTCTATTCCAAAAGGAGTTTAAAGTAACAGATCAGGAGTTTCAGTTACTAATTCCAGACCTACACACAGAAAACAAAAAAACACTCTTCTGGAAGGATCACCGCATTAGTAAAAAGGGTAAACCCAACCCTAATATCTTAATAAGAACTTTTAAGGGTAAAGGAACAACTGAATTAAAACGGTTATTGAATCTACAAGAGGTCCACTTGGCTCCAGAAGCTGTTAATAAAATACAACTAGAAAACGAATTACCAAATCTTGAAAACATAGAAATGTCTGAATTACCAAGTACAGTTGATGAAACAGAAACACATGTAAAAGAACTCATTGATACACTATCAAAAGAAACATCAACTACAATTACACCTGATTTTGAAACTTTGCCATTAAGAGAACTTAAAGCCTTAAACAAAGCACTGCAACAATCAAGAGGCTCACTAACCAACAACCTTGCCAAGTTAAATGAATTGGATAAAAATAAAGATGCTGCAGTGTTAAAGCTGGCAGCTGTAACTACATTTTGATTCAGACAGTCCAGATGCAGACCGTGTCGAAAAAGAAATTGCTGCTATTGTAACTGAGCGTGAAGCACGTCTTGAGGCGATTTCAGTTGATAGAGAAAATTTAAGAACTCAAGTATCCAGAATAAAAGAGACCCTTGAATAGAATATTACACAAAGATACTACTTTAAGAGAAAGACTAAAAACCCCTCTTCAAAAGAACAGGGGGTAACTATTGTTTCTGTTTTGACGGCTATAGGGTTTATAATCTCTACTTTAATTTTAAGTATTACTGGAGGTGCAAGTGGTGGTGCAGCCGCTCTCAAGCCACCAGGAAAAGGTGGAGCTAAAGAATGGATAAAAAAAACAATTAAAACATCTGAGTTCATTACTGGGTATGCTAGCAGGGAAGGCTGTAGATGCATTACCCGGAATTATTGGATCAATAGTATCTTGGATATTGAATGCAGCAGGAAAGGCTGTTGGATGGCTAGCCAATAATTTATGGGTTTTGATTATTACAGTTGCTGGCTCTTATATGGCCGCTAAGGATTATATTTTATCTCGAAAGTAAAATAATAGTAGTCCTAACCCAACTGCAATACTACCAGTGACTAGTGCAGTTTTATAATTTTCATGTTTGACTGCTTCTATTTGTTCAGGTATTGTGACTGTGTTAGTTTTAAAAAAACTGTAGGAGGAACACTCAAAGGTTTAACATCCAAAGGTTTAACAATACTTTTTTCTGGTGTTTGTACAGGCGGTGGAACTGGTAAACTATTTACATCACCATTAAACCCAACAGTTTGATCACCACTTGCAATTACAATTAAATTATTGTAATTTTGAATACTTCCTATCTGCAAATCCATGTTGCTTGGGCCATATACAAACCAATTCCATATACAAAATCAACTTTTGACCTTGCATATTTTAGTACATTTTGATAGTTTGAAATTATTGTGGGTAAGTCTACAGCTCTATTAATTGCATCATTAACATTGGCTAAATATTGTTTTTGCGCATCAAATGCAGTCCCAGTACCAATAATGGAAGTTCTTGTTTGAGATTGAGCTCCAAGAATTGACCACACATAAACTCTAATACTATCATTTAATCGTTCAACTCCAGCTTGAGTGAACCCAATTGAATTATCTAGAACAAAACTAGTCCAAGCATTAGTAATATCGACGTGATGGGTAAAAGAATCGTGTACATCAAAAAATGGTGGTGTACCCTACCTCCATGGCTCAATCTATAACCCCCTGAAGGTCTCATAAACATTGTAAAACCGCCAAGATTATGATTCCCATGGGTCTATTTTTTTGTCTGAAATCCTTATTTGGATTAATACCAAATTCAGTGCATATTCTATGGTAAGCTGAAAGGTCAAAATTATTATCATACCAACAATAGCTGTGATCATCTGGTAAAGGAACTTTCATTTGAGCTAAGATTCGAAGTGTTTGATACATAATATGAAATTCATATAAGGATCTCAAAAACGGATCATTTGTAATTGTTAAATGCTGGTTATATGAAACACCGCACCCACAAGTAGCACACCATATTGCAAAGTTAAATTGATTCTGATACCACCCCATTTGATTATTCAACCAATTGTTATATGCTTTGTTGTTGTTTGAGACATTACCAGTTATTGAGGGGTTTGGATACCCTGCTAATGCGTTGGAATATGTAGCTTTGAAACTTTTATCTTTTGTAACATAAACATCAACATTGTATAACATTGGAACCGTTTTCAAAGCGTATATATGGTTGACATTGTAGTTTGCATCTTTATTAAATTTGAATGCCATTGTTGTTTTTTTTTAATATATAAATATATATATATATAAAAAAAAATGTATATAACTTTAACTGACATTACAAAACCAATTCCATTACAATATATTGATACGGATTCTAAGCGAGAAATTGTTTGAAAAGTCTTACATACTGGATTGGTTGGTACAATATTTGCAGGATGAAACATACGAGTGGTCTACTGTTAGAGCTAGACCAACTGCAGTGACAATTCCCGCTGGATTATATTAATTTGATAGATTAAGTAATGTATTAAGTAATGCCGCTTTGTCACTTAGTGTAAATAAATCTAATGGGAAATGTACTTTTACAGTTACAACGGGACACGAGGTTAATATTCCTGAAAATATACTTAAATTACTACTAGGTTTTGACATATATCCACACAAGTTGGATAGTGGTACTTATACAAGCGTCAATCCAGTTGATTTTGCTACCAAATCTGTTTATATATATCTGAATCAAGTCAGTTCATCTCACAATCTATTAGATGGAAATATAAGTAACATTATTTGTACTGTACCCATCAGCAAAACTACGTTTGGGGAATCGGATACAATATCATTTCAATATCCGGAATAGTATTACAAAGTGGTATCATAGACGAGTTGGGAATTGAAGTCAGAGACAATAGTAATAATTTATTAAATAATCACGGACTGCCAATTTTTATTGTATTTGAAATAAGATAAACAATAAAGTAAAATGTCTATATATGGAGATACAAACTATCACGCAACTAAATCATATAGTGATACAGGTGATGAGTTGATTAAAAGAAAATGAATGAGTTTGCTCTCGTTGTAAAAGATAAATGTATGTCCCAAACCTAAAACAAACAATACATGACCTTAAGCAAGGTAAACCTATAATAACTGTATGGGCAGAAGAATCTGGGCCATTACGTGATGGCTCTTATGAATTTGCATTTGGAAATGGTGTTTCTGGTTCAGCACATGAAAACTGTGGTTATACTATGTTGTGTAGTGGGAAAGTTTTACGAATGGGTTTATGCAGTGTCACAAGAGATGGATTTGCAACCGATGAAGTTAAAATTGGGATTAGTATTAATGGCACCCCAAATAAATGTGAATGCAACTTTAACAAAACATAAAGGACAGCGTTCGGCATATACAATATTTCAAACTCCAATCGAGCTTGCTTCTGGAAGTGTATTAAATTTTGTTTCACTTACAACATATAGTAGAGCTTCCATTTCAATTGTAAATGTATTAATTGAATTAGATATTTAAATTTTAAAAATTAAAAATATAAAAAATAAAATGAGTAATAAACTGTATCCACCGCTACCAGTTGAGGAGAATAGAACAGAACATTATAGGCTTAGTGAAATAAGTGCTTTAAAACATAAGCTAGAAAATGAGGTTGAGAGACAAGGAAAACAATACGAAATAAATATAAAAGAGCTCTGAACATATTAAATGGTGTTCAGTCTGGATTAACTACTGTTGGTCTGGTAATGGG
The DNA here is from genome assembly GCA_029237695.1 of Conchocele bisecta. Taxonomy (NCBI): domain Eukaryota; kingdom Metazoa; phylum Mollusca; class Bivalvia; order Lucinida; family Thyasiridae; genus Conchocele; species Conchocele bisecta. Next base: position 202,601,797 of record CM055265.1, on the reverse strand, counting down.
TGGGACGATGCCGGGCAATTATTAACTGTTGTAGGAGTGCCCGTTTCCTTGGGCCTTGGTATTGCGGTAGTATAGTGGTGCATTTGCATTAACAAGCAAATTTGTTAATACTAAACTACTGAAAAAGGCTGAAAAACATGATGAAATATGTATACTTGCAATGGCAAAACTTAATTCTATTGCAAATAAAGTTCCACTGCATTACAAGATGGTAATGTATCTGATGAAGAATTTAAATTGATCATGGGAGAGATGGATAAATATGAACAAATGAAAGCAGATATTAGAAAACCTATAAAGTTTGAGATTTCTGTTGAAGAAAAAAAATACTACGAGAGCAAATCAAAACAGACATGTTAAAAAATATAAATGGGCACTAAATTTTGACTTTCATTTGAGTGCGGTCGGGTAAAAAAAAAAATAGGGTTTAAAAGTTTTTCAATAGACAAAATCAAAAGTATGATACTTATTGTTCGTATTGTTTTTACTTGGCTTCAACCCTAATGGTCTTACATAGTATGGCAACTCCTTATTTTTAGATTTAGCTTGTTCAATTTTAGATTTGAGAAAGAGTGGTGCCCATGCTTTAGTGTCATCATTTAATGTTAAAATCATAGATTCGCCATTAACAGTATCCACACATCTGTAATCTGTAATAGTATAGATTTCATTCTGTTTTAAATCTGCCCATTTAATTGTGTTGTATTCATTTTGTTCCTTGCGCCTTTCTTCAAACTTGGCTAGTGTGATTTGTTGATTCATTTTTGTGTTTTATGTTATAGAAATGTATCTTAAACAGAAATAAAAAATGGAGAAAATTTATTACAGTCCTAAAGGATTTTGGAAAGGTTTAACAGCTGTTAAGAAATTAGCAAAAGCAGCTAAAGTAAGTGATAAAGAAGCATTGAATTTCTTAAAGAAACAAGCGGTATGGCAGATTTATTTACCTGCACCAAAGAAAATAGTGAGGCCAAAGTTTGATGTTTCTAACAAGAATGAAGTTCATCAAGCCGATTTATTATTCCTACCACATGACACTGTTTGGTCGAAAACATATAAGTATGCATTGACTGTTGTTGATATTGCTAGTAGATATAAAGAGGCAGAACCACTGACTTCAAAGGACAGCAAGGAAGTTGCTAAAGCTTTTGAAAATATTTATAAAAGAAAACTAACATATCCAAAATTATTACAAGTAGATCCAGGTAGAGAATTTATGGGTGCTGTTACACAGTTCATGGATAAACATAATGTAAATATAAGACGCGGTAGAAGAGAAATTCATAGAGACCAAGCCATTGTTGAAAGATTTAACAGGACACTAGCTGAAAGATTGTTTGGTTATCAGTATGCTAAGGAGGTGGACAATCCTCATAAACGAAATAGGGAATGGGTTAAGAGGCTACCAGCGGTAATCACTGCAATAAATTCGGAGACGAAAAAACCCTCTCCAATTGAAATTAAAACATTAAAGACACCCCATCTTTCCTACTGTAAACTTAAGATATTTATACCAACCTGGAGAACAAGAAGGCGGAGGCAGACGTAGAGCTACTGACCCGATATGGAGTGTTGATATTCACAAGATTGATTATCATTTTATTACCCAAGGTATAAGAGTGTATTATTTGAAGGCGCCGGCACCAAAGAGAGGCTTTGTAAAGGAAGAGCTTCTTATTGTTCCGGCTGATACCCAAACGCGTATGTCATGATTCCATCGGGTGCAATGTATCGTTTTGTGTCGAGTGGTGAGAGTGTTGTTTTGTTCATTGTTAGTCCGTATATTTTATGGTGTATGGAACGTAGATATTCATGTTTATGAGTGTATGTTTTCTTGTTGAAAAGTGCATCTTTGTAATTTTCAAAGTTTATTTGTTTTTTGATTACATATTTTTTTACTCCCTTTGCTTTCTTGATGAGTTGTTCGTCTGCTCGTAATATAGAGTATAGCTTTGGGCGTAGACCAATATATTCTGCTATTGAAGTGCCAACACATTCATCTTTCATTTTGCCTATTACTTTTTTGTTTGTTTCATCATAAAGTGGATGGTCTTTTGGATAATCAGAGAAGTCATATTCATCTTTCATCTTAGACATATCTTTGTATACATCTTCTGTTTTGATGTCAACTAATAAACTGTCGGTGTCTGTATACAACAAGGTGCAATTTTCATTATACTTCTTTTTCAGTTTGTTATAGTACCAGTCGTACATTAGATGTTTTGATAAGTCTAAGACAGACATGCCAACATAGATTGGCTTGTTTAGCGTTAGTTTAGTTTTGTTTTACATGTATAGCAGATAATTCATCTGAGAATTTGACACGTCTATTGAAATTAGGTTTAGCTATGATTTTTCTTAGTCTTTCGTTTTCGGTTCCATCTGTTCTTACTAGTTTGATATCTGATCTTTTTCGTAGGTTCTCCATAGTTTTTCCGAATACAGCATTATTCATTAGTTATAGAAATCTTTTTCAAATGCAGACTTTGCTTTTTTACGTAATTCGGTGTTTAGACGAATGTATGGTTCCATCCATGGTTTTTCATTGAATTCTAAGGCTCGATGTACTTTAGTGAGTTTTAGGCCAAGAGATATGTACAACTGTAGGTTTCTGTAGTGTAATACATATTTCTTTTTGTTGTTTAGATTTGGGACAAGTTTCTCTATGTTTATCATATTGCTATTGTTAAGAAGTTCTGTTTGATATTCTGATAACCATTCTTTTTTTACTGCTAGTTTCTCAGGTGCAAGTGGATAATCGTTGTGTAGTTTATGTAGGCTTTTTGGGTATTCTAGGTCTACTTCAAGGATTAAACCTTTGCCTGGTTTTGGTTGAGCAACTGTGTTTCTACTGTTTAAGGGTTTCCACTTGAAACCGGAGTAGGTTAAAGGTTGACTCATTGCCCATCCGTATAGGTTATTTGCGTCGTAATACATGATGTGATTGTTTTCTTCAGTTGGATTGTAATCAGCTACAAGAGGATTGTTTGCTTTTGCATGTCTTTTGGAAACCATACTTATACCGCCACGCATATCTTTTTCTATGAATAAATGCATATCAATATCTGTTAGTAGTTCTAAATCTATTTGTGTGTTTTTTAGTAGAGCATCCCATGATAGACCTGGAGCTGTATAGTAGTGTAATGGGTCAAGTTTGTATGCATTTATACATGTTTTTCTAAATGTTTGGAATACATCAGCAAGTAGAACAACATCAGTTTTAAGGTATAAATCATGATAATCTCCAAGCGTTTTACAGTTGAACTCTTTCCATACCTTTTGTGCGTGTTCATATTCTTTTTGGTTGATACTTTCATCTGTAAGACTGCTGTAAAATGTATCTATAGGTGGTAATTGTGTTTCATTGAATCTTTCTTTGTTGTTCATATATTCATAGGGGTAAACCCCTTTACGTAAAAGTAGATTTGTTTTATTGTTGAAGACATTGTTGGTGATTTTGAAATCTGATTTATCTGTTGCATCTACTAACTTTTCAAGTGATGAAGACATGAATTGGAAACTATCTAAGAACTTGAGTTGTCCAATGCTAAATGAGATGTACTTTTCAGCGTTGGTTGGAATACAAGTTATGTTGCGGTTTGCTGTGTGTATTTTTTGCATTATAAGATGACTATCATATCCTTTTAGGTTGTGGAATACTACAGGGATCTTAGTTGTGCCTGGTTTTATTTTGAGTTTTAGGTTGCAGTTTTTGTGTGCGGCACCTCTGTATTCGCCTGTAAAGTGGCAGTGGTCTCTTACTTTTGTATCGTTTAGTTCTGTTTCACATATCCAACAATGGGTTGCACTTTCATAATCTTTGGTGTTTTGTTCTGTCATTGTTATTTGAGTTGGATTGGTAAAAGTGTTGTTGATGTTGCTTGTTTCACATTTCAAATGGTTTAAGAATGTTTCAACTACATCTTCACCTCTGTATATTACTGGTTTTTCTGCTTTGCCATCATACCGCACAACTTGATATCCAAACCCACAAGCTTCATGTTCACTTGTTATTTCTGATTTGTCACCAGCAGGTTTGTTTTCAGGGGTTATTATGCTTTCAAAGTCCGCATAGATTACATATGGAACTGGTAGTTGGTTTTGATGGTTTTTGAATTTTATATGGTTTTTATCTTTTGAGGGCATTTCTATTTTTGTTGCAGTTTTGTTGATGCCTTCACAATCTTCTTTATGCTTGAGTAGTAAGTCTTCTTGTGAGAATCCGTATAGGCAACGTTCACAGAAGTATGTTTTGTTTTTGTGTTTTGTTTTGATCTACGAGTAGTCTGTTTAGGTTTTTAATCCAACAATAATGATATTGCGTTTCTTTCTTTGGTTCTTCACCTTCTTCGTCTTGAGATATTAATAGTAAATTAATTCTATTCAATTCTATTGGTTGATCTGATATGTAATATGGGAATATGCTTATTTTCTCTGTCTTTTTTGTTATTGTGTATCCATAAACATTTATTGCAAGATTGTTTTGTTTTTCCACTTTTGGTATTTGGGTTATGGGGGTTGGAAAATCGATCTCCTTCAAGTTCAAATTGTCTTTATATTTTGTATAACTGTAAATATTATTAAGGTTACTTTTTGCGGGGTATATAGCGGATGCCAGAGCCCATCTCAAACATTCATTATCATTATTCTTCACATTGATTATTGCTTTTTTATTTATCAATGGTTTGGGTAAAGGGATATATGAAGAGCCTTTGAGTGGTTCATATTTTGCAATGTTTAAGTACAGTTTAATACAGTGTTCAATCTCTAGGCCTGATGCTGTATTTGTAAATTTTTTCAATCCAAGTTTGCAGATAAGAAGTTTGATTATTATAAAATTCAACTACTTTAGATCCATCAAGAACAGCACTTTGTTCTCCATGGGCTTGTCCGATGACATACTTTCTTTCTCCGCCGTTTTCATCTTTGAAGAATTTTAAAGAAATGCCAATTGAAAACTTTATTCCATTGTATTCTTTTATATCTTGATTGATTTGTTTTATTATAGCAGATTGATTTTCATCGAATAGAACAGAAGGATCTTTATATTTATTTGCATTGATTTCATATGACTTGAAATAAGCACACAATGGCTTGTCAATCAATTTTAATTCTTTTTCACGATTTATGGATCGTGGGGCTGGGATTGGTTTTTTTGATCTGGGGGCTGGAATTGGCTTTTCAATCTTTGTTTGGTTAAGTTTCTCTTTCCTTCTTTGCTTCTTTTTTCTACGTCTTTCCCTACGGTTTTCTTCCACAGATGGTTTAGTCTCTGAAGATTTCAAAGCATCAACCATCTTTCGCAATTGCTCATCATTAATAGCTCCATCACGGTGTAGCTTCAAAATATATTTTATATCATTTTCATTCATCTTAAAACTTATTATTTTTAATAATATTTTTTTATTTAATTAAAAAAAATATATATATATAAAGCACAATGGAGGAAACAAGCATTTGTAAATATAAAATATACACTCAGATAAAGCATGCACAGTTAAATCGGTGAAAAAATCTATATACTGTGCACTTCATAAATTCAGGATAAAAAACAATAAACACTTGAGTCCGTGTTTAACCTGTGGAAGAGGTACTTGTGCTATGTATCAAGTATGTGACAAATGCGGTGGACAGAGAATTCGATCCTTAAATAAATATCACACAGTATATAGAGATTTTAGAATCGAAGCAAATAGATTGAGAAAAATAACATATATATAAGGACAATGAAATTTATGTTTACCCTATATGATTTTTCGTACAAAACACCTATATAGTCTTGTACAGCAAGCATTGTTTTGATAAATTCCTAATCTCAAGGGCTGAGAAGTTTACAATTGAGATTATATTGTAAGATTTTCATATAAAAGTACAAAAATACCAAACTATATAGTAGTTTTGTACTTTTGTTTATTTAAACTTCTCAGCTCACGGTCTGAGAACGATACAATATAGATTATATCGCTGGCGCCTCATAATCTATATATATCACGACGATACTACGAAAAGGAGTGGCGGTTGTCGCAATTGGTCACGAGTGTGTTTCTCATAAATACGGCTCGGGTTCGATCCTTGACCGGGGTCAGCCGCAATAGCTCAGTGGTAGAGCATCGGACTACGGATCGAAAGGTCCTGAGTTCCAATCCCGACACTGGCCGACTCGGCGTGTCCTTGGGCAAGACACCTTCGTGATGGCCTATTCCTATCGGATGGGGACTTAAATAGTCGGTCCCGACATGCAAGGACATCGAGCCAGTGCCGTTGTTAAATCAAAGCATTTACATTTATCCCGTCAACACAGTGCGTATGTGCCGTGAAACACGTGCCGTGAAACATGTTTGATATCCTGTCAATACGACCTACTCACTGCGTATGAATATGTGCGGTTTCTGGGATTATTTCTTTGCATTTTAAAGCCATTTGTATGTGTTGACAGGATAAATAGAATAGTAGGTTAGTGCCGTGAATGGAAAAAAATATCTGGCGCGGCACGGAAACGGGATGTGCTCGGCAGAGCCTCGCCCATCCCGTTTCCTGATCTAGTTTCCTTATTTCTGAACCAAAATATATGTTGTGACCACTCATTTGAACCGTCTCGGCGAGACGGTTCAAATGAGTGGTCACAACATATACTTCTGATGAGAAATAAAGAAATTCTTGAGCCTTGCCGGATATTTTTTCCCATTCACGGCACTAACTTACTATTCTCTATTTCCCTGACCGGGAAAGTATGTGAGTTGGCATGGTGGTCCCCAGATCGGACAAGTGGGTTGACTATGGGTACTCAGGTTTCCTCCCACATTAAGGATCACCTTTACGCCCCCATCTGTGCCAACGAAAACATTTGTATAATTGCTATTGCGCTTGTCTGGAATCGTTTTAACATAAATAACGTTTAAAAGGATGTTTTTCGTTTTAAAAATGTTTTAACAGTTAACAGACATTTAACGCTTTCAACATCACAGGCTTGTATTGTGGTATTGACAAAAAAAGTGTATATCCAGATGAGCCGGCTCGTGACGAGCCGTCTCAACAGGATCTGCACTTTTTGGAAGTAATTTTCTAATTTTTTAGAACAAAAACACACCCCTTTTCATAAATGGACTAGTCTGAAAATCATATTGTGACGATTGGATTGGTTACAAAATTGACATATCAAAATCCATTCCATTACTTAGGGGTGAAAGATTTCATTTGCAATTTGATTTTTGGTTAATAAACGTAGTCCCGTCCGAATTGACTTACCGGATGTGTACAACGTCAACGCGTACAACAGCACCACCAACGCCAAGAATACGAACGTCTTCAACTGCATGGTCGTCGTCTACCGTCGCCTCCCCGCGTCCTTCTATACGTCTGCTAACACTAACTACACGCGCCACGCGTCCACAATCAGAATCAATCCCAATCTGCGTCCTAGTTCATAAATCTAAAACTCAAACTTTTTTCAGTTTGTCACGTTTTATTCCCAACAATTTCTACTGATTACAAATTGTTGACAAACGCGCGTCTGAAATACGTATGTGTGGCCTGTTATGTAATCCTAAGCATGAGCTTGTCACGTATATATACTGGTGCACGGCGATGTTTGCTCCGCTGTCACGTTTCCATAGTCTCTCGATGACGTCTGCCAGATCACCTCCCAAAGTTGACCTTTATAATACAAGACACGAAAATTGTCGTCTGCTGTTGTTTTTTATTGTATATTCTTTCTCAATAAATCATGCTCTGACAACACTTTAGAATCATTTACGTTGGAAATGATTCTAAAGTGCTGTCAGGCTGTGTATTTGCTGAGAAAAATATGTAAATATAAAATAAACAGCAGACGATAAAATTTAATCCTGTAACTGTTAACGTATTCCGTGGTGCCACGTAACTGCCACAAATTAAAATGGAAAATCATAAAATCATGCAGCAAGATAGTAAATCTTGGTTCGTTATTTCCTAATAAGCAAAATTACAATAATTTTCTCGTCTGTCACTTGCCTCGTTGACAGATCTTCTGGACAACTTTACAGTTTATATAAAATCATAGACCGCGTCCCACAACTCGCTATCTTATCAGCAAATCTCGTCATTATATACATTTTAAGTGTATAGGCTGTTTCGCATGTAAAATCGGGTGTTGTGACTTATTGGATTGCATGGAATGAACGCAAGGCCGGCCGGCCAGTATAAACGCAAATTGGCGGGATAATAGTTTTTCGGTGAACGGGAAATTAATATAACCTGAACGGTCACGTTTACTCCTCAATGTGATCGAATGATTGTGCACCAACACTAATTGGTTAGGCGAGTCAGTCGGTGTATATGAGTGCGCTCATCCGCGGCAGGAGATACACTCATGTGATGTCGGCAAATACCGTTCGGTCCCCGTGCCGTCGGGGTCTTCAACAGGTACTCAGCCACCTGCCTCGCCTTGCATCTTGCCCAGATTATAAAAATCAACGTTTCTGAAGACTACGTTAACCCTTCCTACGCTGTTGACGGAATCTGCCGTCTGCTGTTTTTCATTTTTGCTTTAATTCTTAACAAAAAACTGGTTTTGACAGCACATGAGAATCGTCTCCACTGGAGACGATTCTCATGTGCTGGCAAAACCAGGTTTTTGTATTGAAAATAAAACATTCCCAGCAGACGACAACATTTAATTCAGCGTAGTAAGGGTTAATCTTGCCCAGAGTATCAACGTACGGAACATGTATTGGCAATGCCAACACGCAATCGAGCAGTTTGATTGACCGACTCTGAGCTGTAGCACAGCTCAGGGTCAGCCAATCAAGCTGTTTGACTTCAAGTAATTTGAAATAATGAATTTTACAAATATTGGAAAGATTAGCGCCGGTGGTAGTGTACCACGTCTTACAGGCACTTGGTGGTAGATATGGGCAGAAAGTGACACACGTATGTACATGTATACGTTAATCGTATATTTATATCGTCGCCTGAAACAATATAGGTTTTGACAAAACAAAATGTTTATAGGCTCATGTACGTTATTTAAACAAAAGAGAATGTATTGTGGCCACTGACCCTAGACACATGGGTCTATATATATGTTGTGTTCGATTATCTCTCTCAACGATACAATTCAGTTCTTATGCCCCGTGTGCTATCTCAAATGGGACATATTCCGGTGCTATTGAGGGTCCATCTGTCGTCCGTCCGTCCATCCGCCGTTCGTACTTACGTACGTGTACCGGCCTCCATTCGATGCCATTTGCATCCAAGTGTTTGTAAGAGTCTCCACCATGCCGTAACTTCAATACTACTGGATGGATTGTTTTTGATATTCGCACGCTGGATACATGTTGACATATGCGACACACTCACACAACCATTAACATGGACTTGACCTATCTGACCTTCACAAGATCGTCGGAAACACTTGGCCATTCGTACCTATAATACCGGCTTCTTTTCACACGTGAAGCAATACTTTCTATAGTAATTCAAGATGCAACCGTAACGTTGTGTACTGAGTTAAGAAGAAACTTTCATGATTTTGATACAAATGTTATAGCTTTAAAGGTGCATGCTCACTCAGTAAGCACAAACTGTTCTTTATAGGAATTAAATAAGTGTGTAATTGTGTCACTATTCCACCAGTGCTAAAAATTACGAGTGCCCGCTATACAGATGTAATCATTTAGAAATAATTATTTTACTGATAGTGACGCGCGGTGGTATCAGGCTATTTTCATATGCAAATGTGGCAAGATATTTTTTTTAATTATTTATACGAATTAAATGCGTCACCTGAACAAATAATGTTTTCGACAGATTATAAAGTATGATCATTGCACATCAAAAACTAAATACAGAAAATGAACAGTAATGTTCGTTAACATTTTAAGGAAACACGGTTATCACCCCTGTATCAGTGTGGACACACTCTTTGACGCAAAAGAAATGTGAAGGTTAAAAAGGCAAAGGTCATGTTAATATCTGCATGCGTGTGTTCCAAATGCTCACATGTATCAAGTGTCCAAATAGTATTAACGATTTTCCTATGGGAATTTAACAATGGATTTTTTAAAATATTTTTTTATTTGTGGACCGATTTTCAAAATCTAACTTTTGCTTTCTTATTTACATTCCAAGCAATCTCGCCAGATTTCGTAGTCAATTTCCTTTTCTTTTCTTTTTTTTCATTTTTCGACCCTCTTGGCCACCTTCCTCTTCCATTTTTGCCCTATGTTAAATTCCGATCGGAAAATCTTTTCTTTTTTTTTCACAATAAAATCAATATTTGATTGAATTTCATCAAACAAAATTTGGTGAGGGTGACTTTTTTTTAAATTTTGCAGCCAATCCAATCATCACAAAATGATTTTCAGGCTAGTCCATTTATGAAAAGGGGATGTTTTCGTTCTCAAAGCATATGAAACTTACTTTCAAAAAGTGCAGATCCCGATGAGACGGCTCGTTACGAGCCAGCTCATCTGGATCTTCACTGTTTGAATAAACCACTATAGCGGGATTTCGGGTTCAAAGGGTAATCCACCATGTAATATAACAGACTGCATGCTTTATATGCGTAATAATATCATGACGTACGATGTATTATTACTTAGATATCAATGTTTGCCTAGAAATTGCCTGCATTTGCCTACAGCAATAACATACACAATCCAGGCTGATACGGCGTGTTTTCCAGTCTGATACTGAAACTTCTAGTCTGATACTGCCATTTCTAGTCTGATATCAACGTTACTAGTCTAATACCGCCGTTTCCAGTCCGATACCATGTCTCGCGCGTGTATTAAACCAGTTCCCTTGGGCATGCGCATTGCGTATGTTTACTTTATCGGCTGCGTAAATTTTGACAGATGCAGGGAATTTAAATTTGTAGGCTCTGTATTTCATCATTCAATCATGGATAACGGTATATATTTTAATATAGGATTATCACAACTGCCGGATGATTGATATTGAAATTGATAGCTAAGTAATCTAAGTAATAAAGACGTTAATACGTGTCTTGTTTGATATCGGCCTAGGTATCGTCCCTCGGTAACTTGGTATCAGCCTTCGACCTTCGGTCTCAGGCTGATACCAAGTTACCTCGGGCCGATACCTAGGCCGATATCAAACAAGCCACGTATTAACCTCTAAGTATTGAGAGTACATGTATATCCCATATAACAAAACAGACATGCAATAGTAATGCTGCCAGTGTGACATAATACATAAATCCTGCACACAATGGCTGCATATAACATATCCTTTATAGCATCGCCTGTTTTCGCGTATATTTCACAAAACAATGAAAATATTTCCTGGTAACAAGACCTATCAATTCGACCCAGTTTTAAATGATGTTGAAACGATGACCAAAAACATGAAGCGGAATTGAAATATCAAAGAAACAAAGATTGTTTGTAAATTCCAGACGTCATTTACGAAAAATGTGATTTAGTTTCGAAATCAGTATCAGTCACAGGTGACTGAAAAACATCGCACGACATCATCGTCTCTAGTATAATTATTAGAAACTGAATCATTTTCCCTGGAAAATTACCAAATATCACACATTTTGCTATTCTATGCTACTTTCATTTTTCGTATGGATGTCGTGGCGCCTATTTTCTCATAACCTGCACCCATTCTGCTCTGGATATTCACGAATTAAAATATAGGTTTAATTGGTATTAAGAAAGATAAATTCCATCTCCTGTGACCACACTGTGGTGGCTCAAAAAGTCAGCGGCTGAAAAAGAAACCACGTCACATGACAAACATGTTCCGACTTACAAAGTAATCCCAAAACATATGTTTGAACCTGATGTAAATGATACACTATTGTCTGTTTCACGAAAGCTGCCCAAATTTTACGGCCATATAAACAACGCAAAAACCATATTTGTTTCGATAATATTAAATTTTAGCAAAATTTAAGAATGAGCCTTCCTTTCATTTCGTGAAATTTTGTCAAATATTAATTTTAGTACGAAAAATGAGTTCTCTATGGGAATTTAACATGGGGGGAAAAAAGAAGTGGAGAACCTGGAGGAAGAGTCGAACAACTAAAAATTTTGGAAATTGATTCTGAAACCTAGCTAGATAGCTTGTAAATGATCTAACTAAGAAAACAAAAGTTACATTTTGAAAATCGGTCCACTATATTTCTGAAATTAGAAAAATGTCCCCATGTTAAATCCCCATAGACATCTTCACTCACTCTGTGAAGATGTCTAGAGGGATTTAACAGGTGGAAATTATTTTTTCGCAATAAAATCAATATTGTACCAAATTTCACGAAATAAAAAGCATGCTCATTCTTATATGTAGCTATAATTTAATATTATCGAAAAAAATATTGTTTTTGCATTATTTATATAGCCGTAAAATCTGGGCAGGTTTCGTGAAACAGACAGTAACATACCTGTGAAGTAGATTATTACTGGTTTCTGCAAGCAAAGGGAGTCCATGGCATAACACATATATGACTTATTTTCTTTAACGTAGTACTTTCGACTACACCGCGCATGCATATCTGATGATTTAATGTGGTTAAACCGTAAGTTGATTTATTTTTCTGGCACCTGTGCTATCAGTGAAATGGGGCTTATTGGTTTTGCGACCCGTGTAGATCTAGATCAGCTGGTGCATCCTCAGTCAGATCATGATTTGCATTGTTCGCCATTTCATCAATGAAGCACCGGTCCTGCGTCCAACAAGCAATATTGATCATCATCAGGCTAAAGGCATGAGCCATTTGATCAGGAGCTACACTGTCCACAAATCCTATAAGCCCCATTTCTCCGGTCACAGACACAAATACGACGATGCAATATTAAAGGGAGGCAGGTTTAGATTAGAATACGTAATATAGCGTCGACTGATTCCAACGGCAGATCAGTTGGGTGCTGTGTAATATTCACAGTGCCCGCTATAACCAGATGTGAAATACATGTACTCGTATATATGGCCAAAAATGTCCATTAAATGGAGATTGTTTACCATAAGTCCGAGTCTTTCACTTGAGCTCTGAACGATTATTTTTCATTAACTGTGTCACAATTCCATATTAATAGATATGATCTTGTTCGGTAAAATTGTAAATGAGAGATTGATCATGTTGATATACACCAAAACGCATCAAATGAAAATGAATAATGTACATGTACGTGTGATCATTTGGATGTTAGGTCGGATGATTATAAACTTGAAGCACAAGCAATGTGGCCTGTCGGTCAAATAATATAGGAATGAATGGCCTTTTTGTGGAATTTATCGGGGTATAAACTTGGAAAAGTCTCGGGAATACTGGACGAAGGCCGAAGGAGGCCTTCGTCCAGTATTCCCGCGACTTTTCCAAGTTTATACCCCCGATAAAGTCCACAAAAAGGCCATTCATTCCTTATAATTCCAGCATCTGAAATAAATTCATCAAGAAAATGTGTTTATTTTCCGTTTTTTTAAGAATCATTTTAACTGTGCCTCACGGTTACGGAAAGTAGTTGGCGTGGGAGTTTACTGGGATATAAATTTTGGACAGACTTGCTATGGGCCAATAAAATGTTAGGGAATTGTGTAAATATTTTTGTGCTGGAATTATTATATGACAGTCACATATGTCTGAGTCATCTTAATCGTGTTATGAATGCGTTACAAGTGTTGGCATGCGTCTAAATCCTTCAGAAATCCTTCAAGAGATATAGAGAATAGTAGGTTAGTGCCGTGAATGGGAAAAATATCTGGCAAGGTTTAGGAAACGGGATGGGCGAGGCTCTGCCGAGCACATCCCGTTTCCGTGCCGCGCCAGACATTTTTCCCATTCACGGCACTAACTAACTGTTCTATTTATCCCGTCAACATTACAAATAGCTTTAAAATGCAAAAAAAATAACCCCAGCCGCATCTCCAAATCGTATTGACAGGATATCAAATATGTTTCACGGCACCGTGTTTCACGGCACATACGCACTGTGTTGACGGGATAAATTAAAGTTGTGGCTGATTAAAGAAAGGGGACAAACTGTTTCGCGCAGCTGTGACCGGACGGACGGACGGACGGACGGACGGACCGGAAGGACGGACGGACGGACGGACGGACGGACGGGGACGGACGGACGGACGGATGGACGGACGGACGGACGGACGAACTTACATTTCGGACCTTAGGGGGTACTTGCTATATAAAAGATCAAAGGAAATACCCCGTAAGACACAATAGGCTTACGGGGTACGGATTAAGTTCCATTGTGTTCTAACCCTAACCCATTGTCTTAGACCACGCCCCCTACCCCATAAGTACCCTAATGTGTGCCCGGACGGACGGACGGACGGACGGACGGACCGGACGGACGGACGGACCGGACCGGACCGGACCGGACCGGACCGGACCGGACCGGACCGGACCGGACCGGACCGGACGGACGGACGGACGGACGGACGGACGGACGGACAGTCCGAATTCATCAGACAGATGTTATAATGTGCCATGCATATACCGTTGGTCAAGTATGTATATAGAGAATACAAGGCTAATATAGTTTGAGATCAACTTTGTCATTCACGGCTAGGAAACGCATAGGAATTGCAAGGCTCGCCTCGGAATTCCTACCGTTTCCGTGCCGAGCCTGATATATATATATCACCGTCTCTTCGAGCCCTGTGGGCCGTTTCACTAAACTTCGTACGACTAAAATATTCGAAAGTGAAAAATTATGATAGTCTGTAAATTTCACATTAGCAATGTTTTCTTGTAAACAAGTATTTGATTTACATTTATTGAGCATAGGCTGCACATGCTCAATAAATGTAAACCCATCAATTGAAATTTTCAGACGATCCTGGATTGCACTGAAACGGCCCCCAGTGTCATAACATATTGCAAAAATGTCAATCTAAACTGTATATTTAACATTGACCAACAATATTATATTATACAATATGCGTAACAATAAAATCCCCATTGACATAGAATACATGAACTTCAAATACAAGGTGCATGATCAAGTGATACTAACAACAACAACAAGTACTGACATTTTCAGAATCCATCTGATTCAAAGTACGTTATTATTGTATAGTGTCATTATTACGTAACGGATTTTGATGAAATATGGCGCATCAAACGCGTCTTGTTAAGCTGCATTTGATGGTCTCTGTATTTTCGCCCAAACTTCTGTCGTTTTTGCGAAGAATCGATTTCCGTGTCCCCGACACGGAAATCGATTCTTCGCAAAAACGACATAAGTCTGTGCCAAACTGCATGGACCACCAAATGCAGCTCATGAAGACGCGTTTGCTGCGCCATATTTCATCAAAATCCATTTCATAATAAGGAAAATATAAAATAATACTTTCAAGATTTCAACACGTTCAGCCACTGTTGTTATAACCACGTGATCATGCACCTTGAAATATGTACGTCTTTATTTAAATCGTCCTGTGACCATGTGCATATGAAACCGTCGCGACGCAACTCCATAATCCATAGATCACCGTAGCTTTCTGACTTTACATAGGAAAACGTGATCGTTTAATATTTAACCGCCTCACGCATCGCCAACTGAAAGATTACACCACACACATAGATTGATTCATAAATATTTATTATAATACATACCTTATTTAACATTTTGAACAAGAATAACTAAGTCATGTCGTTAATTATTTACGTTACATTTTAATAACTTTAATACGTTTCTTTGGCGGAAAAGATTGCATGTTATCGTTGTATTAAATACTGATAATGCGTATTTACAAGTGAGCGATACCTGCATTGTGTAACGTACCCACACTTGGTGCATAATTTGTTGCTTTAGTCGAGTCACTGATACCTGACAATAGCCTGACAATATTACGGAAAATTTAATGTGGCGGAAAGAAGAGTGCTGATGGTATCTGTAAGTGATATGTGGTTCCGTCTCACCATTGTCCGGTTTAACCGCCACTGCAGCGATGTCGTATATTATGTCGTGCCCCTGGTGTGCAAGTCTATCTATAGTCAACAGAAACTGAATGGGCACTGGTAATGAGATAAAACAAGGGTCGTTATTACGAAGCTGGTAGCCGTATTAACCCTTTGAACCCGAAAGCCCGCTATAGCGGTTTATGCAAACAGTGCAGATCCGGATGAGGTGGCTCGTAGCGAGCCGTCTCATCAGGATCTGCACTTTTTGAAAGTAATTTTTATATTTTTGAGAAAAAAAATATACCCTTTTCATAAATGGACTAGTCTGAAAACTATTTTGTGACAATTGGATTTGTTGCAAAATTAACATATCAAAATCCATTCCAGTTAATTAGGGGTGAAAGGGTTAATAATGTACACAATTAACGCATTTGCCTTACAAAGCTTTACTCACAAGGTGAACACAAGTCCTCAGTGACCTTAACCTTGGACGGTCGCACGTGGGTCGTATGCAAAACAAAGCACCATCCACAGACTATGGCCAAATATTATCAAAATCGGTTAAGAGGTTCATAAATTATTGAAAAGGGAAATGTGTTATGTACACACGTACATGACCTAACACTATATTCCATCTTGCCTATCGGCGAGGGTATATAATGAAGTTAGCAAGAAACACCAACGCAACACGGCCAGACAAACGGGTGTCTTTCTCGTGTCGTGCAGTCGTGTCATATTCCGTTATCTGGTGACCATCAGACTGGCGGATATAAATTGTGCACTCCCTCAGAAATCTACTCACCCAGAATATCAAATGGCAAAAGAAAACAATTTGCATGTAGGTGTGAGATATATAAGCATGTCGGTATTAATGGCACTATCTATGTTAGGTGTTTTCGTTACAGATGGTGTGAGGTGTCGGGGATGAACAACTATCTAATGTCGAGTTGTTAGAAGCAGGAGTCGTATAAAATGAATCGTGTATAGAATATGTTAACCGGGTACGGAATATGCTCAATCCAATTATCACCATTAAAGGTACATGCCCACTCAGTAGGCACAAGATGTTCTTTATATCAGAGACATCATCTGAGACATTTTCTGGCAAAACAAACAGTCATTAGCCATTACCCCACGTATTGATTGGCATTATTATACATTTTATATCAGACGTAAATTTCCACACTGTTATCAGGGGCGATAACCGTGTTAACGGACATTACTATTTCTTCTCTGTATTTATTTTTTGATGTGCAATGGTCAAACTTTATAATCTGTCGAAAATATTATTTTTTCAGGTGACGCATTTAATTAGTATAAATAATTTAAAAAAATGTCATTTGCATATAATTCCAGCACAAAAATATTTACACAATTCCCTAACATTTGATTGGCTCGTAGCAAGTCTCTGTCCAAAATTTATACCCCAGTAAACTCCCACGCCGAACTACTTTCCGTAACTGTGAGGCGCAGTTAAAATAATTCTTAAGAAAACGGAAAATAAACACATTTTCTTGATGAATTTATTTCAAATGCTGGAATTATAAGGAATGAATGGCCTTTTTATGGAATTTTTGGAATTAAATTTATCGGGGAAATAAACTAGGAAAAGTCGCGGGAATACTGGACGAGGCCTTCAGGCCTTCGTCCAGTATTCCCACGACTTTTCCAAGTTTATACCCCGATAAATTCCACAAAAAGGCCATTCATTCCTATCATGAAAATAGCCTGATAGCACCGTGCGTCACTATCAGTAACCTAACTATTACTAAATGATTATATATGTATAGCGGACATTCGTAATTTTTAGAACTGGTGGAATAGTAACACAATTTAATTCCTATAAAGACCACACATATAACCGGACATGGAAGATTTTGGGTTCAATTATCGCCACAGGTGGAAAACTCGGACCCAATAATTGGCTCATTTGAAAAACGTTATCCCACCCACTCATTTCCATACACTATATATTAGAGTCTTTTCAAATGAGCCAATTATTGGGTTCTATGTCCGAGTCTTCCACTGATAGTATCGCCAGTGCAGGTACACATATGAGACACGCCATGGAATTTTGTACCTTCGGATATCTGCGTAATTTCATTAAATATGTTTACAATATTTACAATAATTTTCTTAAATAAAGTCAAAAGTTGACAAAAAAATTCAAAATACATACGGAATATAATTCCATATGTACTCTGAAAATCTTTTCAACTTTTGACGCCAGTTACGAAAAATATTGTACATTTTGTAAACGTATTTCATGAAATTACGCAGATGTCCGATTGTACAAAATCGTATGGCGCGTCTCAATATTATGGGGTGGATAAATAGAGAATAGTAGGTTAGTGCCGTGAATGGGAAAAGATATCTGGCAAGGCTCAGGAAACGGGATGGGCGAGGCTCTGCCGAGCACATCCCGTTTCCGTGCCGCGCCAGATAGTTGTTCCCATTCACGGCACTAACCTACTATTCTATTTATCCCGTCAACACCTAAAAATGGCTTTAAAATGCAAAAATAGTATTGACTGGATATCAAAAATGTTTCAAGGCACCGTGTTTCACGGCACATACGCACTGTGTTGACGGGATAAAATCTACTTCACAGGTATGTTACTGTCTGTTTCACGAAACCTGACCAGATTTTACGGCTATATAAATAATGCAAAAACAATATTTTTTTCGATAATATTAAATTATAGCAACATATAAGAATGAGCATGCTTTTTATTTCGTGAAATTTGGTACACTATTGACTTTATTGCGAAAAAAACAATTTCCACCTATTAAATCCCTATAGACATCTTCACAGAGTGAGTGAAGATGTCTATGGGGATTTAACATGGGGACATTTTTCTAATTTCAGAAATATATTGGACCGATTTTCAAAATGTAACTTTTGTTTTCTTAGTTAGATCATCAATTTCCAAAATGTTTAGTTGATCGACTCTTCCTCCAGGTTCTCCACTTCTTCCCCCCACCCCCACCCCCATGTTAAATTCCCATAGAGAACTCATTTTTCGTACTAAAATTAATATTTGACCAAATTTCACGAAATGAAAGGAAGGCTCATTCTTCTGCCGTAAAATTTGGGCAGCTTTCGTGAAACAGACAGTAGTGTATCATTTACATCAGGTTCAAACATATGTTTTGGGATTACTTTGTAAGTCGAACATGTTTGTCATGTGACGTGGTTTCTTTTTCAGCCGCCGACTTTTTGAGCCACCACAGTGTGGTCACAGGAGATGGAATTTATCTTTCTTAATACTAATTAAAGCTATTTTTTTAATTCGTGAATATCCATAGTAGAATGGGTGCAGGTTATGAGAAAATAGGTGCCACGACATCCATACGAAAAATGAAAGTAGCATAGAATAGCAAAATGTGTGACATTTGGTAATTTTCCAGGGAAAATTGATGGTGGTGGCCCACCTTATGATTCAGTTTCTAATAATTATACTAGAGACGATGATGTCGTGCGATGTTTTTTCAGTCACCTGTGAGCTGATACTGATTTCGAAAATAAATCCCATTTTTCGTAAATGACGTCTGGAATTTACAAACAATCTTTGTTTCTTTGATATTTCAATTCCGCTTCATGTTTTTGGTCATCGTTTCAACATCATTTAAAACTGGGTCGAATTGTATGGAAGGTAATATCCGCCATAATCCTATGTGACTTGATGCTTGCGTGCTGATGACATTACACCTTGTATTCATGTCATTTCATTCGTCATTTGTATTTATTACATTTGAAATCTGCTTGTTGTAATTGTATTTTTCTTTCTTACATGTCCATTCTGCTGATTGCTTTGTTAATTCGTCTTATTTACATTACAATTATTGATACGTCCTTATTCGTGTCCCTGTTTTATTGCACCAAGCATTTGCAACAGAAAGTAAGAACAAAGCACTTAGCACTTTGAATAAGGCCGAAAGCAGTAAGGACAAAGCCGCAGGAAGTTAACATCAAGCTACAGTCCGAAAGCGGAAGGCCGCAAGCAGAAAGCATCACGCTACAAGCAGAATGATGCAAGCAATATATGGGTTAGTAGTGCATCATTATGACGTCATATGACACTGCTGTCCGCTCAAGTAATTCTCCCTCTAATAAATTATAGTCCGACATCTGATTGGCTGTTCAAGTCACACCTCCAATGCCGGTGTTGATGCAAGATTTCACCCACAAATTATCACAGCATAGGTTAGAAGACACCAAACAGTTTTACTATATACTTTAACCGAATCACATCCAATAAGGCCAGTCTCTCCCACTTTCACTATTCGTATGGATGTTGTGGGACCTACTTGTACCTGACCTGCAGCCGGTCTGTACTGGTTCTGCATGAATTAAACAATAGGTTCACTTATTCCTAAGAAAGAAAAATCCAACCTCGTCATGTCCTCCAATATTGTTTACAATTTGTATTGGCCACGGAAAGTCTGTTTACATCACATGACCAACACCCCACAGGTACCTCAAGTGAAACTGGCTAGTAATGGATCAAGATTTGCAAGCAAACTGTGTCAGTGACCTCAAAACACCCGCACGATTTTGTTCATACTGGACTACTATTACCCCCTTGACGATTTCGCACCATTTATTATTCTCTACTCTATATTAACTAAATTGTATACGTATGTATGGTGTTTGACTTACTAATGTGTTTTATACATACACGTATCCTCATAATTAAATTACATATGTACGTAATTGAAAACAATCACATTTTTATAGTAAGTTACACATATGGTAAACCAATAACCGTCACGGATCAGACTAAGGTGGCACACCACCATTGATTTTCTCTAAAACACTAACCCGTTACCACACATATTGCTATTCTCTGCTACTTTCATTTTTCTTATGGATGTTGTGGGACATATTTTCCAATAACCTGCACTTATTCTGCTCTGGATCTTGACTAATTAAAATATAAATTGAATTATTGTTGAAGCTGGGGTCCTATCTAGTAGGTATAACTTTTTCTTTATGGAAATTAAATAAGTGTATAATTGCAACTAGTCCACCACTTTTAAAAATTACGAGTGCCAGCTACACAGATAAACTTATTTAGTAATCTTTAATGTACTCATAGAGACTCGCGGTGGTATCAAGCTAGTTCCATATGCAAATGATGCAGTATTTTTAAATTATTTATATCAACTAAATACTGAATAAATATTTGTATCGACATATCATAAAGTATGATGTTGCACATCAAAACATAAATAAATGGAATAAATACTTGCTTCCGTTATCATGTTAAGGAAACATGGTTATCGCCCCTGATATCAAACTGGCATTTCGCGTTTGATATAAAAAGTATAATAATTGTCAATTAGTATGTCTGGTAATGGTAAATCAATGTTCATTATGCCAGAAAAATGTCAGATTGAAAGAAGAAAAACATGTCTCCCTATATTATAACCTGGCATGAAGCACTCTAGGTTTAAGGTTAGAGAAATTGACACCAGTTTCAGCATATTTGAAGCATTTAAAAGAAAACACTGAGCCTGTTGGTCACGAGATGTAAACAGAGTTTCCGTGGCCAAATAATGTAAACAATATTGGGGGACATGCATGGGCGGATTCAGGGGGGGGGGGGCGGGCGCCCCCCACCCCCTAGGCACGTATCTATGTTCGCGTTGTGAATTTATTGTTTATTGGGGGTGCAGCCAACGCGCAATAAACGCGGGGCAGCAGCAGCATCTGACAACATCCACAACAACAACAACCTGAACTACAATCACACGCTCGTTCGATAATATAGTCAAGTATTGCAAAATAGTTACGCTCCCACCCTAACCCGAAATCCTGGATCCGAGCCTGACATGACTTGACATGGTTGGTCTCACAACATCCATACGAATAGTGAAAGTAGGAAAGACTGGCTGGGATTCGGTTAAATTATACAGTAAAACTATTTGGTGGCTTTTAACCTAAACATGGCGCAACAGTAAAGGCGGCATCAATCTACATCAACACCGTTAGGGACATGGGAACCAATTTAGAGAGCAACACATTGTAGGACAGGTACCAGATTATTAAATACTTTTAGGGAGAACTATTTTAAGTTTTAGCAGCACACCTGGCGTCATAATGGTTGTTCCCAAATTACTGTTGCAATTGTTGTTGTCAAGGGGCGTGGCTTAGCGAGCATAGCAAAACATGTAATAATCAATAATGGAACTCGGGATGTCACTACCAGTGAAACATCAAGCTACTTAGAATGTAATCAACACACAACGCATTGAAACAGTACGAATGAATAAAGCATCACGCCACATACATAGAAATGTAATAAGACGGACAGAACTTAGAATGTCATCAGCCAGCAAGCATCAAGCCACATATAATTGTAATAAGACGGATAGAACATAAAATGTCATCAGCCAGCAAGCATCAAGCCACATATAATTATGGCGGATATATGACCTTCCATAGAATTGATAGGCCTTGTTACCAGGAAATATTTTCATTGTTTTGTGAAATATACGCGAAAACAGGCGATGATATAAAGGATATTTTATATGCAGCCATTGTATGTATTATGTCACACTAGCAGCATTACTATTGCGTGTCTGTTTTGTTATATGGGATATACATGTACTCTCAATACTTAGAGGGTAATACGTGGCTTGTTTGATATCGGCCTATGTATCGGCCAGAGGTAACTTGGTATCAGCCGAAGGTCGAAGGCTGATACCAAGTTACCGAGGGACGATACCTAGGCCGATATCAAACAAGACACGTATTAACGTCTTTATTACTTAGATTACTTAGCTATCAATTTCAATATCAATCATCCGGCAGTTGTGATAATCCTATATTAAAATATATACCGTTATCCATGATTGAATGATGAAATACAGAGCCTACACATTTAGATTCCCGGCATCTGTCAAAATGTACGCAGCCGATAAAGTAAACATACGCAATGCGCATGCCCAAAGGAACTGGTTTAATACGCGCGCGAGACATGGTATCGGACTGGAAACGGCGGTATCAGACTAGTAACGTTGACATCAGACTAGAAATGGCGATACGATAGAGATGATACGGGTAACGGAGCGCAGAGAAAATTAATGAGATGGGTAACTAGAGGCAATGAGATGGGTAACTGTCACACGATCTCCGTAACTGAGCTGTCGTTAATAAACGTACACTGTGTTATTTGCTGTTTCTTGAGAGGATTTTAGCAGTTGCTCTCTATACACATCAATAAATCATGTATGTGATATTGTTAGTAGACTCAAATGCCTGATACAGTTACTTATTATCATTTACGAAACATAATAAATAATACCACCTTACTCTAGTGATTGATATCTAAGTAATAATACATCGTACGTCATGACATTATTACTCATATAAAGCATGCAGTCTGTTATATTACATGGTGGATTACCCTTTGAAC
This sequence comes from Conchocele bisecta, assembly GCA_029237695.1. Taxonomy (NCBI): domain Eukaryota; kingdom Metazoa; phylum Mollusca; class Bivalvia; order Lucinida; family Thyasiridae; genus Conchocele; species Conchocele bisecta. The sequence continues at coordinate 202,578,502 of CM055265.1, read as the reverse complement.
CCGAAATCCCGCTATAGTGGTTTATTCAAACAGTGCAGATCCAGATGAGCTGGCTCGTAACGAGCCGTCTCATCGGGATCTGCACTTTTTGAAAGTAAGTTGCATATGTTTTGAGAACGAAAACACCCCCTTTTCATAAATGGACTAGCCTGAAAATCATTTTGTGATGATTGGATTGGCTGCAAAATGAAAAGAAAAAGTCACCCTCACCAAATATTGATTTTATTGTGAAAAAAAGAGAAAAGATTTTCCGATCGGAATTTAACATGGGGCAAAAATGGAAGAGGAAGGTGGCCAAGAGGGTCGAAAAATGAAGAAAAAAAAAGGAAATTGACTACGAAATCTGGCGAGATTGCTTGGAATGTAAATAAGAAAGCAAAAGTTAGATTTTGAAAATCGGTCCACAAATAAAAAAATATTTAAAAAAATCCATTGTTAAATTCCCATAGGAAAATCGTTAATACTATTTGGACACTTGATACATGTGAGCATTTGGAACACACGCATGCAGATATTAACATGACCTTTGCCTTTTTAACCTTCACATTTCTTTGCGTCAAAGAGTTTGTCCACACTGATACAGGGGTGATAACCGTGTTGCCTTACAATGTTAACGAACATTACTGTTTATTTTCTGTATTTAGTTTTTGATGTGCAATGATCATACTTTATAATCTGTCGAAAACATTATTTTTTCAGGTGACGCATTTAATTCGTATAAATAATTAAAAAATATATCTGGCCTCATTTGCATATGAAAATAGCCTGATACCACCGCGCGTCACTATCAGTAAAATAATTATTTCTAAATGATTACATCTGTATAGAGGGCACTCGTAATTTTTAGCACTGGTGGAATAGTGACACAATTACACACTTATTTAATTCCTATAAAGAACAGTTTGTGCTTACTGAGTGAGCATGCACCTTTAAAGCTATAACATTTGTATCAAAATCACGAACGTTTCTTCTTAACTCAGTACACAACGTTACGGTTGCATCTTGAATTACTATAGAAAGTATTGCTTCACGTGTGAAAAGAAGCCGGTAATATAGGTACGGATGGCTAAGTGTTTCCGACGATCTTGTGAAGGTCAGATAGGTCAAGTCCATGTTAATGGTTGTGCGAGTGTGTCGCATATATCAACATGTATCCAGCGTGCGAATATAAAAAACAATCCATCCAGTAGTATTGAAGTTACGGCATGGTGGAGACTAATAGTATTGACTGGATATCAAAAATGTTTCACGGCACTGTGTTTCACGGCACATACGCACTGTGTTGACGGGATGAATCGTGTTTTATCCCGTCAACACAGTGCGTATGTGCCGTGAAACACAGTGCCGTGAAACATTTTTGATATACAGTCAACACTATATTTGCATTTTACAGCCATTTGTAGGTGTTGACGGGATAAATAGAATAGTAGGTTAGTGCCGTGAATGGGAAAATAAAAAATATCTGGCGCGGCACGGAAACGGGATGTGCTCGGCAGAGCCTCGCCCATCCCGTTTCCTGAGCCTTGCCAGATATGTTTTCCCATTCACGGCACTAACCTACTATTCTCTATACATCGCCCGAATCCCCATACACCATACTGGCCATACAAGTCATGCGTACACGACCGCCTGTGCTAATCTTGCCAATATTTGTTCTTTTTTCACAATACTTGAATATTGTATTTGAAAACTAGCAACTTGATTGACTGAACCTGAGCTGTGATACAGCTAAGGCTCAGACAATCAAATTGCTTAACCCTTTGAACCCGAAAGCCCGCTATAGCGGTTTATGCAAACAGTGCAGATCCAGATGAGCCGGCTCGTAACGAGCCGTCTCATCAGGATCTACACTTTTTACAAGTAATTTTCATATTTCTTAGAACAAAAACACTCCCTTTTCATAAATGGACGAATCTGAAAATCATTTTGTTACCATTGGATTGGTCGGAACATTAGCATATCACAGTCCATTCCAGCTCCTTAGGGTTGAAATGGTTAACTGTGGGTTGGCATTGCCAATGGATGCTCAGAAACATTAATAACCTGGGCAAGATTAACGCAGACGGTTGGGTAGTAATTAGTAATGCAGTATATTTTCTCATACTATCACGTCGCCCCGTGCAGGCACCGGGGCGGGATCAACTGATCCTGAGAATAGTGCTGCAGTAGCCATTGCTTGTCGTAAAAGGCGACTAAACTGGCTTAACGATTGGCTTCATACTTTCCGGAACCCACTATACCGGATTTGGCCCTCATGTACATTTTTGGCTTTCTTGTATGTGAGAGTTGAGTCGGGCTATGCCCCATATATAAAAGTAAGATTAGCGCTAATCCTATTACTTTTAGGGGATGGGATAAATGATGCTGGTGTGGCGAGGGCCTGGCACCAGATCAGGTTGTTCTAATTTCAGGACTGAATATATATTTTGATTGTAAATATTGAGTTCTGAAGTTGGTATTTACCCCCCTTGGACAGGTGGATACGGGACTCGACCCCGTTGACCCGTCTGCGTGTAGACTCCTGAGGCTTGTACCTCTATGTCAGAAAAGCGGACGTTAAACCCTATCACTCACTCACTCACTCACTCATACTATCACGTCGTGATATTGTCTCCGACGTATCAAATCAAAGTACTGAAAGTACTGAATTATGTTACCTCCACAAAAACTGATCGGTGTTTGGGGTAAGTTAACTTTGTAAAACACACTGGTGTAACTTGTAGGATCAGTACTGAAATATATAGAAAATCATCCACCCCATTTTACTACTAGCTCCGTACTGTCCCGTGAGACCTAAAGATAATAGCTGCTGTATTCATACGCACGAAATGTCTTAATTCGTATCTTCCAAAAGTTAGTGTTTGTTTGTTTGCTTGTTTACTGATGTGTAACGGCCTATCAACAGCTAAAGGTATGTAAGGCCGGGCAAACGGGTTCGATCCCGTTTTAATATGCTGCATTGGGGGGAAATCACAAAATCAGAACGGAATATTTACATCGATAAAAATATATTCAGCCCCGAAATTAGAATAACCTGACCTGGTGCCAGGTCCATACCACACCAAAGTCTCTTGGCCCCTTCCCCTAAAATAGGATTACGAATAAGTGTAATAGTCACATAAGGGGTATAACCAGATTCACCTGTCACATACAAAATGCCAAAGATGTATGTGAGGGTCAAACCAGGTCTCTAGTCGGAATTCCGGTAAGGATGAACCCCGATTGTTAATTACCCACCGCATACTCCCACCTGCCACCCACCCATAATTTAACTAATAAACAGAGCACAAAACGGTGAAAACTATAGAGAATAGTATTTGTAGAGCAAAACGTCATAGGATAAGTTGGCACAGGGAACTATTTTCTTGGTCGTACTCGTCATTTTAGGCGTAGCACGATCAATGGCTGCCCCCATAGAAATGTGCGGGACACAATATGCTATATCAAGGTAGATAACATATAAAAATACAACACTATAGTCGTAGTCTTTATTCACGTTTAAACAAAACATTTACAATCATATATTTTATATAAACATACTTAATGTGTCTATTTTAGAGTGCTATAGAATGATGAGGATAGTAAAGTGGAGGAAGAATATGAAGATGCCTCTCACTAACACTATAAAGTAGGCACTTTACCGAATGACAATGGGTGGATAGCCATTAATTTGAAGAAGCTATTAATTGAGTTTGGTAAGGATCCGACTAACGGATCAGGAGGTATTCAACATTTGGACATACATGTACGTCCAAAATTATTGACACAAAAGTTAAGATCAAGGGCAAAGACAATATATGGATAGCCATCGATGTGAGGAAGCTATTGATGAAATTTGGTAAGGAGAAGACTAACGGAACAGGAGGTATTCAACATTTGAACATACGTCCAGAATTATTTCATCCCTGATTTTTGTCGATGAGTACGTCATACAATTCAAAGTAGGTCGGTCAATCGACGCGCCCCACGCCGAATTTACGTTCATACAATGTATTACATGTTGTTAATAAAACAGTTATTTCATGGTCATTCGGGGAACAGTCAAAACATATTGCAAAATGTTTTGATTGTTCCTCGAATGACCAGGACCATGAAATAACTGTATACTAATAATAACAGGGTCAGTTTATACACATATTCAATCACATTTACGAAGTTATTGTCTTGGAAACGAAGGACGGTGTTCTATAAAGTCAGACCTTAATATGAATGATAGTTTGTTTAAGATATTGAAATTTGAAAATAATTATTATGACAAATATATGAAAGTATAAGTGTCCAGAGCTCCAGATAAGCTGCGTATTTGCTTAAATACCCAATTAAAATGGCCAAAAACCCAATTGAAATCAGAAGTAGCGAGTATCAAAAAGCAATAAAAATGTTGTGGTACCTTTACCATGCTGCAGAAAACAACAAACAGACCACAAATATAGCATACTTTTCATATTTTCCATGAAAACACATGTTGGTATTTCATTAGAATTGTGTCCAATGAGACAATTCTAATGAACATGCCAAGACATGTTTTCATTTCGAAGAAAATTATACAATAATTGGTGTCTGTTGATGTGTAAACAGTAGTGTGATATTATTTTACCCAATTAAAATGTTGAGATACCCAATTGCCTCAGAAATGATGGAGTGACAATACTCAATTACTAATTCTTTATCTGGAGCCCTGAGTGTCAAGCCAGCCTGACTTCCGGTAACATATGTAGTAGGTAGCCAAAAACGCGTACATACGTACAGGCGAACAGACGGACCGACCGAAGAGATGCAGCTATGTGTACCCAGAAATGTTTTTCGGAGTACATAATAATTAATTAATGTAACGGATGCGTACCTGAAGACAAACGCCAACATAGCCACCTACAAACAAAGATTCAAACAGGTGGAAACGAAACAATATTAAGTAAACATAACGACAAAGGTACCGATTAGGAACTGACAGTGTGCAAAAACTGCCAACTTGTGGGCTAAACCCACTGACCCCGTCTACTACTTCTTGCGTGTTTTTGTCAGTTGTTCCAGCCGTTTCTCCCAGTCATGTTCAGTGTCACTGGCATATTGCTGCATAGCACGCTTCCTCTCCAAGTCCAGATGTTTTTCTCTCATTCTCTCTCTTTGTGCACTGAATTTCTTTGCATCTATTTCTGATTCTTCATTCTGCCAAGAAGCTATGTCCGGTCCGTATTTCTTATAACCATACCGCAGGAAATGTATGTCTTTCTTGAGAACCCTTTGAAAGCGCCATTCGTAATCTTGTTGCGGTTCATTTGTCCGTCTCACGACAGTATTTCGGAGTTCGGCCTCAACCCCTTTCTTCCATTCCCGTTTCCACATAACCACGACAACGTACAACGCAATCACGAAGAACAACAAGTACCATGAGTAGCCGAGCAGGAACATCGTGTTGATTGACTGTCCGAGCGCGTCCACTCTGAAACAAACATGGCCCAGCTTAACCAGAATTCTCTGTCTGTAACGCGGGGCGACTTAAAGGTACATGCCCACTCAGTAGGCACAAACTGTTCTTTATAGGAATTAAATAAGTATATAACTTTGTCACCATTCCACCAGTTCTAAAAATTACAAGTGCCCGCTACACAGGTATAATCATTTAGTAATATTTATTTTACTGATAGTGACTCGCGGTGGTATCAGGCTATGTTCATATGCAAATGAGGCATGATATTTTTAATTATTTATACTAAATAAATGAGTCACCTGAAATAATAATATTTTCGACAGATTATAAAGTATGATCATTGCACATACAATAACTAGATTGGTCAGTAAGCGAGGCTTACGGAATACCCCCCGCGTGGGCCCAGGTACCCCTAAATATGTAAAAAAAAACATCCAAGTGTGTGGGCTTCTGACCTTGACTCTGGGTACGAATGTGAATTTGTCACACGGTGTTAGAGGTCGATTGGAGCAATGTGTGTGTGAAATGTGAAGCAGATCCGAGCAAGGAAATAGAAGTTATAACCGATTGTTCTGATGTTAAGTTTTGTAAAGAGACTAAGTATGTGACCTTGACCTCGAGATCAGTGGGGATTTGTCACAGCATGATAGTAGAGCCTTAGAGGAATGCATGCATGAAATATTAAGAATGTTCGATGAAAGAAATAGAATTTACTTCTGATATGAAATGTATGATAATGCCAATCAATACGTGGGGTCATGGTGACAAAACTTTGTTTTGCCAAATAATGTCTCAGATGATGTCTCTGATATAAAGAACATTTATATGAACAAGTTATATGACTTTTTATGGGATTCTAAACTAGATCAAATAAAACGAGAGACAATAACAAAAACTTATGAAAATGGTGGAATAAATATGGTTGACATAGACTGTTTTATAACCTCCTTGAAAGCAAGTTGGGTTAAACGACTATGTGATGAGAACAATACCGGTATATGGAAATATATATATATATAACAATGAAGGAGGTATGGTGGAACTTTTATCTTAGAATGCAATATTACGGACGATGATGTAAAACATATTCACCCACAAAAGTTTATAAACGATATACTTAGGGCATGGTCGAAAATAAACTTCTCAGAACAAAATAATATTATATCAAAAGAGATAATATGGAACACGCAATATTAAACACGTATCGCAAACACTGTATTATAAGAATTGGCATGAAAAATGTATAAGCAACATTGAACATCTTTACGATTTCAGGATAAAACAGTTTTATAGATTCCAAGATTTTGCTGATCTATATTCTATTAGAAATACAGATTGTTTTAAAATACTACACTTTAAGAAGATGCATACCGACACGATGGGTTGAACAAATGAAAACAGAAAATATTAATACAGCACAAAATAAACAAATGTTGCTAGATAAATTAAAAAGTAATAAATCTACAAATAAAACATTATATAACATTCAACGGGAAACAATGAAGACCGAACCCATCAAAGCAGAAACAAAATGGGCCAATGTTTTTCCAGACGAAACTCTTAACTGCAAACAAATATATTTAAATACTATACAAAGCACAATATATACAAGACTTAGGAGTTTCCAGTACAAATATTTAATGAGAATTATAGGACCCAATAAACATATGGCCATATGTAATATAGTAGAATCAAGTGTCTGTGATTTCTGTAACATGCAAATAGAAACATTCAATCATCTCTTTTGGGAATGTAATGTGATTCAAAGTTTTTGGTCACAAATTAGGTTTTTAACAGACAGGTATCCCAACAGAAATACAAAATTAAAAACTTCTTTCGGTATAGTTGAGATAGGTGCACATGTCCAACAAATGCAATTTATTATTCTCTTAGCAAAATATTACATATTCAAATGTATGTACAACAAAAACGAGCTAATAATTGTGTGCATTACTTGAAGCATAGTACCAAGATTGCAGAAATAATAGCTCAAAGACAAGATAAATTGGATAAACACACCAATAAGTGGGAACACATTGATATCTAATACGTATATATACATATGTGGGTGTGTTTTAAGCAGGACCGTCAAAATCAAGAAAAATAATGTAGTAGCCTTATGTTAAATCGTAGCATTGGGTGACATGGGGCTGCATCATGTGTAAGGTCAAATCGTACATGTATGTATCACTTGATTGTCACGGGCTGGACATTCATCCATTCCTCATTTTTTTATCTATCTTATACTTCTTTTCATTTGCGCTGAGAGATCCATCTCAGTCTTCTTATTTATAGGGACGTAGCAATTTTTTTACCTTATTACTTTTGTTTTGCTTGTGTTTTTTTTTCTCATATCACTTAGTTCCCCCCCCCCCCCCCATTTTTTCTCATATTTCTATATTTTCTGGATGTGGTTGGAGAAATTGCGTTTTTGAGGTATGTAACCAGTGTGGCCCCAGATCATCCTGCGCATTCGCGAAGCCTGATAAGGAACTACGCTGTATAGCCCTACAGACAATAAAACATCCATCATGTCCCCAGCATACTGTATCTGCCATGATTAAACCACAGTGATGCGTTAGCGCAAGATTCTTTTTGCTTCCCATAAACCCTTCTCCTCCAATCGCTGCCACACATGCTGAATATATTCACGGTTGTCGTTTTTTTGTTTTCGTATATGCACTATACACATTTCTCATGTCATGATCATATTATGTAAATGTATAATTGTATCTTTGTTCTGTAAAATATTGAGAAATAAAATATTGAATGACAAAAAAAATATATAAAGGACATTTTGTGTCTACTGAATGGGCGTGTGTTATGATGAAAATTTAAGAAGATGATGGGTCACATTTATATAATGCAAAACTTGATGTATATTTACACATTTGTCTCATGGGTATTCAAAACACATGTCACATATGTGATGCCCATGTTCAGATAATGTACATTTACAATTTGAATATGTATGCGTATATTAATATTATATAGTAGCGCTTGTTTACAAAACACAATAATATAATTCCAGCACAAAAATATTTACACAATTCCAGAAGGCGTCGTCCAGTATTCCAGCGACTTTTCCAAGTTTATATCCCCGATAAATTCCACAAAAAGGCCATTCATTCCTTATAATTCCAGCATTTTAAATAAATTCATCAAGAAAATGTGTTCATTTTCCGTTTTCTTAAGAATTATTTTAACTGCGCCTCACGGTTACGGAAAGTAGTTCGGCGTGGGAGTTTACTGGGATATAAATTTTGGACAGAGACTTGCTACGGGCCAATCAAATGTTAGGGAATTGCGTAACTATTTTTGTGCTGCAATTATTTTAACATGCAGGAAATTTGCAGTTTAAATATCGTGCTTACATTGTCGAAATATGTTTCTGTAGAAATGTGTATTTTATTATTAATGATCAAACACATGTCATTCTGGATACTGCTACTGGGTCAGATTGTTTATAGTGGCCACCAGTCCGAACACTATATCAAGGAGTATGATCACGTGGTACTAACAACAACAACAAGTACTGAAACTTTCAGAATCCATCTGATTCAAAGTACGTACTCTTTTATATTGTCCTTAGTACGTAACGGATTTTGATGAAATATGGCGGATCAAACACGTCTTGTTAAGCTGAATTTTGGTGGTCTCTGTATTTTCGCCCAAACTTTTGTCGTTTTTGCGAAGAATCAATTTCCATGTCACGGAAATCGATTCTTCGCAAACACGACATAAGTCTGTGCCTGCGGCATTTTTCATCAAAAGTCGTTGCATATTAAGGAAAATATCAAATAATACTTACCTTGTGTAGTGGGCGAAGTTGTTGTTGTTGTGACCACGTGATCATGCACCTTGTATATGGGCCACTTTAAATATTACGTTATTTATGACGAGCTGTATACTTGGGTGATAAATGATGCTGTTTGAACATAAAGGGGATGGTTATGATGATGATATGAACGTGCCTAACGTCTGCCACCGACGACCACTGATTGCATGCGGGGACTGGTGCGTTATGTTGTGCGCTAGGCAGACATAATGTCTGCCACTTAATTTGGGATATGTATGTGTGCCAGACCGACACCCTACTACCGCTGTCTTATATACAGCTAAAATGGAAGCTGTCTTATTAATAAACATGAAATTAAAGGGGACAGTGGGGTGGTGATCCTAGTGAATGTGGTCGTATGCGACAGCGGGTTGGTCTTCTGATATTGATGTGATGAAACCGGTCGCGTGGGCCGCGTAACATAAAAACGATGGTTAAACGATGAAACGTTGAGTATGATACCGTTTAAAACATATTTATGTTTAATAAATCTATTATAAATCGTTCACAATTTTCCGTGTCCAATTATGCTGATAAGAATGTTAGCAAGATAGGAGACATGTAGCAGATTTCATCAAACTTGCAAAGTATACTTATCTAGCAAAGTATACTTTGAGGGAGTAATCATTTATTTTTCCCAAAATGCATTATTTCATATAGAACTAACGACTAAATGATTAGATGATTAGATGATTAAAAGTATGCAGAATTATTATACTGAATTTATTACTAATAAATTACATTATCACAGCCAAAATGGCTGTGATAATGTAATAAATTTTAGTATCATAAAAAAATATAAATTGATCCTTAAATTGAAAATTTCTCCTTCAAAGTATATTTTGCTAGATAAGTATACTTTGCAATGTTGGTGAAGTATGCTACATATCAAATGTATAAGTTTCAGCTAACTGCACAAACGGCCCTTTCTGGATGAAGTTATGAAGGTGTATGTATAGAGAATAGTAGGTTAGTGCCGTGAATGGGAAAACTAACTGGCTTAGGAAACGGGATGGGCGAGGCTCTGCCGAGCACATCCCGTTTCCGTGCCGCGCCAGATATGTTTTCCCATTCACGGCACTAACCTACTATTTTATTTATGCCGTCAACACCTACACATGGCTTTAAAATGCAAAGGAAATAACCCTAGCCACCGCACATATTCATACGCAGTGATTAAGTCGTATTGACAGGATAACAAAATGTTTAACAGCACCGTGTTTTACGGCACGTACGCACTGTGTTGACGGGATAAATATTACTGCAGGGATATTGATAATGAGTCTCAAATCTTTGGTGACAACAATGCCAGATATTATCTCAAGTTTGCATATCTCCAGATGTTATACAAGCCAGTTAATATGTCTCGTTCTTTGTTCCATGTTTGCCATTTCGCAGTTAGCCCTTGAAGTAGCCCGTGAAATAAATGGTTTTGACCATGTTGACGGTAATATGTTTGATTAATTATTGATAGTATAAAGCCTGGATGACAAGACATTTTGTTCCGCCCAGACTGAATTTTCTTCCTAGTCATCGCACAATAAATTAAGCAGATCAAGAGTGTCAACAGTAGATACATCTGAGAAATGATACATATACACATTTATACCGCAACCATTGCTCCATGTAGCATAATAAAGGGGGTTGAATAAATGCTGTTTATATCTGAAGTAACCTAATATACCTGAAGTAGCCTAATATACATGAAGTGCCGTTTTTGCCATTATTTGTTCACCTTTGACCCCTAATAGCGGCCTCTGATTGGTCAGTCTCAACAGCAAATTCAAGATGGCGGCGAATTTTAAAATCGAAATCGCTGTCTGTTCAGTTGAATGTTGTCCATTTTTACAGTATATGCGACGTAACCAACGACATGGATATGTCCATTATGATTGAAATGCTTATTATGACCACTGTGTAGTATAAAACCAGCCAATCGTAAATAAATCGGAGATTTAATCAGTTACAATACCGAATCTACCTAGCGTGGCGAGTGAATGACGTCAAAACATGACGTCACGCACGTTCAAACGATTAAGTTTGGTATGCGGTATAAATTAAATACATGATTAGTGCTGTCGAATATAAAATATATTCGGTTTCGCCTAGACAATGAAGTTTCGCCTAGACAATGAAGCTGTCTAAGGCTCAACCGAATATATTTTATATTCGACGACACTAACCATGTATTTACTATAGCAACCACAGGAATCAAACCATGTGTCCTAGAAACAAAGTGCATGCAACCAAATAGTGCATATAATCACATGTAGTGTTCCTCCAAATATGGTACGTCTGCTCCTTTTAAGAGGTTCATCTATTAACCGATATAGTTAGCATACTAGTCACCACGTACAATACTACGATAGGAATTTTACCATTAGCCATGAAATGTTACTTGTGTAGACGTATATGTTATACGAGAATGCCACGATCCGCATGATCAGCTCGCCCCGTCCGGGGCATTTTCTGTAAGAATAAACACGTTAACACATGTTTTGGACTCACGGGCAGACTGTTGAACACAAATTCACGGATAATTGTAACAACTATGCCGACGTTCTTCGAAATGTGCTCAGCAAAAATAGTGAGGTGTCGCCTCCGAGTTTGGTGGACAGCCTTCTCAATGGCTAATGGCCATGTCACACCAAAACGTTTTAGCCCAACGCGTGAGTAACGTGTTAAAAATAGTTGATACGCTGGCAAACGCTGAACTTTCACAGAAAAAGTCTAAGTGGAACCATGATTTCAGCTTGTCCATAACGCGTTGATAACGGGTTCATAGCGTATGCCAGCGCGTGAGTAGCGTGTGAGGAACGCGCTCAGCGTGTGAAGAACGCATCACTGATTTATAGATAAAGTATGACAGCGTATCGCCAGCGTACGCCAGCGTTCGCCAGCGTGTGAGTAACGCGTTAGTAATGCGCTCGACGACTGAGGAATGACTGCCCAGCGCGTGAGTAGCGCGTTCCAACGCGCGCCAGCGTACTGCAACGACCATCCAGCGTACTGCAACGACCACGTGATTGTTTGTATAAAATAGCCGACGCGCTACTACAGTACTTCAGTACTAAAGTACAGTACTACAGTACCCGCGTGTGAGTAGCGAGTTGGTAACGATCGTCAAGCGCTTTCGACGCTCCAGCGCGCCGCCAGTCACACGCTGGCAAACGCTGGAAATGTTAGGATGTTGAAACATTTAGTTTTGCCTCAGCGTGTGACAGCGTGTCCGAGCGTGTGAGTAACGCGCTCAGCGTGTTGCTAACGCTGGCCTTGCGTTGGTCAGCGTTTGCCAGCGTGTTGCCGAAATTCCAACACGTTACTCACGCGTTGGCCAAAAACGTTCTGGTGTGACAGGGCCATTACGCACAGACCAGGGGGGTGTTTCACTAAACTTCGTACTACTAAAATGTCCGTAAGAGCAAGCTTATGATAGTCTGTAAATGTCACATTAACTAATTTTCTTGTAAACAATTATTGGATTTACATTTTTTGAGCATATGCTGCATAGCATATGCTCAATAAATGTAAATCCATCAATTTAAATTTCCAGACGATCTTAAATTTGCACTTACGAACATTTTAGTCGTACGGAGTTTAGTGAAACGGGCGCCTAGACACTTGCCTGATCATGTCTGGTATATCGTCCATCGTGTCGTACCGTCCCGTCCATACCAAAAACCGCTTCTGGAGTCCATTTAAGGAGGCCTTATCTCGATATTCTGTAACATCGAATCAATACGCTTACATACAGGATCTTACGGAGCCCCGCAGTTGACGTAGAATTATAGGATCTTACATCAGTGATGATTGAATACATTTATTAAACTAGTAATTTCACAATGCTATATCGACTTTCTTATGAAATCAGTGAATAAGTGTAACCCTTTCACAAGTAACTGGAATCGATTTTGATATGTTAATTTTGCAACCAATCCAATCATCACAAAATGATTTTCAGATTAGTCTATTTGTGAAAAGGGGGTATGTTTTGTTCTCAAAAATATGAAAATGACTTTCAAAAAGTACAGATCCTGATGAGACGGTTCGTTACGAGCCGGATCATCTGAATCTGCACTGTTTGCATAAAGGTTCAAAGGGTTAATAAATATCATATTAAATCATCATGAACGCTATATTATGACATAAGCATGTACTCATAAACTGATGACGTACTGCTCGTCCAGCATATTTTTGAAAGGATCTAATTTGCATAGTTAATATATTATGATTGCAATACACTGTGCTATATGCAATATGCAATATTTATCGTCATAGAATTTGATTGATTGTAAATATATTGGACGTTTATTGTCGTGTATGCACGATGGGGATTCGGTGTGGTTCTGCTACGAAAACTACGCAATGTATTTTTCCTAAGAATAGATCGTGTAGCAATACCAAAACAAACCGATCCCACAAGTCTGCAAGCGTCATTTACTTCCTTGAGAGTTGATCGCCTGTAGATACTTCAAAGAAAGGGTTGAAACTCAAGTAGGACATCTTAACACTAATAACGTATTTGCTGGTATATATGGCCAATGTTTTTCAAGAAAATATGGTAATGCAAACGAACATGCGATTTTTCACAAACAGATTTACATAATAAACAAGATAAACTACTAAATGTGTTAAAATATGATACGAAATTGTGTCCGATTGCGCTGGCCACTATATATTATAAGTCGTTTACCAATGCAGTTGCACGCTGAATGCATCTGTAAGGTAAGTGGGGCATTGTAAATAAATTAACGTTTACTCATACAATTACACCAAGCAAGAAAGAAAGTGCGCACTGTTAAATTGCCCATAATGTCTACAACATAATTACAACAAAATTTCACAATCAGCTAAGTCGAGACAGTCTACCTAATGATAATATCGCTGATCCAACGCACCGGTGACAACATTGCCATGCGCTGTGTGCGGGTTTGCTAATTGTGTATGTGCAAGTCGTGAATCGAGTAAATGAGGTGTAAAATTGCAAATATTACTTGCACTTATGTTCAACTTTCACAAGTCTAACTTCAGCCAGTATTGTTGGACTTGTAAAAGTTTATATCCCTGATAAAGGATAAAAGAAAATTTAGTTTATTCCTTACAATTACAACGTTATGCCAGTATGGCGTTACTTAGACGTCAGTTATGCTGGGTCGTATTTAATGGGCCGTGTTTCGCTAAGTCAGGCATGTGGGTGTGTGTTTATCACAAAGAGCAGACTTAACGACCGCCTGTATGCAAGAATGGCACGCAATTACAGATAACACCATTCGGTACTATGTCCAGTCCATTCACAGTCACGTTGTCGCGTTATTACAAAACGTAAGTGGGCATATTGATAAAATTAATCTGCACCAACTGCGTTTCCCAAACAAATGTTCCACTTAACAATCTAGCTTCACTCAATTACAAGTAATGCAATCATAGTTAAACGGTTGACCCCTGTGTAATTTGATCTATGATTCCAATGGGTTTCTACGGAGCCCCGCAAGGGACGTGTTTTTTTTTTATTAATTCGTTCCCACGAAATAACAATTCGTTCCACGAATTGTTATTTCGTGGGAACGAATTAATACAAAAAAAAGTATACGTCGCACGCGGGGTTTCGTATGTTTCAGATATAAATGTACTTAAAACTCACTTTCTTTATTGCTTTGACAATACATAGTATCTATATATATATAAATATACCTATGCGATCTGGTAACGTCCTGTCGTCTCCTTCCTGTGATTTCTTCCTATATCCAGAGGCATATCTGACATTGGCATCTATAATTTATATTACATGATTATGGTTATTTTACGGAGTGTTTTATGATGTTATCTGACCATGTCCACACTGTTTGCACATGTGTATGTTACGTGTTTTCAAGCAGAACGCTACTTACGTTGTGTCTGGTTGTACAGTACTGTAGCCTATTTCACCAACATTGCAAAGTATACTTTTCTAGCAAAGTATACTTTGAGGGAGAACTTTTCAAATTTAAGATAAATTTATTAATTTTTATTATACTGAATTTATTACATTATCACAGCCATTTTGGCTGTGATAATGTAATAAATTCAGTATAATAATTATGCATACTTGTAATCATCAAATACATGCAGTCGTTAGTTCTATATGAAATAATTCGGGAAAAATAAATGATTACTCCCTCAAAGTATACTTTGCTAGAAAAGTATACTTTGCAATGTTGGTGAAATCGGCTACTGATGTTGCAATTATTAAATCAAACATGGTAATCGCCATGATCATAAATGATCACTGCTAGAATCGGTGCTATGGAGTAGCCAATGACAAAACGTATACGTATGCCAGTACCATAAGCACATAAATAAGACATCTAGATCTAGATTCTACATGTGTACGATTGTCCTAAATCAGTTACGATTTTTATTTCTTTTTTATCGCATAATAACGATGTGCTATATAGTTTGTAATCAATTAAACACAGGTATGTTAAACAATTTTTTTCGGAATAACAGTAAATTTCTAATGTTGATGACACTTTTCGAAACTAATGGACATTGAAATTAATGTGCACGAACATTGTGGATAACTTCTTCTACACATACATTAGGAGATATGTGTGCCAGTCAATTGTAACACTCCCCAAATATAGCCAAGTGTTCTTCCGCGAGCAGAAAGCAGACAAATTGTTGTTAACTGTCCAATAGGTTTGATTTTATCACAAATACAGGGGGGTGCATTCTGTGGACACGTGTCATGGTATAGATCTATTGTGCAGATCACGATGGGAAGATAGTGTGTATACATCATAGGCGGCGGAACAGGAACATTATTGAGGGGGGGGGGGGGGGGGGGGGGGGGGGGTGGGGGTGGGCAATCGTGAGGGCCTAAAGGACCCGACTTGCTAGAGCGGTCCGGGGCCATTTTTGAAACATAAGAGGCGTGAAACGCCATTTCCTGCATCCTCAGGGCCCAGTCTTGAGGGCCCAAATGGCCCGATGTTGCTAGGGGGTCTGGGGGCATGCGCCACCATAAATTTTGAAAATGTAAGAAGCGTGAAACGCTATTTCCTGCATTCTCAGGTTCCAGTCTTGAGGACCCAAAGGGGCCTGGATGTTGCTAGGGGGGTCCGGGGGCATGCTCCTCCTAAAACTTTTGAAATCTAAGAGGAGTGAAATGCCATTTCCTGCATTCTCAGCAAGCTTGAAGATGATAATATGTGCATTATTACAGAATTATTGGGAGGGGGGCCCCACCTCCCCCCCCCACCCACTTCCGCCGCCCCTGTACATGCAGTTACGCTATGGTGTACAGCAAACCAAATGTTCCAGGTTTAGGTCCCTGACTGGGTGCACATATTTCTCGCCATGTTACATTTGGTGCACAACAGGGGACACTGACTTATTCTTGGTCAAAGCATGCACTGATACATTCTTCAAATGGAAACACATTCCAATCAAAAACGGCATAACATAAGTTACTGAGTATGTATAATACAGAGTAATCCAGTACACAATCCATATAACTAGCTATGGCTGGTTAAAACTGTATGTGTGTTTATATAGCTGGGGGCCGTTTCACTAAACTTCTTACGACTAAAATATTTCGCAAGTGCAAATTTAGGATCGTCTGGAAATTTCAATTAATGGCTTTACATTTATTGAGTATAGGCTGCATATGCAGCCTATACTAAATAAATGTAAATCCAATCTAATTTTTTACAACAAAACATTGTAAATGTGCAATTCACAGACTATAATAATTTTGTACTTACGAACATTTTGGTCGTACGAAGTTTAGTGAAACAGGCCCCTGATATATGAACTGTTCAACAGAGTAAATACGACAAGTGACCTGCGCATAATGTCAGAGCTGACCTGGGGTAACTGTTGCAATCTACTCCCATACCGTCTGGATTGTATGCGAGTAGATTGTAAGAGTTACCGTTCACAACTACATGGAGTGGTGCCATATAGAATTTAGACATTATATAAATATAGTACAGATTTCGTTAGCACGACTACAGTGTAGATATGTACAATGGTGTCGGCTAATTTTTGCGCACCTATTAAGGCTTTCCACACAAATTTAAATGTCATTAACATTCCAATATTCAGTCAAATCCCTTGACTATTCAACGACGTTCCAAGAAGTCTGTGCAGGTAAAATGTCATAACGTTCTGACATCAATAAGTGACGTAAATTGTGTGATGTATGACACTACCAAATGCGCAGCATTAGCAGAAACAAATGTGACATTGCAAACACGCATGTGATGTCATACATCACACAATTTACGTCACTTACTGACGTCAGAACGTTATGACATTTTACCTAAACAGACGTCTTTGAACTGCGTTGAATATTCAGGAACTTTTGACTTAATATGGGGATGGTAATGACACATAAATTTGTTTGGAAAGCCTTTGGTGCGCAGAATTAGCCGACACCATTGTAAATAAGCAGCATAATCATCAGGTTCTGTGACACATTTTGTCTATATTCTGAATAACCTTTTACCAAACTATTGGAATGCGAGAACATTGTCCCACAGTGTAGCAATTAATCGGCTTGTTTATTCCAAAATCCATATATTTTAGTATGACGTACGCAAGGCTAAATTTGATGCGCCGATGCGCAGAATTAGCCGAAATGACAATGATACTCCAAGTTAGAATTTAGAAATTCTATAAATATAGTACAGATAGCACGACTAGAGTGTAGATATGTAGTCTGCACGTGTCTACACGGTGGTTACCCACTGGCACTGAAGTATTTCTAAGGGGAAAAAGTGTCGCCCGATGTGGGGTTTGAACCCACGACCACGACCCACGGCGCTCTTACCAACTGAGATAACCGGGCGATCATGTCTCAACCACAGGTGGAAGACTCGGACCTACGACACAAACAAAATGCCTATGAAAAAAATCTCATTACCCCACCCACTTGATCTCGTACAGTACCATATTATATTTATAAAGGTGAGTATCAATATGGCTATTATAGAAAGAGCCCTCTCTTTTCCGGCTCGCACAAACACAATAAACATCGATTAAATGTATGACTAAATAAAGGTTTTGTGACATATTAATTGGATAACTTATTCATTACATGAGGATTTGGGGGGAAAATGAATATTTGGGGAGGATTTGGGTGAATCGTGCGGCCAAATATAAGCCATCACTCACTATACCCCCTGCATATAAAGCATGTTGATGGGTAGAACAGTTTTGGATTTTTATCATCAATGATGTTTTCGATCTATAGCTATTTTCATGCCCAAGGTCAAGGCCAAACCAGTTGGAAATTATTTGTTGGTCAAACAAGGATTGAGAGAGTACCGGTATATGTCGCTAGTCAAACCAAGCAGCAACTAGGGATATATGTGTGAGCCCCTGCAGCTCGCAGCTCATTTGCTCTAGTTTATGGTTTCTATTGTTGATATAAGCGTGGTATTTAACATGTTCATAACATTATCCTGGTTTTACAATACTAAACACTGATGCCTAAAATGAAACTAACCCTGCCTTGGTGCAGCTCATTAAAATATGTGTTTACATATATGCAAAACGTGTTACACCATCTGCTACATATGCTGATATATGCCATGCCCGTCTCGAGCCCGGAAAAAGGGGGAGAGGTTTACCTTTTATAGCATAAATGTATTACAGTACACGCTGCCCCCCACCCCCCCCACCCCCCTCCGACATTTTTTTACACACAAGAAAAATTAATATTTTCTGTTACTCGCAGGTTTCCTTGCCTGGATGGAGGAGTCAGATTCTTCTTCACTGGGGTGGGATGAAGACCTGTGGTAGAATACAGGGAAATACTAAAATGTGTGTGACCAAGAAGTTCGTAAGCGCAAAGCTTAAAGCGACAACAAAATTTGCATTATCAGCCAATTTTGAGAATTCTTTGGTGAATTTGTTCATCTTCAGTGACCCAAATGTACATGTAGTCCGCCGCCACATTCATGTGTTGAGTAAACTTAGCAAAATATGCATAAGAATATTATATCGTACAAAGTTTACTGAAACTGGCCCCTGCTGAATAGTGCATCATGGATGTGGGCTGACAGTCAACAGGATAATTTGGCACATTCATAAAGTTACTGTCTAGTTTTAAACTTCTGTGTCTCATTCACTAAGGATGGAGCATATTTATTTCTTCCATAAAGATGACAGTATATCCACACTTGTATACATTTAGTTGCAGGAAGAAACTCTGCAGAATACTCTCTGGCTGAGTAGGGAATCATCTGATTCACAATTTAGCTGTTAATTGTGACATATATTCTGTATGTTTCAAGTGAAAGAAATGTCAGTATTGTAAAAGTAAAACAAACTTGTCTTCTGAAATACATTTTAGTATGATTAGAAAAATAAATATTGCCTTTCCAATGCAATCTACATGTGTAAATTTATAACAGAGTTGAGAGCTATTGAAACATGTTCATTACATAATACTGACATTCATTTATGTGAAATTAGTACAGAAACTGTAGCATAATCAACAGATAAAGTGTGAATAAGATCTGATTCGCTATTCTACAGTATACATTGGTACATGTGAAATCCCCACCTGAGGAATTTAATTCCATTGTATGTCAAATTCTGTCTTAGGACTAAGCCAAGTATTTACCAATGGTTTTTTGGTAGCTAATTGAACTTAAAAAAAAACGGAATAACTCAAGGGAAATAATTGTTTGCTGAACGAAATATTACATTCAGCAATCAATTTCATACATTATATTTTACATATTCAATAGGAATTGCAGAATATGTGGGTGTCGGCCACTGGTACAAAACGTGAACCGGTCAATAGTGTGTTCACTTCAAAACATCTTGTGAACCAATTTAACGTATCTGGGACAAGTATTTCCATTTAGATAATATAACATAATCATTTTAAAAAGTAAATGTCATCAAAACACATCAGATTATACGTTGTGTATGGAGAACCGAGTAGTATATAGGGAGTCAAAATGATACCACCTGCGGTGGCATCATTTATCCCTATATACTACCCCCACCACCCCCGAAAAACCATAAATTGGTTAACGAGGAAATAGTCCCCCACCAACCACGAAAAATTGGTCGTGAAAAAAAACAAAATATAAGGTTTTCCCAACAGTAAATTTATGATAAAATAATTATTTCAATGTGCCCACGAGTGATAGTTTATATTCCAACACACCCATTTTTCTCCTCCAATATAGCTAATTTTATTTCGCAGATCAGCAACTAATTCTACCAGCTCTAGTCTACCACGTTCATCTGTAGCCACCTGACAGTGTAGTTGCTTATGTCTACAAAGAGTTTGGGCACTAACGAATTTACAAGGGCATCTGGGCATTGAAATTGCGGGGGGGTACGGGGGGGGGGGGGACACGGAATTTTTCTCCCTCCAATATAGCTAATTTATTTCTACGATGTCGAATTGTAGTCCAATTATATTGGTGTCATAAATACCTTATGTTTTTTTCACGTCCAATTGAACATATAAATTTAATAGGTTATAATAATATATTATAACAAAATGGATAATAAAATACGCAACGAATTGGAATTGTATAATGACCTTGCTGAATAATTTTACGCCGCTGTTTCTACAGTATTAAAACACGGTAAAATGACAATACTATGTGGTATCGAATACATGAAATATCAGCGTAATTTATTACGCTGCGATAAAAACGTTGCATTTACAATATTAAACCGGCAATTATGTCGCCGGTATAAGTATCAAATTTATGTAATGAAGCGACTAAATAGGATCAATAGGATCGTAGAAACACTACCGAAATATTATCAAACTAATTTTATAAAACAGTTTAAAATCAAAGATTCGTTTACGGATATGCGTTTCTACAATATCGCTTTTAACGAAGAAATTGGAAAATTATTAGAAGAAATTGGAAATTGAACAGAAAAAAAAACAACTATTAGAGAAAATGGATAATACAATACAATTGGAATTGAAAATTTTTAATAAATGTGTTGAAGACGTTTACGAAGCTTATGGGGGTTATAATCCTGTATATAAATTCTATAAAATGAGAACACTAGGCGATATCGAATATATGAAATACCAGCGTAATTTATTACGCTCCGATAAAAACGTTGCATTTACAATATTATACCGGCAATTATGTCAACCATACAAGAGGCAAATACAAACATTAAGACGGATAATGCGTATCGGATATGAAACTAAGGTGTTATATATAAAATTGTTAAAAACCCAACGATTTATTTACGAATATACATTTCTACGATATCGCTTATAAAGAAATTGAAAAAAATTATTATTGAACAGCAATGTTGATGCTAAGACAAATAACATCATGACAACGGTCGGAGTTGTCTGCTCATTTTTTTTTGTAAACTGGTAATTTATTTTTCATCAACCTCAAGAGGCCGGAGTTGTCTGCCCATTTATTTTTTTGTAAACTGGCAATTTATTTTTCATCAACCTCAAGCGGTCGGACTCCGAACGCCGTTGTCAAGCAGTTGTTTACCATAGCGACCACATTTGTAGGGATATAAATAAATAAATAAAAATGTTTAGATCCAACCGCGGCGCGAACCCACGACCCTCGTCCCTATAGAGTATATCCTTAACCCACACGACCATGTAGGTTGTTATGATAAACATTACCTAGTGTTGTACAATTATCAATTACACGGGTTATGAACCATGCGTAAATTGATAGCCAAGGTAAACAGAGCCGAGTGTATCAATTACACAGACGGTGTGTACAGTGTAATACTCGACTGAATTTGTAATTCTCAGTGAAAAACACATGTTGTATAGGTATGTAAATTTGCTTACTGCACCAATATAATTTTGAAAAAATTAGGAAAATTATAAAATTAAGAATTTTTTTTTTTTTTTTTAATTATTTTATAATGGTGCTGTAACATTTCCTCCGACTTTATTTCCAAGTTTTACCCTAAATTTATCCAATCAGTACACTCAATTTTGGGCATGGTGGCGCGCGCCTTGATCCTTATATCATTTTTTAATTCTTCATATCTCCCCATTTCTTCCACCACGGATTCAAACTCTAAATTTGATATTTTCTTATCGGCCAACGCTTTGGACACCATAACGTCGATACTATTTTTCTTAGACCTAGCGAGAACGGATATTCTATCATGTTTTCTACTTTTTTTCTCGAGTTTTCCACCCACCGCCTAATTACCATACAAAGTGTTCCAGATAAAACGGTAATTCCACTCAAAACCCCTGCAAGTGGAACCATTACAATTGTAGATAGCGTTGCAGCAGTCCCGCCCCACACAACAGAAACACTTGCCAGAACCGTACTAGATGCTTCAGCTATGTTTGCCGCGCGCTTATATTTGTTAGCGTGTCTTTTTCTATTTGCACATTCTCTAACTAAAATATCCTGCATAGCGACGATATTATTCAACCTAAAATCTGAACTTCTTTCGTTAATTGGATATAGTGTTGGGGGAGTGGTATTGAGAGTTGGATACAGTGTTGGTGGAGTGGTATTGAAAGTTGGATATGGTGATTCGTTCATAGTTAAATTTATTTCAATATATTAGTATTTACACAATAAGTTCAATTAACAATGAGACAATAGTGGAAGAACTCCCTGGGTCACCGATTTTCGTAACAAAGTTAATAACACTACCTTGGGAAAGTCTAATTCGATCATCACCGGAGAACGAAACCACCGTCGAACTATCTCCAGAGATTTTTAGTGACTCCAATCCCCGTTCTTTCCCATCTACTACAATATTTATCGCGACCGCGCCCACAGGTTTACCATTAGCATTAACCGAGCAGACCGCCATTTGGATAACTTCACCTGCAGCTGTCATAGTGTATCCCCCATATTTATTACTCGCTTTGGCACCGAACGAATATTCATAGTGCCCCACAACCAATGGGCCCCGCTTCTCAGCCCAAAACTGTTATGACACGTTTTGGTGTTTTCATTGTTTTCACTATTCCGGCAAGCGCCCTGTTTGCGTTATATGCCTCAGTACGAATCTCATAAGAGGCCTCCTCAAGAGCTTTGGTCGCGGCTATACGATCATGTTTCAGTTTATCAGAAACTTCGGTTATTTTTTCATCTAGTTCGGTAAGTGCCGCTTCTCTGCTGAGAGAGTCCTCTAAGCGCAACGCATCATAAGCCTCCGTAATGGTCGCCTGGTGGCCTTCTAAGACTTTATCAATAGCCGACCGGGCCTCTTTTTGAAATTCGGTTATTTTTCCATCTAGTTCAGCAACCGCCGCCTCTCTGATGAGAGAGTCCTCTGAGCGCAACACCTCATAAGCCTTCGCAATGGCTACCTTGTGGTCTTCTCGGGCTTTCTCAACCCCCGACCGGGCCTCTTTTTGAAATTCGGTTATTTTTCCATCTAGTTCGGTAAGTGTCGCTTCTCTGTTGATAGAGTCCTCTAAGAGCAACACCCTATAAGCTTCCGTAATATCCGCCTGGTGGTCTTCTCGGGCTTTCTCAATACCCGTTCGGACTCCATCAAGATCAAACCGGGTCTCTTTTTTAAATTAAATTCGGTTATTTTTTCGTATATGTCAGTAAGTGCGCTTCTCTGTTGAGAGAGTCCTCTGAGCGTAACGCCCCATAAGCCTCCGCAATGGCCTCTTTGTGGTCTTCTCGGACCCCCTCAACAACCCCGATCTGGTCTCTTTCAGAAATTCGGCTATTTTACCGTCTAGTTCGGTAAGTGTCGCTTCTTTACTATGAGAGTTCTCTAAGCGCAACGCATCATAAGCCTCCGCAATGGCCTCCTCAAGGTTCGACTGGTGGTCTTCTCGGACTTTATCAATACCCGACCGGGTCTCTTTTCGAAATTTGGTTATTTTTTTATTTTTTATAGTTCAGTAAGTGCCGCTTCTCTGATGAGAGAGTCTTCTGAGCGCAACACCTCATAAGCCTTCGTAAGGTCCGCCTGGTGGTCTTCTCGGGCTTTCTCAATACCCGGCGTGGCCTCTTTTCGAAAATAGATTATTTTCCGTCTATTCAGCAAGTGTAGCTTCTTTGCTGAGAGAGTCTTCTAAGCGCAACGCATCATAAACCGCCGTAATGTCAACCTGGCGGTCTTCTCGGGCTTTATCAATCCCCAACGGGCCTCTTTTTCTAAATTTGGTTATTTTTTTACCTAGTTCGTTTAGTTCCGTATGCGTTTCTTCACGACTTTGTGTATTCACAGCAGGGCATATTCTCTAAGTTGTGATAGTAGACTTTTGAATGAATTTCGTCCGTGGCCCTCGATATTAGTTCTATTGATCAAGGCCTTTGTTTTTTGGGTGGGTAGTTAAAAAGTCGCCCTCTGTCGGGATGAAATCCCCCTTCTGCCGGTTCCAAATTATTTGAATTTGTCACCCAATCGGAAGAAACTACCTGGGTTCGTATATACTCATAATGTTGATAATATATATTACGAACATACGTTTAATTCTAAATAATTTTATTTATTAAAATTAATTAATTAATTTGAAATTTCTAGGACGACCGAAATCGGGTAATCGTTCTTCAACTCTCTCCCTTTATCATCAAGAATAGAAAATCTTCAACTCGTGGATGTGTCCCGATTCCTCAAACTTTCATCTCGGGGTGTGGGAAATAACTAAGGTCACAGTCTCGCCATAGAAACAGTCGCTGGCGGGCACAGTTTTCAGTAATGTGCTGGGGGATCCGTCTACCGTGTTGTACGATGTGTTCACCCGATCAAGGTGCACCCCGAGAGTTTTCGTGAAGGCGAAGTTTACTGGGGTATCGCCGCGGTGATAATCCACGGGGAAGACAAAGTCCAACGGGTACATTCGCCCTTCATCCTCGTTGTAAGGGGGTGCAAATTTAAATCCTAACATTGAGGCCAACCCCGGAGTGATCTTTATTTTTTTATCAACGGACAATGTCGCAATCCCCGTGGCTTTTGAGACTGTGAGAGTGACATTATCAGGCATATTCCTTGCGATTAAAGCTTGGACATCTCTGAAACCCCAAAGGCCAGGACGTAATACGACAGCTGCTTCCCGAACGCGTCTCTCTACTTCTGCAGGACTATCGGCGGTCTCTAGATCTAGACCATCTACGGAATAGATAATCTCTGGCCGTTCTATTCCTTTGATATCCTTGTATATTTCAATGTTTTTCCACCCAACCGTGAAGGTGATTGATCTAAGGCCTACCCGGCGTTTTCCGCAGCAGTTGTCTATTAATTTTTGAAGTTCACAACTCCCTTTTTGAACATTAGTTATAGTAGCAAACATAATAATATCTTTCAATGGATACCAAAGCATTTAGCTTTAACTCTAATGTAAAGTACGCGGTCGGAGGTAAATACACGCAAAAAGACGTTGTTAACCCCCTTGTACACCCAACCGTAACGGTTAGACCGGACAGCGGCTTTGCCACCAATTTCCCTAATATCTTTGAACAATATAGGCTGCCCAAGATTACTACGATGGAGGTGTAAACGGGTGGAAAGCAACACCGATGCAGTTTTGGCAGAACCAAATAAATTTCGCTGTATGGTGCGCAACAGCCGGGTGTGGAGTTTCATATAAAGACCATCTGACATCCAAGAATGTCATGCTCCGAAGTGTCTACAACTTTCACGTGTATTATACTATTAGGAGGATTCTCAAAGAACTAGGTATTTCACTACCTCAAGACGACGCCTGGGATCCCATTTCCAACGCATACGACCGTATGGCCTTTGAAAGACTGTAACGAATTTAACGTTTCAAAAGACGCGGACTGGAGACAGAAAGCATTTCCTACCAGCACCGGCCTCGGGGACGTTCTCATTCACGGCCAGTCCGGGAATTGGACACAGACTGATTTTAGACACGATCACTCCGGTGACCACATCGTCAGTCGGAACGCCGGGAATTTTGACCCCGCGACTATGACATTCGGGCCGGAAGTGTCTGGAGGTCGGCACTGTGCGTGTTTTTCTTGTAAAATGTTACCTCCGAAACGGGCTCACGTCGATTACATACAGCAGGCTGCTGAGGTTCAGGACGCGTGGGGTACATTTATGTTAGATAAGGGTATAGGGTTCACGCAGGCCGGGGTTACTCGCGTCAACGACTCCATTCGCACGTACGTCGGGCCATCCTCGGCGCACAGAACAAACTCGCAGTTCTATACTGGGCACGGGAACGGCGTTTGATGCACAAAAACAATTCTTGGCACTTGTAGAGGACGCCATCTCAGCTAGGGTGGACCTGGAGAAGGCGATCCAGAATTATCAAGACGTTTTACAGAATGCCAGCACCCCAGTAGACTATGTATTTGGAATAGGTCTTTATATGGCGCCGAGTAATATGATACTACGAGACGACCCGGTTGACGGTTACAATAATCAGATCGTAATCGCCACCGCCAATCAAAAAATCGGCCACAACGGTAACGTGAACACGGATATCATCAAGCGCACCCCCAACATGATCGGGTTCAACAGTGGAACGATTTCATAAAACACAAAATGGATACACCTCCCCCAATTCGTAAATTGGACACACAATCGAACCCAGTACCCCCAATTCGTAAATTGGATGCACCATCGAGTTCCATCAACAGACCAATCGCGATTGGAGAAACACCAATCATCAACAATGTTGAAATTGGAAGCACAACACACGAGGAGGAGAAATTAGGGCTCGTCGTCACCCTCGTGGCGATCGGATTATTTACGCTTTGGTTGTAGGAACTCTCTGGCGAAGAATAGTAGGAGACCGGCGATTGTCACGATTAAAGCCCAGGTATTTTTTTGGCTAGCCATCCGGCCGTTTTTGATAATATAGATAGCAAGTAAGAAACGATACTTCCGATCAGTCCAGGTAGTGCGGCAGCCGCCTTTCCAGCTAATTTAGCTAGAAGACTGGCGAGGGCTTTTAGTTGTTTTTTTATCCACTCCTTGGCTCCACCGGATGGAGCGGGTGCTGGTGCTGGTGCTGGAGCGGGTGGTGGCGCCGCACCACCAGTGAAAGCTAGAACTATGGTCGATATAGTCATGCCGATAGCAACGAGGATGCTTGCTATCGTGACGCCCTGCTCTCTGAACAGAGTGCGAAGACGCTCACCGAGTGTCGTCTCCTCGTGCAGGACCCTCGAGATTGATTCACGGATCCGACTTATTTGTGTGCGGAGAGCCTCACGGTTAGCCGAGGCGGCCTCCAAGCGAGCTTCTCTTTCATCCGCAAAGACCGCAGTCGTTCGGCGATCCGCTCGGTAGATTCTCTATCGTCACCGGCTTCCTCCAGTTTTCTTCTTCTAGCGCGATATGTTCATCCAGCGCCGTGAGTTTGGAGAGGTTAAGGACCAGTTCGCCCCGGACCGTTTGTAGAGCCTTATCGAGTCCACGGAGTTCGAAGTACGAAGAGGTAACGGTGGGTCATCGTTGAGTATTTTTCCCAATTGCGATTGGACGCTGAACGTGGTCTCCATCGTGTTAATAACGTCGGTGGCTATTTGAGGGACCTCGCTGAGCTCGACCTTTTCTATCGCGGTGGCCGTCTTCGCTATAGTTTCGTCGGTAGACTGTAGGGCCTCTACATCGCGGGCCGGTATAATTGTTTTACCCCTCTTCCAATCCGTGAATCCTAGTTCGTCCCTTATGAATCGGCCACCGCCCGGGTTTCCGGCAATGGTGCCCAGTGCTAGGGGTTTACCGGTCCTCGTGTTGACTATTGGAATATTTGATGCTGCTTTTAGTCGCAATCTACCGTTCATATCAAATTTGAACTTGGAGTAGTCGCGACCGACAGAGGGGACCAGACCTTTTTCTGCTGCCAAACTGTTGTAGTAGTCGTTTACAGCTCCCTCGAGTAATTCCTGACTTTGACTAGTGGTAGCGCCACCCAATTGTGATTGGATTGGAACTGGAGTCTCGAGGGAATCCTCGAAATTATCATCACCATCGAGGTAATTGTCTCTGCCGATTTCATCCATTTCAACATCGTAATCAGCCATATTTATAATTTTCTTAAAATTAATTATGTATTAAAGACAAAACCATACGGGTTTAATAGTTTCAATAATTTTGAAAAAATTAATTATGTCTTCGAGTCAATACGGTCGCAAACTCAATCCATACCGCAGACTGCGTGAGCCCCTCGGGGCAAAAGGCGTGAGACAGAGTGTCGTTATTACGAACAACCCATCGACGATCGACCAGAAACCAGCAGCTCTTAGTCCGCTTCCCCAACCTCGGAGCTAACGACGTCATTGTGCCGGGTACTGTTCGCCTCGCTTTCACTATTTCGCTAACGTCGACGGACGCGGACCGAACCGTCGTTCAGAACCTGGGTCGCGCCATCGTCAAGAAGACCATGATAAAGATTTCTGGTAATGAGGTGATGTCGATCGACGACAGCGACGTCTACCATTGCTATCAGGACCTGTGGAAGACGTCACACGAGCTTGAAAACGCTGTCTATCAAGGTATTGACACCAGCAAAAATAAGAACGTAACCAAACTTAGAATCGGGGCTGCTAACAAGGTAGATAACAACGCTAGTGACAACGCGGTCGCGAGCGCTTACGGCATCCGCTTCTACATCCCGCTCGACTTTGAGTTGCTGGAGAGTCACATGCCCTACTATCAGAGCGCTTTGGCTGACCGCCTCGAATACGAACTAACGTTCAACGACTACGGCCGAGTTATCATAGCCAGCGACATGTTATCGACGTATACGATCGATAATGTTTCGCTGGAGTACGACATGGTCACGATGCCCGAACTCGCGCGATTGATCAGAACCCAGTACGCCGGGCGCGTTGCCATACTTTACGACCGAGTTCTTCGCCATCGCAAGATGACGAAAGACAAAGGCGACACATTGTGGAATATTAACGTCAACGTACCCGCCCGCTCGATGAAAGGTATACTGATGTTGTTCGAGGAGGCTCGGGTAGCGCTCGGTGTTAGAAAAACCGACAGATTCTATAACCCCAAAATCACGAAGGTAGAGGTGACAATCGAGGGAGTCCCCAATCAACTCTACAGCGCGGGTCTTCGCGCGCACCAGCAGTGGGACTAAGTAAGAAAGCAGTTTGCTGCCGGCTCTAAGCGCTCTCGGAGGTGTGCAGCAGTTGCCAAAGACCTGCATCTCTCGGCCGTCTCCCTCGCGGAGTTCCTGAATACCAAATACGCGTTATGGCTAGACATGCGAGCCAGCGACGATGACCAAATACACGGTAGCGGACGCCAAGTTGAGAACGCTAGTGAGGGTGTGACGATCCAGATAACCAAAGAGGCGGACGGAGCCGGGCCATTGAACGTGTACTTATATATATTACAGACACACAACTCAACATCGAAGATGGTCGATACGTATCAGCGATCTACTAAATCATCTAACGATTTATTAATAAAAAAATCATCTAACGATTTATTAATACATAATTTTGAAAAAATTAAGAAATCTATCAATCAATACCAATTCACGATTGGAGATGCTCACTCTGCCATAATATGTGGGCAGACAGGATGTGGAAAAACGGTTTTCATCCTCGACTTGCTCGAGGAGTCTACCGCGATGCCTTTCGTCACATTGTGATCCTGTGTCCCACTGTGCGGCACAACGATACTTATCAGCGGCGCCCGTGGATATGGACCGACCCTGAGGTATACGTTATTGACCCGGGTGATAGGCTTCACGATTGGTTGCGTGGTTTATACCAAAGATTCCAGTGTGAGCCCACCCTATATGTGATTGACGATTGCTCGGCCAAGGCGGCGATGACCAAAAAGAAGGACATGCTCTCCGAGCTCGCATTTCTGGCCGCCATGCGAGGCAAAGCGTATGGATCTCCACTCAAAAATACTAACGCCGTCCTCAAGGATCTGCGCGAGCAAACGAAATGGGTCGCCCTCTTTCACTGCAAGGACCGAGACTCATTCGATGACTGTCTTCGAGAGAATGACGTTATCCCAACGCGCGAGGAGCGCCTGGAGGTTCGACAGATGCTTTCCGAAACTAAGCACGCCAAGCTTCTGCTAAAGACTGATCAACCAACTGCTTATAAAGTTATCAATTAATTAATAATTTTGAAAAAATTAGGAAAATTACAAAGTAATAAGCTATTGCAATGCTTAACAATGCTTAGCAATTGCTGAACAATGCTTAGCAATTGCTGAACAATGCTGAACAATGCTGAACAATGCTGAACAAATACTGAACAATGGTTAACAATGTTAACAATTTTCTGCTCCGCTGCGAGCTTTGTTGCGAGCATAATGGTGATGCATAAGTATCGGGTGGTGCGCTTGGCAATATGTTAAAGTGATGAGACTTGTTAGAATAGTTAAATTACTAATTTTGAAAAAAATTAACTGCGACGAACTTCTCGATCAGCTAATGGAAGAAACCTCAACTCCGACTGCCAAAGATAATGATACATCAACTCCGACAGAGCAATCGGGATCAACTCCAACTCCAACGGCAGTTGGTATTGGGTTGAGTGCAACGACTCCGAATGAAAATGCGGCGCGACGCAAGCATCTAGCTGCGCTGGTTGCTGGGGGACAATCGGAGCATTATCTAGGTAGGCGTCTCTCAGTTTGTCAGGTGGATAAGATGTCAGATGCGGAGATCGATAAAATGTATGCGCGATACGAATCCAAATTGGGAGCAGAGATGACAAAAACTCTTGGATCAGCGGCTATTCATTTGTCCGCTACCGCCGTTAGTAGACTTCTCCCTATACCAAACACCGAAGGGTTGATTCACGATCTAGAGACTGACCCTTTTATAGGACACACTCTTAGAACGGCATGCTGCTCAATTTATCACAAGTTTGGAATGTACTTAGCTCCACTAACAACCGCGTTGACCACGGGTAAACACTGTCAATTTGGACATATATGCCCACGAACTATAAGCCCTGAAAATGATGACACAAGACACACCCACGAGAGTGACGGAGTTGATTGAACCAGATTGCTCCAACACAATCGAACCAGAGTGTTACTCCGCCACTGGATGACATACCGCATATAAAAAATCCCAAAAGACAGGCAGCTGGGCGGGCGGCGGCTGCCACCCGAAAAGTTAAACAAGATAAAATACTCGCCGAGCTTCGAGAGGCTAAACTCCAATCGAGATTGGGGTTGCAGCCAATTAGTGAATTGATGGGGACGGAGACAGCAAAACATCTGAAGACAGAGCAATCGGGTTCAACTTCACCCCAAATTCACGAATTAGAAGCACACCCAAATTCTTTGAATTTGTCACCCAATACCAACTCCCGTTGGAGTTGGACTGAAACCCAATTCACGAATTGGAGTTGGTTTGTTGGTGGTAGTCTGGCAGTTGTTGGTGCCCTGTGCGTGTGCAAATACCCGAAAAAACAACCAGCCAGTGTTCAGAAGAAAGTTACTAAACACCAATCATCAACAATGTTGAATTTGGATGCGCCCCATTTAAACATTGATCGCGACCCCTTTTATATGCAATAATTATAACAATGGCTGAACAAGATGGTAAAATGTTAGTGAATGCACTTTATCACGCCGTGGTGATATCGGGTTTCAGTATCGGGTATGCTCGACTATCAAAGATGGCCCTAGGAGGAACCGCTCCCAAATTGGACTTTAATATGAGAGACGTAGGGCTCGCGACCTTAGATGTAGCGGCCGCAGTTTGGACCCGAGATTATCTAGTTAAAGCTGGAATTCTACCAGTTAATATATGGAAATAAATGGCTTCAATCGCAGTAGTAATGTAGGTGGGTGCGCTTGTAAACACATTGGCGTTCAGCGGTAGCAACTTTATATTCTCTAAAATGAAAAGTTCGAACGTGGATGAGGAGCGTAAGCGTCATGATTTAGCTGTAGAACAACTCAATAGTGCAAAGGAAGCGTGGTCGAAAAAACGAACCGCCCATCTGGACTGGGTCAACGAAGAGCTTCGCCGTGAAAATCACGCCGCACAAACTTTTCAGAACGTTGAAGAAGCCAACCGCGAGTACGCGCTGGCATATCCGCACAAAAGTCTCGATCCAATGGATCCCGAGCCCCAACTTTCAGATTTCTATGTACCGTCAGAGGCCCAAAAGGACCGCGAGATCGCGTTCATCGTCGTGGGAATGGGTGTGGTGGGTCTCGTCGGCTATTATATTCAATCGAGATTTTAAATTAATTAATTAAAACAATTTTTTTTTTATAAATATATATATATATAGAACGATGTTAGTTGACGAACTTTATGACGCTATGATCGATGTAGGCTACACTGCCCAAAAACATCGTTTACCTGGTGCAAAGAGTATGATTCGTCTGGCCCGAGATTCTCTCGAGACGTGGCGCGAGGACGAAAAAGCGGCCACCCTTTTCGCAAAGCGGATGTTAGATTCCTCCACCAATCCTGGGGGATTGGACTCCCAATCGAGATTGAATGAATTAGATTCCCCTCTCCTGTTCCAACCCAAACGCGATTGGGGCTGCAGCGAAACTTCCAACAAAGGTTTATTATTAACGACGCAGTTACCGGACGAACTGGCGAGGGCATGTTGGAGATTGTCCGATATATTAGAATACTTCGCATACGATTGAACACGCGCAAACTTGATACCAAACTAACGCGCAAGCTGTCGAATACATACTATAGCCCACGCGGCTACTGGAAGGGACTCACGGCCATCAAGAACCTCGCGGCGGCGACCAAGGTTTCAGAAAACGCTGTCAAGGAATGGCTCAAGAAGCAGGCCATCTGGCAGATCTATTTACCCGCGCCTCACAATATTCCGCGGCCGAAATTCGACGTGCTGGTGCCGAACCAAGTTCACCAAGCGGATCTCCTGTTTCTCCCTCACGATCGCGTCGGTCGCAAAACGTACAAGTACGCACTGACAATCGTTGACGTAGCGAGTCGTTATAAGGGGGCTGATCCGTTGGCCACTAAAGAGTCTAAGGAAGTGGCCGAGGCTCTTTCCCGAATATATAAGAGGAGTCCTCTCAAATGGCCGAATCTTCTCCAGGTCGATCCCGGCCGCGAGTTCATGGGCGCGGTCTCTCATCTATTTGTCTAAGCATAAAGTTTCTATCAGACGCGGCCGCGTCAACATCCACCGGGACCAGGGGATCGTGGAACGCTTCAATCGAACCCTGGCTGAGAGACTGTTCGGACACCAATACGCTAAAGAACTTGTAGACCCTCATTCGCGATCGACGAGTGGTGGCCAGACTGCCCGCCGTGGTCTCCGCACTGAACGGAGAGGTGACCAGATTGATAGGTAAGAAGCCTGTAGATGCTATCAAGTTTAAAAGGGTGACGAGCAAGCCATCTGCCGTCTCGCGCGGGCGACCCGTTGGTTTAGAGGAGCAGCAATCGGCGATTGCACTTCCATCAGATATTGACGTCCGGTACCTCTATCAACCGGGAGAGCTCGAAGGTGGCAGCCGCCGCGCGACTGATCCAGTGTGGTCTCTCAATGTATATCATCTAGATCGATCTATTACCAAACCCGATGAGCCCGTGCTACTATTTGAATGATGGGCCATCTCGAGGGTTTGTTCGCGAAGAACTTCTTATAGTGCCTTCTGACACCCAGCTACCCCCGGATCACTAGAGATGTTCTGTATGTATTCCGTCTGGTAACACGCGTCTTTTATCGTAGTATGCCGAGAGTCCTAATTTTTGTTGACAGTACGTTTCATAACGCCGTCTTTCATTTTAAATCCTCTATTTTGTGCTACATCTATAATGTGTTTTCCATCTTCTGTAGTTTCACTTAGTACTCGTTTATATCTATCCCAATTTAAAATTGTTAGTTCTCTTGGACATTCCTTTCGCAGAGTTTTTATTAATTTTAATTTGTTCCAAATTATCTTTAGTGAAATTAATTTTTTCTACGAAATAACACTTACTAGATAAACGCTATCGCCCTATCCCCAGCTAATTCCATTTTGAAAAGTCCGGGCTCTCTTTCGCTCCATTTATCCCAAGCCAACCATTTATTTTTTTCTTTTTCAAACTCGTCTAGTAAGTTAGGTCTAATCAATTCCTCTATCGTTTTTCCACTAACTCCTATATACATACTATCTGTATCCATCTGTATTAATTCAAAGTCTTCTCTTTTTACGTATTTATCTAGAAATTCGTAGTAAAATTCCAACATTCTCAATTTAGCTAGTTGATAAACCGCTATTCCACAATGGAATGGTCTCTTTACCGCACACCTGGGTTTTCTTGAAGATATTTCGTACGCATCTCCTATCTCTTCCAAATCGTCAAAGAATGCAGATCTTAATGCTTTGTCAACACAGGTTTCGTTTTGTGTATATGTCGTATTAAATGTCTCTCCGTTGCCTCTATCATTTTTCCACAACACGAGTTTCCTAATAATTTCATTATGTCGGCTACTGGTTTCTTATTTGGTTCTACATCGCCTGTTCGTCTTGCGGCTGTAACTTCTTTGCGAACCATTCGAATGGTTTTCCACTAATATAATCTATAACACGATGAAACTCCCGTTATTTCTAGGCCGTGTTTTAAATACCATTTCAACAGTGGCGCGTACAGCAATACTTTAGTGGCGGTCATAGATCCCACCAATTTTCTTCCATTTCCTCTAGTTCTTCCAGTATCTTCCAAATATTTTAACATGTGTGTGGGAACTTCATCAACCTCTACTTCTCTGTTTATAAATATTGGGGACATTTCAGAAAACTTATGTTTTAAGTTGTGTGGAACTTCTATATCCACCTCGCAAACCCAAAACCAGTCTCCAGATAAAACTCTTTTACAAAACTTTTTAATAAATTTAGGGTTATGTGGGGTATCTATATGGTGTATAGTTTCTCTCCCACACGGCATCTCTTTATTTAACGTAGATATACGCGTTTGCATCGTACCCCAAAACAGCCTTGCAAGGTTTGTTAATTTCATTTGAGGAATTAGATCTAATATTTGAAACACAGCTTCTGCATATCGTGTAAATACTATTGATGGACCGCCAACTAGAGCGTCCTTCATCATTTCGTATGTTTCTTCTTTTGGTGCATATAGAGCATCCTCCGGTATAATCGTCTTTGAAGATTTTTGTTCTTTAATGGTTTCCTCTCAATAAATATTGTATAGCTACTCCAGGTAGTGTTACCGCATCTTTGAAAATATCCACACCTCTGTGTTTATAAAATTCACACATTTTTTCCACCGCTTCTAGGAACGGTGCTACATCTAAATCGTTATAATATTTCAACCAATCTCTGAAAAGTTTTCATATTATTTTCTTCGAAAATTCTACGACATTTACTTAATTCTGTTTCATCTATTAACATTTTCCCAGATAGTTTGGAATACCAATTCTCTATATCCGGTAGTCCTGGGTAATCCAGTTTGTCTGGAGAATCGAACCACTCATAAGGAAAGAAAGATTTCTGTCCTTTGCATTCGTAGGCTTTTATCCAACTATCGTAACTTACACCGGGTCCTAGATAAAGTATTACATCAAGAAATCTAAACTCTGGAGTAAATAGAAATATTGTTGCGTTTGCACGTTTTCCGACCATTACTTTCTTTGTTGTTGATGCCAGTTCGCCTACTAGGTATTTCTTTATTAAGTTTATATCGTACTTACTGCTGTTAAAACCTTATAACGGTACTTGCTCTATCCACTGTTCGATCTTGGCGATTTGGTTTTTACGTAAATGTTCTGTATTAAACCTATATCTTGACCACACTTCTTCTCTTATAGCTTTTCCCCTGACTTTCAAATCTTCTACGAATTTTTTCTATAGTTTTGCGGGATCTTTATCACAAATATGAGTTACTGTTCCTGAGAAATTATCTCCTATACTAACGCTTGCCGGAACGTGCTCAGCTTCGTACTCTAAACTATTACCGGTAGTTTCAACTTCTGGCTGGAGATACGCCTCAAAATCGTATACTATCTGATATGGATAAAGAGTAGTGTCACAACCGATCTTTATATCTTTACCCGTTCTTTGGAATTCGCATTCCACATAACTACTAGGTTGAATTCTTTGCTTTTTCTAATAACTTTATCTCTTCTCATAGTGGATGCGCGTTTTCTTCTTTTCTATGCTTTGCATGAATCTCACACCCGTGCCAGTAACAGCCGTGATATTGATATCGGTATTGGTTTCTGGACAGTATCCATCTACCGGAGCTCCTAAAATCCATCTTTCACCTCCGTGTCCGCACTGTTCGTGGTGAATGTGAATTCCCTCCCGCTTTTCCACAGAATACATCCAATCGATCGCCCCATAACTGTTAGAACCTTTTGGGTAAAAACGCTTTCTCGAACGACGAACGCGGGCGCTCTAAATAATTACCATCACATATTACTTTTGTCTCACCTCTCATACATGTTGGTCCGTGTCTCTTCATATTACTCGCTTTCGTGAATTTCTGCTTGCAATTATCGCAGGCGTAAATTTTAGATAGGTTTTTAAGGTTTTTTATCAGAAATGCGTGATTATTAAACAGTCCTATTGTCATTGGTTTATTACCTATTGCCTTATAGTGCGCTGGTACCTTTTTCAACCACCATACATACATTCAGTGGGTTGATATACTTCTATACCGATTTTAAAAAACTCTTCAACCTTTTTCAGATCTGAAAAAGAAATTGGTGAAACCACATTACTACCGAAATATTGCTTACTAAGTTCTTTCGCCTTTTCGTACATCTGTCAGGTCTGATCTTTTTATCAAGGTGCATAGCTAGACACCTGAACAGACAAAGATCGTCATTATACTTATCTAAAGAATACATACCTTTTCTATTCCTCAACCATTCTGGAAGTTCTCCTCCTGCTGCTTCTTTGGATTGTAGTCCCAAATCTATTCCCCTACTACCCTGTATTAGCTTTACAAAAACCTCTACCCATCTTACAAACTTCCACTTTGTATTTGGTCTGTCTATTTTATCGGACATTATTCGTGTTTGCTCCTTATCTGACAGCCATTTTTTAACGGTTTTCATTGATGATAGTGGTTCGCTACCACCGAGATTTTTGTGTTATATTATAGTTTTAGGTTTTCCATTTTTAATTTCCTCCATATGTTCTAGCTTGTAAGAATATGAATATCTCAAATAAAAATTGGTTGTTAGATACGGAGCGAGTTTATCGGACATGCGTTCAGACTCGTTAATGTTAATGTTTTTACGAAAGGATAATGTAACTACCCGTCTTCCATTTTCTACCTTTTCCAATGTTTCATCGTGAGCCCCCAATATTTCTTCACCTTTTTCCACTATCGCGCTAACGATAGATTTTTTCTATTATTATTTTGGCGTCTAATTTGGGACAAATTATTTGTGCTTGAAGGTTTGATTACACTAGCCCTTAACCCCGCATACTTTCTTTTTGAATTCTGTTACCTACTTCCTCCGCTTTGGATATATCTTTAAAGGCTCCTCGTTTGTGGGCGCGGGTAAACGCTTCATAAACGCCTCATTCTTTGTGGAGTTTATAAGATTTGTCAACCCCCTAACTCTCAACGTTTACTATAAGTAATCCCTAGAGATTCGGCTTCTCTTCTCAAACTTTCGATTTCTGGCGTTATCATATTTTCTGTAATATAACCTATGAAATTTATCTGTTCAATTGGTCTTGAAAACATTATGTTTTTTTTCACTTCTAATTGAATATAAACATAAACATATACATATATAATGGAGTGTGAGACTTGTTGTAAGACGTTTACGCGTAAAGAATATCTACGAAGGCATCTAGCGAGACGTAGAAAAATTCCTTGTGTCCCCCCGCAATTTCAATACCCCAGATGCCCTTGTAAATTCGTTAGTGCCCAAACTCTTTGTAGACATAAGCAACTACACTGTCAGGTGGCTACAGGTGAACGTGGTAGACAGAGCTGGTAGAATTAGTTGCTGATCTGCGAAATAAATTAGCTATATTGGAGGAGAAAAATGGGGTGTTGGAATATAAACTATCACTCGTGGGCACATTGAAATAATTATTTTATCATAAATTTACTGTCGGGAAAACATTATGTTTTGTTTTTTTTCACGACCAATTTTTCGTGGTTGGTGGGGGACTATTTCCTCGTTAACCAATTTATGGTTTTTCGGGGGTGGTGGGGGTAGTATATAGGGATATAAATGATGCCACCGCAGGTGGTATCATTTTGACTCCCTATATACTACTAACCCAGGCAAGAACTATCTCCGTCTGACAGCTGTGACAGCATGGAAATATCGGAAATTGTGGTTTGTTTACCTGTACTGTATAACCCGGATGAAAGATGGCAGCGGAACTGTAACTTGGTGTATTGACCCGGTTGCAGATAATGAACGAAATTAGACAAAAAAGTGTTTTTTAGATCGGTGAACGATCAGAATTGGACGAACGTTGTATGGTTGGAGTTTCTAATGTATATGGTCATGGTGCACGTCATTAGTTTGAGCTGGCGATCAGCTATCGGCCAAATATGACCGATAATCCACGCCGGACGGCCTCCCGATTCTGTGTGCGATTCTTTCGAACACGCAACTTTCGCTTTGGATGGGGTAATCAAAACGCGAATAACTCAATAAATGCTTGAAACAGCGATTTGAAGTGAGTATATTCACACACCTAATACCTTTATCGATTGCCAGAGACAGAAGTCATACATTTAATCGATGTTTATTGTGTTTGTCCGAATCGGAAAAGAGAGGGCTCTTTCTATACTAGCCATATTCTTACCCACCTTTCTATAAATAGAAGATGGTAATGTACGAGACCAAGTGGGTGGGGTAATGGGATTTTTTTAATAGGCATTTTGTTGGTGTCATAGGTCCGAGTCTTCCACCTGTGTGGTCTCAACACCACACCGAACACTACACCACTGAGGTTTACAACTAAGTGCCCAATTACGTGATCCGTCTCCCCATTTGGCAAACATTCCACTCCTATGGACATGGTTCGGTGGCTGTAAATGATCAACAGTTACAAATAATCTAGAACACCGGCAAAATGAAGTTGACATGATCACAGTATATTTGTAAACAATGTTTGTTGTTATTATTATTTCCGTATTGTTGTTGTTGTTGTTGATCTCTGCCCATTCAGATTTTCAGCCGCTGATTTCTGCATATAATATGAAATAGGTACTACCTATAACGGGCGACGTTAGTGTATGAAAGTAAATTTACCAATTGATAGCTTTACCATGATGTTGGTATCTATAAACGGTATATAGTAGTATTGCAGAGCTACTTCCCGCAACTACCACGGTGTTACAGGTTCTATATTTTAATTAAATGGTGTCATTGGCGCACTTCTCTTATTTGAAGCAGTGATACAATTTATATATTTCCTTTTCATTTATACATGTAGTACACTAATAGTCTAGGCATTATAGAAACTGTATTAGTACATTGACGATCATTTTAAGAAAAAATAACAAGGCTAAGCATCTTCAGTGATATTATTCCCAATTTTCTCAGTCGTCATTGAGCACGACTGTCACTTCGAGAGTTATACACAGTTTGCCAATTGTTGGTATTAATTGTGTTTACATTTACTTTTGATTAACCCAGTGCTGTGTCAGATGTGTTTGTATCCTGGACTACAGCAACAGGTGCACCAGACGCACACTTGCAATGTATATACTTTGTTCTGGTAGTCGTGTTCCCCAATTATCCAGGATCGCTTGATTATGTCTTGTATTTTTAAACTCACATCAGTGAAGTTAAGTGCAGAGTGGCGGCTATATAAATTATCCAGGTGCGTCCTTCCAGTGAAGGTATTATTTTCTCGATCCTGGTGGTCTTTGAGCACATTTTGACTATTTTTCGTATTAGTTGTGTGCTTTTTACATACAGCTTCACTTCAGCTGTTGGTAAGAGGTACTTGTGTCATGGATTGTGAATACAGCATAGGCCGTGACACAACCGAACAGGAGCAATAAAACAGCAGTTGCAATGTATACTTGTAAACAAAATCAGGTGCGATATTCTATCTAATGAAGTTGAGAGAGATATATTGTCCTTCTATCTAATGATGTTGAATGATAGAGAGAGAACATTATGGTTTGGCAGGCAGGCAGACAGGCAGGCAGGCAGCTGCAGGCAGGCAGGCAGGCAGTGCCTGCCTGCATTCGGCCAATTCGCACAGTTCCGCGCTTTGTCGGCGGCTGTTGCCACAGCGCGATAAAGCAGGCGATACATTTAGGCGCTCTGCGAATAGTCCGGTCAGGTGTTCTCGTGGACCGGGCAACATGAATACGAACATACAATACACGGACATTTACATTAGACGGGACAGAACGGGACAGATGTATATAAGCCTGGTATGCACGCGCAATAACAGTCAGACCCATAACAGACCGGCCACCCATCTTGGGCAAGATGCAATAGCTGAACAGTGAGACACATGGTAGTACAGTGACACGCATAGCAGACCGGCCACCCATCTACGGGGGTATGCAAATAGGAATAGGTTGTAAAATGCTGGAATTCTGAAAAGGCATGAAGCAATTCAAATATACCAGAGCTATATATAAGGCGCTCACTTACCGAAAATAATATATAGTATAATATTGTACGTAAATAAATATTATAGTCATGCACTAGCTATGTATGGCTACGACTATTTGATTCCAGGTTTCGGTGAAGAATGACCGGCTAAAGGCTAATTCGCGCGTTTGCGCGGAGAATTATAGTTTACGCATGCATGGCTACATCCACTCAACATACATACATGCTATGACGTCACAGTACGGGAAATGAACATACAACAAGACGTATCACATGACATGTGTGGACAAATAAAATACAGACACAGCAAACTGGACGACAAGAACAATACGTAACGATTCACGTGACATAAACGTAATGTGAACGTTATATAATATTAATAGGGGCGCGTGTTGAATTACCATATAGCCACAGGTAATATCTGACCCTGTGACATATGGAAGTACGGATAATTCCGAAGCTGTGTACGGAAGTGCGGATAATTCCGAAGCTGTTCATGCATTCGTGTATTATCGCCCTTGTGGGACTCTCTTCAGCGTTGTGATAAAAGCAAATTTAGTCTTCAACGACAACACAAATATTTTGAAATGCAGTAACTTCGTAAGCTTTATTCAGTATACTTTCCGATATTATCTACATTTTGCTTTAGAAGAATTTGGCCTTAAATTATTCATCGCCCGTATTAGTAAAGTACCAACTGTCGTAAAAATACCTAGCTCCTGCTTGGTTTATAATAAAACAAATTTTACACTTTCAATCATATGTTCAACCTAGTTTCACTGAATGGTAAGTTTTCATATACGCGTAACATAAAGCGGGCAACTTCGTCGCCCGTATTATACATGATATCGGGACTATCTATACTAGACCCAAGTGCCGAATCGTGACAAGAACAACCATTCACATATTGTTTTCTTTCTGGGGATAAAGTAGGACAATTATACTACGAAATGTTAAATAATGTCACGAGCGTTTGTGTAATAAATAAATAATGTATTCGAGCTGTACTATTTAAGAACGGCTACTCCATCAGTGTTGGTTTTAACTAATGTATGGCTACGTGTGTGGAATTGTATTCTAGCCCACTATTGCAGTGAGTTCCTGTATCTAGCGTACATTTTAATTAATTACGTGTTAATTAATAGGTTTAGTTGATGGTCGCGAATGTGAACTGTGTCTCCGTGGTGATGCACGCAGTGTGTTCATGAAGCTAACGATGCCATTCTGCGGGTGGCGAATTCTTAATTATATGTATACACAAAATCACTAGGATTACATGTCTAAGGCGTTTTCTGATATGCAATTGTCGTGATGGGTTAACGTTTTAAAGGTTTTGAGAAAGTGCTTACGTAAAGCTGTCGACAGTAACCACACCGATGACGCCAGGGTGGTCGTACGTTCGTGTGTCCGTACAAGAGATTGGTTAAATAAAATGAGTTCTATTTCAGTTATCATTTTACAATATTATATGTATTTACTTCTGAAATATGTATAATGTCGATGCAGAAACTCGTGAATAGCCCTATTAATTTCAGTTTCTTTATAAGATTTACATGCAGTACGGGAAATATTATGTAACCCTTTCACTCGTAAGTAACTGCAATTGATTGTTATACGTTAATTGCGACCAATGCAATCGTCACATAATGGTTTCCAGACTAGTCCATTTATAAGAAGAGTGCCAATGTCACAATATACGTCGAGGTCAATCAACAAGGGGAGATAACTCACTGAAAACCAATAGGATTCTTCCTCTTGCCATGATAAACATGTGTACCAAACTTGGGTATGATCCTTCAAGTAGGAAAATAATAGAGAGTGCGAAAAAAAAATTGACAACCAAGGGGAGATAAGTCATTTGACGTTTTTGGATAACGTTTCCCATGATTTGAGTTATTGCGTGGACAATGAGACAGAGTGCTAAATTAAAAATGGCCGCCAAGGGGAGATAAGTCAGAAAAAAATATATGGGGTTTTTCATCTTGCCGTGATACAGATGTATACCGAATTTGGTTGCGATCCGTCAAGTAGAACATAAGTTATTGCTTGGATAAGGGTATCGAGTGCAAAAATTAAAAATGGCCGACAGGGGAGTTGTTACGAGCCGTCAAGTAGAACTTCAGTTATTGTGTGGAAAAAGAGTGCGAAAATTAATCAAAGGACTGAAAGTCCTGAAATCCTTCGCAGTACGTGCTTGTGGAGGACACATATAAGAATTCATTTGTTGGAAAGTACACTGTAGTCTTAAGAATTGGCACCAGGAGGGATGCGGAATAATAAATGTATTGCGGCCTGACAGTAGTTGATGGTCAGCTACATACAAGTTTCACTTGCTCAATAATTTTCCGACTATATATACTCACAGTATATATTGCTTTGTCATATGTTATTATACACTAGTTCTGAAATATATATGCATTACCATAGTAACCATGGTAACCAATATTGGAAAACACAAACATAGTATTTGTTGAAAAGGTGTTTACTTTTTGAAAATCAATGCAATACACTTAACATGTTAACGTTTAATAATATTGGTTGTCATGGCAACCATTTTAATATTTCACACAAAAAATCATATATACTCCATTTAAAATCAATGTATTCGTCGAATCAGTATACATTATCAATGCTGCAAAAACAATATTTATCCTGACAAACATGATTGTTCAAAGTAATTTCACCCTGATCTTGGACATATATACTGAGCAAAACTAGAAACGTCCCTCCATGTTTAAGGAAAGATTCATCAAAAACCAAAAGGGTTACTTTTAAAAATCAAAATGGAAAAACAAGTTCATTCATTTCTGTATTAAAGCCAATAAATTTCATTTGGATATCTTGTTAAATATTCGAGAGATAACCGGCCAAGGGCGGTAGGGGTCAAAATCAAAAATCACAAAAACTCAGAAATGTGTTACTTAATGTTTAGAGATGGAATTTCAATAAGTAATGTGGCAAATTCAGTAAATCTCGTTAGTACCGAGTGTGGCCACCATTTGCATGAATGCATGCAATGATCCTACGCCGCATCGACGTGACGTAACGCAATACCAGTGCGTTGGGCAAATTCCTCCATTCCCGTTGTAACGCCCGTGTAAGATCGCGAACATTGTCAATCTGATGGTTAGCTCGTGCTTTGCGGCCCAGCTCATCCCATATGTGCTCAATGGGATGAGATCCGGGGAGACCGCGGGCCATGGCATGACGTCGACGTTGTTTTGCTGTAAGTATTGAGTGGTGACCCTGGCTACGTGAGGGCGGGCATTGTCGTGCATCAATGTCACACCAGGACCATGCTGACGGATAAATGGTAAGGCATGTGCATTTAGCACATCTGCAACATAACGTTGTGCATTGATGTTGCCCTGTACAACAAACCAATCTGTCTTCCGGTTTCCCATGATCCCACCCCAGACTATTACGCTCCCTCCCCCAAACCTGTTCTTCTCAACAATGCAACAATCGGTGAATCTTTCATTTTTACGCCTGTATACCCGTAATCTTCCGTCAGCATGACTAACTGTGAACCGAGATTCATCGGTGAACAAATCTCGGTTCCAGTCAGCCCTTCTCCAGTTCAGATGACGTCGCGCCCATAACAGTCTGACAGCACGGTGACGTTGGGTCATTATCTGACCAGTGTACGGG
Source organism: Conchocele bisecta (assembly GCA_029237695.1). Taxonomy (NCBI): domain Eukaryota; kingdom Metazoa; phylum Mollusca; class Bivalvia; order Lucinida; family Thyasiridae; genus Conchocele; species Conchocele bisecta. The sequence continues at coordinate 202,534,143 of CM055265.1, read as the reverse complement.
CGGCGTGCCCGGATTGGTTGGGCGTTACGACGTAACCGGTTTGCGAATGGTCTGCCCTGAGACACCGTATCGCCTAGCAGTGACTGTGGCTGCCAATCGACGTTGACGTAAGTGCGTCAACGTAATGTAACGATCGGCTCTAGCCGTCGTTACACGAGGCCTACCAGGTCGCTGCCGGTCGTGAACAGCCCATGGTCTGCTGGTACCGGGCTGCAAGACGATCAATCGTCTTCCGACAGCAACCAAACGAGGCGCGACCACCCTGGCGGCCATCCCACCGCAAGCATCCCAATTGCCTGATTTCGCTCGTTTTCGGAAAGCCGTGGCATATCGAAAACAGTGAAAAATTAAAAAAGTTTTTTAATTTTCCAAATAGCCCCTATCGCATGAATGGTACGACATGAACTGAATCACCTTATCGATGACAAGTATAGCGTGCACGTGCAAAAAGTGGAAATCAACGTTCCGGTCACTGGCCGCTATGTAAACCGTGTGTATCGGCTAAACTCTACACGATCGTATTCTGAACACCGCCACGGTTTAAAATACATGTACCTTGAACATATGGTACATACATAGACAGAGCTACACCGGCTATAAAACAGGGACGTTTCTAGTTTTGTTGAGTATATTTTACAACAATTACAAACAAGAGCGAGCAGTCATGCATGGAACGCGACATGTGACATATGTCATCAGTCCCTTTTTTCCTGTCGCAGTCATAGCTCAGGAACTAGACTGGTGACATATGTCATCAGTCCATTTTCTCCTAATACAGTCTCCTAAATTTAAAATTCATATCATTTTCCAATTCAAATAGGAATCCTCAGCGATTTGTAACCCGGAGGATATAACAAAAACGTTCTACTTTCACTTTCATTTCAGCTACACATTCAATTTTAATTTATTGAGTAAATGATGCCGAAATATTTATTTAAATTAATAATTAATTATTTAAATATACTTTTTTTAATTCATAATACAAATAATTTAGAGATAATTATTATCCTTATTCAAACTCAAGACAAGGTACTGTATATGCTGTGTAACGTCAAGTCGCAAGACTGTCGACAGCGTATGCCATAACACACACGACGTGTAATTATCAAAAAATTGTTAGCACCTCTTTGGAAAGTTTGGATTTCCGCGCGAACTGTTTTACTAAATTCATTATAGATTAGTTGATTTTTAAGTAAAATGGACACTGATTAATAATATCGATGGCTCAAGATCATTAAAACAGTATGTAACTGTCAAAAAACAATGTTTCTGCTTTAAATCATCATCGTTTCGCTGTCCACTGTCGGATTTTATCGAGCCATTGACCTATGTAATGTTCAGAATATAAGCTTTAATCTGATTGGACATTCAAGAAAAACGTCACAGGGAAATCCCGCCCCCTACTATATCATTGCGCAAAATATCAACATACATAACAAAGAACTCATATTAATACATAACATTTAATAGTTTATAAAGTATACACAAACTTTTGCAATAATACACATATAGCACAACAAAAAGAAACAACACATGTATTACGCTGATACCGTAAGATAGCTCGCTGTTTTACTGTTGTTGAACTACTTTTTTATGGCGTAGTACCGCGTGTTTTTCTAAAGTTAAACCCGCAAACAGTGACACTGCGACCGCCACTTAACTCATTAGCATATCTGCAATGATTGAGAATGTTCATATAGTTACTAAATCCGAGCTAATAGCTCGGATAAAAATTGCCGCCAATGGGAGATAAGTCAGAAAAATCGTTTTGTCACAACATGATAGAGACTCAATAGAGAAAGGCATGTGTGAACTATCAAAATGTTTGTTGGAAGTAAACAGAACTTGTAACAAATTTCCCCAACGTTAAGGAATGACTATATAGAATATGACATTTTGTTTCAAATGTAGTAAAACCATACATGTAGCTGAATATCTATATACAATACAATACAATATATTTTATATATATAACGTATATCTGACCCTGTTCTTCTTAGAGTATATTATACAGAGCATTGAGTTGCCATCTCCGCAATTTTAGTTTGCACATGTTATCGGACAGTTTCACCACTTGGAGCGTTTGACACGTACATCCAATACTATGGTAGCAAATCTAATACAAGTTGGGGCAATACGTCCCAGATATATAGGATGACAACGTCTTATAAATATCATTTCAGCAGACTACACAGAACGCTAGATATCTGAGCTTTTCTACCATCACTCACAATATATGCAATGGACACAATTCCAATGAGTAAAATGTCAAACTGATGCACTACATATTATTAGAAGTACATCTACCACAGGTAAAAGCCGTATTTACTCACATAGCAGGCAAGTACCCAAGACTCTCAGATAACTGCTTACAAGTCACTAGAATCGATGCAGTATGTATGGTTTTACAAGTATATATCTTCAACACTGTGTATTGTTCTTACTGTTACACATTCTTTACTGAATGTTCAAACATTTTAACAAAGGGTAAATAAACCCTTCAGATATCAGGCTTTGTATATAATTCCATCACAAAAATATTTACACAATTCCCTAACATTTGATTGGTCTGTTGCAAGTCTCCGTCCAAAATTTATATCCCAGTAAACTCCATGCCGAACTACTTTCCGTAACCGTCAGGCGCAGTTAAAATTATTCTTAAGAAAACGGAAAATAAACACATTTTCTTGATGAATTTATTTCAAATGCTGGAATTATAAGGAATGAATGGCCTTTTTGTGGAATTTATCGGGAATATAAACTTGGAAAAGTCGCGGGAATACTGGACGAGGCCTTCCGGCCTTCGTCCAGTATTCCCGCGACTTTTCCAAGTTTATACCCCGATAAATTCCACAAAACGGCCATTCATTCCTATAATAAATTTGATGAAAACAAGGCATAGAAAGCCATTTATTCATGTGTTTGTCATAGTATTAGTGGTATCTTTCAAACGCAATAAGAGGTACAACTGGCCGATGGCTTGTACACACTGAGATGGCCGACATGGCAACTCCATGCACTGTCTGGGATACAGTAAGGAGAACATGTTCACACGTATGTTATGCATATATCCTATCACATTTACGAAGCAAGTATCCATGAATCATCAGGGGCGCCACGGGTCCTTAAGTTTTCGAATATTTGAAGACGGATGGACTGACGAACAGGCGGACGGACAGACGCTGACTACGACGCCAATGGTCTGTCATAAGCACTCTATTTTGCGAAAGGCGTGCTATTAATGGCCGCCAAGGGTAAATAAGTCATCGGAAATTTTGAAAATGAATAGGCTTCTTCGTCTTGCCGTGATAAACATGTATACCGAATTTGATTAAGATCCACCAAGTTGAACTTGAGTTATTGTGTGGACAAGGATAGAGAGTGCGACAATTACAAATGGCCGCCAAGGGAAGATAGCCATCGGCATTTTGAAAATAAATAGGCTTCTTCGTCTTGCTGTGATAAACATGTATACCGATTTTGGATACGATCCGTCAAATTGAACGCGAGTTATTGCGTGGAAAAGGATACAGAGTGCGAAAATTAAAAATGGCCACCAAGGGGAAATAATTGAATTGTTTGAAGAGTAATATGCTGCTTCGTCTTGCTGTGATAAACATGTTTTCCAAATTTGGTTACAATTCGTCAAGTTGAACTTTAGTTATTGCGTGGACAAGGATACAGAGTGCCAAGAGGACCGGCTGCCAAGAGGTGTTAAGTCGTCGGGAATATTTGAAAATCAATAGGCTTCTTCGTCGTGCCGTGATAAACATGAATGCCGAATTTGGTTACGATTGTAGAACTTGAGTTATTGCGTGGACAATGAAACAGAGTGCGAAATAAGAAATGGCCGCCAAGGGGAGATAAGTCATAGGAAATTTTTGAAAAGCAATAGGCTTCCTCTCGTCTTGCCGTGATAAACATGTGTACCGAATTTGGTTTCGATCGGTCAAGCTAGTGCGTGGATAAGGATACTGAGTGCGAAAATTAAGAATGGCCGCCAAGGAGACATAAATCATCGGAAATTTTTGAAAATGTATAGGCCTCTCCGTCTTGCAATGATAAACATGTATACCGAATTGGTTACGATCCGTCAAATAGACCTCTAGTTATTGCGTGGACAAATTATGACCACGCGCCCGTCCGCCCGTACAAGGTGAATACGTCCATTTTTTTTTTAAGTTTTTTTTTTAAGTTCATATTTGTGAAGTTCAAGGTCATATTAAGGACAAAGGACAACATGTCCACAAGTATGCTGTTCTTAATGTGCCGGACACACGGACGGACGGACTCGCGGACACACAGTTCAAACTCTATATGCCCCCTGCTCTACCATAAAAAATGCATAACAACTTCAACCCGGACGCACGTATGTGCGTACATATGCCAATATGCCGACTATTTCGCGCTGTCCGCAAGCGGGCGCGGCACAAAACGTTCACGCAAAACGTAATTTGACTATGACATTGGACATGGTGTGGTATGGAATGAAAATAGGGAAGATAAGGAAGTATGCGAAGTTTGAAGTCAAAAGTCAATCCGAGTTACCGTTACTGAGACGGATAATGGGTACCAGAAAATTTTAACGCAAAAGAGACGGACGGACGAACGAACTAACGAGCAAACGGACCGACTGACGAAAACTATATACCCCTTGACATACTTCGTATGCCGGAGGTATAATTAAAGACTCCCGTATTCAACCTGCTGTACTGGGTGTGTAGGGGGGGGGGGGTTCCAAAATCAGAGCGGAATATTTACATCGAAAGAAATATATATTCAGTCCTGAAATTAGAATAACCGGACCTGGTGACAGGTCCATACCACACCAAAGCCACTTGGCACATTCCCCTAAAAGTTAGGATTACGAATAAGCATATTACGCATATAAGGGGTATAACCAGATTCAACTCTCACATACTAGAATGCCAAAGACGTACCTGAGACTCAAACCAGGTCTCTGGTCGGGATTCCGGTAAGGGTGAATCCCGATCGTTACATTACCCATCGCATGCTCCCATCTGCCACCCACTCATTGATGGAATGACGAACAGCGCAGATCAGACTTTTTCCGGATCCACAGGCCTATCTGAATCTACACTGGTCGCAAAACTCGCAAGACGGTGACAATCACATATGAGACGCGCCAGAAACTTCCAGAATCCATCCGATTCAAAGTACGTATTCTTGTACAGTGTCCTTATTAAGTAACGGATTTTGATGAAATATGGCGCATCAAATGCGTCTTGTTAAGCTGCATTTGGTGGTCTCTGTATTTTCGCCCAAACTGTTGTCGTTTTTTGCGAAGAATCGACACGGAAATCGATTCTTCGCAAAAACGACATAAATCTGTGCCAAACTCCCTAGACCACCAAATACAGCTAATGAAGACGCGTTTGCTGCGCCATATTTCATCAAAATATGTTGCATATTAAGGAAAATATCAAATAATACTTACTTTGGAATGGGCGACGTTGTTGTTGTAACCACGTGATCATGCACCTTGACATCTATAGTATCCAAAATGAGACACGCCATGTGAAGTACCTACGGACATCGGCGTAATTTCACTAAATACGTCTACAAAATTTACCAATATTTTTTCATAAATAAAGTCAAAAGTACACGTACTCTGAAAGTTTTGTCAACTTTTGACGCCATTTACGGAAAATATGGTAAATTTTGTAAACGCATTTCATGAAATTACGCAAATGTCCGAAGGTACAAAATCACATGGCGTGTCTCATTTTGGATACTATAGATTTCAAGGTTCATGTTCACGTGGTTACAACAACAACAACAACGTCGCCCACTCACAAGTAAGTATTATTTGATATTTTCCTTAATATGCAACGGATGTTGTATGCAACGGATGTTGTATGCAACGGATGTTGCATATTAAGAGCTGCATTCGTAAGAGCTGCATTTGGTGGTCTATGGGGATTGGCACAGACTTACGTCATTTTTGCGAATAATCGATTCTTCGCAAAAACGACAGAAGTTTGGGCGAAAATACAGAGACCACCAAATGCAGATTAACAAGACGCATTTGATGCGCCATATTTCATCAAAATCCGTTACGTAATAAGGACACTATACAATAATACGTACTTTGAATCGGTACTTGTTGTTGTTGTTAGTACCACGCGATCATACACCTTGGATGTATTGACGGATAAACGGAAATATGAAAACACAGTATAAGTCTCAATGTTGTAGACAATTAGCTATAATAATCAACAACCATGTTCTTGTTAAAATTAAAATTTATTAAGAGCAGATTTATAATATGGAGAGCAAACATATTAAACAAGTAGAGATGAAGAGATTGAATGGAGCTTTACGTTCATTGAAAAAGAGACATAAAAGAGATGGAAATATACCTGCATGTGGCTGATTGGCATTGTGAATTCAGCATTGAAATTGCAAAATCCTGCTAGCACTAATACCTCGTCAGATACCCTTACTAAACTATATTGATATCATTTACTAAACAATATCGATATCATTTAGCCCAAGGTGTGCGTCCCAGTAAGATTCACCGTTAAAGGTACATGCCCACTCAGTAGGCACAAAATGTTCTTTATAGGAACTAAACAAGTGTATAATTGTGTCACTATTCCACCAGTTATACAAATTACGAGTGCCCACTATACAGATATAATCATTTAGTAATATTTATTTTAATGATAGTGACTCGCGGTGGTATCAGACTATTTTCACATGCAAATGAGGCATGCTATTTTTTAATTATTTATACTAATTAAATGCGTCACCTGAAAAAATAATATTGTCCACAGAATATAAAGTATGATAATTGCCCATCAAAAAAGAAATACAGAGAATAAATAGTAATGTCCGTTAACATTTTAACGTCTATCGCCCCTGATAGCAGTGTGGAAATTTACGTCTGATATAAACTGTATAATAATGCCAATCAATATGTGGGGTAATGTTGAATGAATGTTTATTTTGCCAGAAAATGTCTCGGATGATGTCTCTGATATAAAGAACATCTGTGTGCCTACCGAGTGGGCATGTACCTTTAACTATGCATGCTAGCGGTGAAAATATCCGCCAAACGAATTACTAGGAGTATAATTATGTTTTATTTCTCTCTGTAAATATGTCTTGAAATTTCATTAGAATTGAGTCCTCAGGACTCAATTCTAATGAAATTCCAAGACATATTCATGATAGTTACGGGGAGAAATACAAGAAAATATGATGAATTTTTGTACGCTAGTTCTGAACTAATTATAGCCCACAAGTTTCCCAGCATGCAAAGAGTTAAGGTATGAATGAATACATACCAATGGATTCATCATTAATATACGCATAGGCTCCCATCCTCCAGAGATAATATATTGAATAATTTTGAAAATCGAGAATATTATCACAGGTGGCATCCATACAATCTGTAACCATTGCATTTAAATGTGGCTGTGACTGGATAAATGGGGCGTATGGGCTTTGCGACCAGTGTAGATCCAGATCGGCCTGTGCATCCTAACAGTCTGATCAGGATCTGCAAAAGTCGCCATTCCATCAATGAAACACTCATCATTCTTCTAACAAGCAATATATCGCTATCAAGCTACAGAAGTGTGCTATTTCATCGGGAGCTATACTGACTACAAATCACATAAGCCCCATTTCTCCAGTCACAGCCACAAATACACAGTGTGCGTACACACTGCCAACAGTAAGTATACATTGAATGGAACCCGTGTGTGTGTGGAAAGATCAATTAATGCAACGTCAGAACTAGACATGATGGTTGTAAAACCTGATTATGCCCCGCTGTCATACTGGGGCCCGTTTCACTAAACTTCCTACGACTAAAATGTTTGTAAGTGCAAATATAAGATCATCTGTAAATTTCAATTTATGGATTTACATTTATTGAGCATAGGCTGCATATGCAGCCTATGCTCAATAAATGTAAATCCAATAATTGTTTACTACAAAACATTGTTAATGTGAGATTTACAAACTATCATAATTTTGCACTTTCAAACATTTTAGCCGTAGGAAGTTTAGTGAAACGGCCCCCAGGACTGTAACTGGAGAACATTTTTCAGCTTAACATAATGGCCACGTGTTTCAGCGACATTTCGACCAAGGTCAAGGTCGTGTTCATGGTGGCGCGATTCAAGTTTCCAAGTATGGAAGCAATCCTTCGTGTAATATTGAAGATATTACATGTTGGAGAAACTCTTACAAACTTTTTCATGCAACAAAATGGCTAAGTGTTTCAGCGTCATTTCGAAATTGACCAATGTCATGGTCGTGTTAATGGTGGCGTGAGTGTGTGACAAATGTTCATGTGATTCAAGTGTGAAAGTATCAAATCCTTCGAGTAATATTGAAGACATTACATGTTGGAGAAACTCTTACAACCTTTTTTATGTAAATGTACAGGACGGACGGACGGACGGACGTACGTACGGAACCTCAAGAGCAACGCAATATGCCCCCTTGCTATCGCATAGGGGGCATAATGAGGATACAGTAAACTGAAGGGTAAGAGATGTACAGTGGAACATCTCTACACCGGACACCAAGAAAACACCTGTGATCTTATTTTCAATGAGTTTCTTGGTCATTTATCTTGGGTGATAATGTCTGTTCGTGATCGCATAGCGCACACCTATGGCTCAGAATGATCAAATGTCTGGTTTTCAGTGAACCCTCTCTATTAAAGCAGGAAACCCTGGGGACCTCCCAGGGTGTCCGGTTTAGAGAGGTTTCACTGTATTCTTCCACTATCAATCACATATTTGCCCACTTTGTTAGCACAACGAGAAACCTAAACTCCACATATTCCCCACAAACATGCTACATATAAACCTGTATACATTCTGTGAAATCACAGAACAAACATGAACCAATGTTTGAGGTACATGTACAAATGTGGTGATAAAACAAAACACTCCATGTATGTGTTCTGTTCTGTATGTTGCATAATGTGTGTTGGGGTTTAACGGCCTATCAACAGCTAAGGTCATTTAAGGCTGGGTCAACATGTTCAGTACTAAATCCCATATACCGGTATTACCTGTACAAATGGGGGTGGGGGGAATCCCAAAATCCAAACTGAATATTTACAATACACCAGATGGCCGCAGCCATCATGTCGAGCCCGCCGAGGCATTTGATGGTATTTTTAAAAACTTTAACGCAGATTTCGGACGCACAGACGGACAGACGCACGGACGTCATTGTGATCACTATATGTCTCGCTCGACAAAAAACTATATATTCAGTCCTGAAATCAGAATAATCCTGATCTAATGCCAGGTCCTTGCCACACCAGAATCACTTGGCCCCCTCCCAAAAGCAGTAGGATCAGTACTAATCTCACTACTTTTATAATGGGCAATAACCCAATTCAACTTCCAGGTAACAAAAGAGCCGAAGATCAAAATGTACCGGAGGGCCAAACCAGGTAAATCATGATTCCTATAAGGAGGAACCCCTACCATTAATTTACGCTGTCGCGTTCGCCCGACCAACCACCCACGTATGAGTGAGTGAATAGGGTTTAACGTCCGCTTTTCTGACATAGAGGTACAAGCCTCAGGGAGTCTACACGCAGACGGGTCAACGGGGTCGTGTCCCGTATCCACCTGTCCGAGGGGGGTAAATCCCAACTTCAGAACTCAATATTTACAATCAAAATATATATTCAGTCCTGAAATTAGAACAACCTGATCTGGTGCCAGGCCCTCGCCACACCAGCATCATTTATCCCATCCCCTAAAAGTAATAGGATTAGCGCTAAGCACCCACGTATGTATGTTGCATAAATCTGTGCAACATGTGGTAATTGTGTCAGCATATAATTTAAGACATAAAGTAGAAAATTTGTCCATGAAACATAGATATTCCACTTTTCACTTTGATATTAGAAACAACATGGATGATAATGTTTGTTTGTTTATTGGTGTTTAAAGGCCTATCAATTTTAGGGCAGGGTGACTTAATTGTTATTGATGAAAAAGTATATGCATTTAAATATTTTTTAGATTTAATGTGTTTAATAGCCAAAAGTTTGTCGGCAGAAAAATGTGGAACAGACACTTTCCAATATTGGTCATATCCTATCAACTCCCACTCTCTAAAACACGACACAGCCGTGCAGTAGGTTTTTATCATTTTTACAACAGGGAAACACAATAACCATCGTATTTAAACAAAATGGCAACACTATCACAGCATTCACAGTATCGCGCCACAATATCATGGAACAGATTTTAATTTTAGCATCATGCAAATACTATGCCCAGGTGAGAGCTTTTTCGCCAAAAAAAACCTGTGTGAACTGTGATATTTTTTAACTACCATCCTGGGGCCCGTTTCACTAAACTGACTGCGTACAACTAAAATGTTCGTAAGTGAAAAATTATGATAGTCTGTAAATTTCACATTAACAATGTTTTATTGTAAACAATTATTGGATTTACATTTATTGAGCAAAAATTTAAATCCATCAATTGAAATTTCCAGACGATACTAAATTTGCACTTACGAACATTTCAGTCGTACAAAGTTTAATGAAACGGGCCCTTGGGGGCCGTTTCACTAAAATTTGTACGACTAAAATGTTGGTAAGTGCAAAATTATGTTAGTCTGTAAATTTCACATTAACAATGTTTTCTTGTAAATAATTATTGGATTTACATTTATTGAGCATAGGCTGCATATGCAGCCTATGCTCAATAAATGTAAATCCATAAATTGAAATTTACAGACGATCTTAAATTTGCACTTACGAACATTTTAGTCGTAGGAAGTTTAGTGAAACGGGCCCCTGGTCGCTGTGCACGACTAGTGTCAATTTATAACATTGGTATAGGGTAGTAGGCACACTCTTTGTATATTAGCCTAAAAGAGGCACATATACTGGCATATACTAATGTCTGTTTCATGAAACCTGCCCAACTTTTACGGCCATATAAACAATGCAAAAACATTTTTTTTTGCTTATTGGTGTTTAACGGCCTATCAACAGCTAAGGTCATATAAGGCCGGGCAAACGGGTTTGATCCCATTTTAACCTGCTGCATTGGGGGGAAAATCCGAAAATCAGAACGGAATATTTACATCAAGAAAAAATATTTATCCCGTCAACACAGTGCGTATGTGCCGTGAAACATTTTTGATATCCTGTCAATATGACATAATCACTGCGTATGAATATGTGCGGTGGTTGTGGTTATTTTATTGCATTTTAAAGCTATTTGTAGGTGTTGACGGGATAAATAGAATAGTAGGTTAGTGCCGTGAATGGGAAAAAATATCTGGCGCGGCACGGAAACGGGATGTGCTCGGCAGAGCCTCGCCCATCCCGTTTCCTAAGCCTTGCCAGATATTTGTTCCCATTCACGGCACTAACCTACTATTCTCCATATTCAGCCCTGAAATTAGAATAACCGGACCTGGTGCCAGGTCCATACTGCACCGAAATCACTTGGCCCCTTCCCCTAAAATAGGATATTCGTAATACTAGTATAAGGGGTATAACCAGTGAGTGAGTGAGTGAATAGGGTTTAACGTCCGCTTTTCTGACATAGAGGTACAAGCCTCAGGGAGTCTACACGCAGACGGGTCAACGGGGTCGAGTCCCGTATCCACCTGTCCAAGGGGGGTAAATCCCAACTTCAGAACTCAATATTTACAATCAAAATATATATTCAGTCCTGAAATTAGAACAACCTGATCTGGTGCCAGGCCCTCGCCACACCAGCATCATTTATCCCATCCCCTAAAAGTAATAGGATTAGCACTAATCTTACTTTTATATATGGGGCATAGCCCGACTCAACTCTCACATACAAGAAAGCCAAAAATGTACATGAGGGCCAAATCTGGTATAGTGGGTTCCGGAAAGTATGAACCCAATCGTTAAGCCAGTTTAGTCGCCTTTTACGACAAGCAATGGCTACTGCAGCACTATTCTCAGGATCAGTTGATCCCGCCCCGGTACCTGCACGGGGCTTCGGGATTCGGGTAAAGATTAATCCGATCGTTAAATTACCCATCGCATACTCCCACTTGCCACCCACCAATATCTTTTTGATAATGGTAAATTTTATCAAAATTTAAGAATGAACCTTCTTTTTATTTTGTGAAATTTGGTCCAATATTGATTTTATTACGAAAAAATAATTTCCCCATGTTAAATCTTAACATGGGAATTTTTTATAATTTCAAAAATAGTGGACCGATTTTCATTATTTAACTTGTTTTCTTAGTTAGATCATTTCCAAGCTATCTAGCCAGGTTTCAGAGTCAATTTCCAATTTTTCCCATTTTTTTTCTCCTCCCACAGCTCCTCCACTTCCTTTTCCCCCCATGTTAAATTCCCAAAGACAAATAAATTTTTCGTAATAAAATCAATATTTGACCACATTTCACAAAATAAAAAGAAGGGTCACTCTTAAATTTTGCTAAAATTTATTATCGGAAAAAATATTGTTTTTCCATTGTTAATATAGCCGTAAAATGTGGGCAGGTTTAATGTTTGTTTTGTTTGTTTGTTGGGGTCATTTAAGGCCGGGTCAATGGGTTTAGTACTAAATCCCATATATTACCTGTACAAGTACATGTACATTTTCAAATGGGGGGAAAATCCCAAAATCAGAACTGAATATTTACAATAACAAAACTATATATTCAGCCCTGAAATCAGAATAATCCTGATCTGATGCCATGTCCTCGCCACACCAGAATCACTTGGCCCCTCCCAAAAGCAGTAGGATCAGTAATAATCTTATCTTATAATGGGCAATAACCCAATTCAACTCCTAGGTAACAAAAGAGCCAAAGATAAAAACGTACCGGAGGGCCAAACCAGGCAAATAGTGATTCCTATAAGGAGGAACCCCTACCGTTAATTTACGCCGTCTCGTTCGCCTGACCACCACCCACTCAGGTTTAATGAAACAGACAGTAGTATGCGGGATATAATATCAGAAAATATAAGGCACAACATAATAACAATTAACGGGTATTGGCAAAACAAACAAGAAAACATAAAAGGGTAATTTCCTTAAAGTTGCTTGACAATGCAAGCCAATGAACAGCTTAGAAATATGCAAATTAGTATTTCAATCCATGGTTGGAAGAGAACAAATCCATGTCAGGGGACCGTTTTACTAGACTTTGTACGACTAAAATTTTCGGAAGTGCAAAATTATGATAGTCTGTAAATTCCACATTAACAACGTTGTCTTGTGAACAATTATTGGATTTACATTTATTGAGCATAGGCTGCATATGCAGCCTATGCTCAATAAATGTAAATACCATCAATTGAAATTTCCAGACCATCCAAAATTTGCACTTTAGTTGTACAACATTTTAGTTGTACAAAGTTTAGTAGAACGGGCCCCAGGTGATCAGCATGCACGCACAGGTGTGATGTCACGTCATACAACAAGATGATGTCAGACAGTATTACTGAGACATTACATGCCCAGTGTTATTGCCGTTACGTAGATATCGTAATAAGTGTTGTGATACCACAGTTTCACACCAAATGTCTGTTTTAAAAATAGGTATGTCTGTATACATATACAGACTTAATTATTCTTGGGAAGCCCATGTGTTTTGTATGCTACTGTATGCATTATGCTTATGGAATTCTAATAAAAACATGTATTCTTTGTTTCCTAATTGATCAAGCCCCACAAATCGTCAACGTGTTCCTTTAAGACATCAGCAATAGCCAGTAAACACTTTAGCTTCAAATTGTTAAACAAGACAATACATTTGAAGTTTCTTAGCAACAAAACAGCTCCTACGAATATTGAAATGATGCATCATTATAGAAATGTTATAGAAGTGTTGTATTATTAAATGTATGCCAAATATAGCGTTTTTATTTAGAAAGTGGTATACAGTACATATATATATATATATACTAACAATGTTTATGTTTGAATGAGATGATACATTAGCGTTGATGCAATGACTGTGTTGTTAGTAAATTAATGGAAACATTTGAGTGTTCAGCATGTTCAGGGGCCTGTTTCACTAAACTTCGTACGACTAAAATGTTCGTAAGTGCAGATTTAGAATAGTCTGTAAATTTCAATAAATGTAAATCCAATAATTGTTTACAAGAACGCATTGTTAATGTGAAATTTACAAACTATAATAATTTTTCACTTGCGAACATTTTAGTCGTACAAAGTTTAGTGAAACGGCCCCTGGAATATTACAAGAGAAAGGGTAGGTGTATACATGTAATATAAATATATGGGTACCCTGGCTGACTGAATGAACTTTATGACATTTACATCCAGAATAGCATAGAATAGAGAAGTACGGTACATAGTATGTACTCCACACTCATTATCAAAATCAAGAAGATTGATTGCTCGAGGCTGCTGCGATTTCGTCTACGGATTTGGGGAACATACTCATAAAGTTGCCACTGGGTGTAAATATTTGACAGGATCTCACCATTGAGATAGGTATCAGGGATTCCCCTGGACATCTACATGTACAAATGGGGGGAAAATCCCAAAATCAGAACTGAATATTTACAATAAAAAATCTATATATTCAGCCCTGAAATCAGAATAATCCTGATCTGATGTCAGGTCCTCGCCACACCAGAATAACTTGGCCCCCTCCCAAAAGCAGTAGGATCAGTAATAATCTTACTACTTTTATAAAATAATTATATGTAAGCTATATTATTCAATAGATGTGCATGCATCATATGATTATTATGATGTACATTAGTTTCTTCATTACACAGGTTACTGCTTCTACTTTGGGGATAATGTTCTGCATTTTGTTGCCAAATGAACTGCATGTACTACTGTCTGTTCCACGTTTTGCTGCCGACGAACTTTTGGCTATTAAACACATTAAATCTAAAAAATCTTTTTTCGCAATAAAATCAATATTTGATGGAATTTCATGAAACAATTTTTTTTAGGGAGTGGACTTTTTTGTTATTGATGAAAAGTACTTACTTTTAATTCTTTTTTAGATTTAATGTGTTTAATAGCCAAAAGTTTGTCGGCAGCAAAACGTGGAACAGACAGTAATCAGACATGTACAGCATCAGTACCAGTACCGTCTCAACAGGATCTTCACTTTTTGAAAGTAATTTTCATATTTTTGAGAACAAAAACACCTCCTTTTCATAAATGGACAAGTCTGGAAATTCCATTCCAGTTACTTAGGGATGAAAGGGTTAATCTAAACGATGAAAACAAATCCCCCAATTAGGCTGGCGATAGGCAGAGGAAACCCAGAGATCAGGCTGTACGCAGAGGGGGTGCGATGGGTGGATACGCACCCCCCTTAACCCTTTCACTCTTAATCCGCAGGCCTGCATAGTGTATTAGCAAACAGTGTAGATCCAGATGAGCCGGCTCATAACGAGCCGTCTCATCAGGATCTGCACTTTTTGCAATTCATTTTCATAATTTTGAGAACAAAAACACCCCATGTTCATAAATTGACTGGTCTGAAAATCAGTTTGTGATGATTTAGATTGGTCGCAAAATTAACAAATCAAAATCCATTCCAGTTACTTAGGGGTGAAAGGGTTACGGTAATGTATATTATATTAAATGTTACAAGCGATTTGTCAAGTTGAAAAAATAAATGTGGGCCAGGGGCTGGAATTGTCTCCATATCTCGTTGATATGAATGTTGATAATCTTCTTTTCCATCAATGACCTTTAATGCTGGTAAAGTACATGTACACCAAAGTAAATTCTGTACCAACTCCGAATATTGTAGCTTAAAAATAAGCAATACATTGTAAAGTTTGCCAATGTTAGTTATATACTAAGATGAACAAGGGCATCGTTATCACAAAGCTAATTACAGTTGTCCGATTAGCACGCTCGTTACCGATTGCGCTAATCGGACAACTATTCTCACCAATGCGGCCCCGGGTTCGATCCTCGGCCGGGGCAGTATGTGAGGTGGTATGGTGGTCGCCAGATGGGACAAGTGGGTTTCTTCCAGGTACTCCGGTTTCCTCCCACATTAATGACCGCCCTTACGCCTTCATCTGTGCCAACGAAAGCATTTGTATAAGTGCTGTCGCGCTTGTTTGTAATCGTTGTAAAATAAATAAAGTTTAAATAAAGCTAATCCCCTCGCTGGCAGCCTTGATAACAATAATAAAAAATAACATGTTTGCCTTACAAACAAGGTGCACATATAAGTCCTTAGTGACCTTGGGCGGCCGGACGTGGGTCATATGCAAAACAAAGCATCATCCCTAGACACACATTGTGGCCGAATATTATCAAAATCGGTGAAGCTGAAAGGTGCTACTAACATGTACGAACGTACATACATGGACTAACACCCGCTTGCCTATCGACGACGAGATAATAAGTGAGATAATTTCATGGCTGGGTCCGTAGTTATTTCTTACAATACCTCCTGGCAAGTGGTCATAGTTGCCTTTGCCCATCGGGAGAGAATAGCTTATTTTCAAGTCAGATCGTATATATATATATTAATATTATTTTGATGTGTAAACTATGACAAAGTGTGTACATGAAACCAACTAATTATGAACAAAAATGCAATATTTTCCAAAATAACATCAACACTTGACAAAAACGAAAATTGACAAATAATTCAGAGCTCATGCGGAATTAAATTCCGCATGAGCTCTGAATTATTTGTCTATTTTCGCTGTCATTTATGACATGAGAGGGAAGATAATACAACAGCCAGATGGCATCTTCCATTGTCTCCAATTGTGCAGGTTCTAATGCACAGAACATCTTTGAATAATTGTTACATATCAAACAAACCATCTTATATAATCAGACCATGAAAAAAAAACTACAGCAAGTGAGGATACCCCCAGCCGCCGCCTGGGCCGACAGATAAAAACTTGAATGCAAATCGTACGGTAGGACAAACAGACGGACGAACAGACGAACTGAATGATGAAAACTATATACCCCTCGACATACTTCTTACGCCGGGGTATACTAACGAACATGTAGTTAGATTGCCAAATTAATTTCTATTACAATGCCAGAAGGTATCAAACAACACTGAAAGTATCAAACAACACTGAAGGTATCAAATAACACTCAGGGCTCCAGATAAGGAATTAGTAATCGAGTATTTTCACTCCATCATATCTGAAGCAATTTAGGGGATAACCATGCTTTGACCGCTCCAAATCGAAAAATAAAGCATGGTTATCCCCATTCTAATGCACCTAGTATGCCCCCCCACCCCCGCTTTTTTCAACGTCGTAGCATATCACGAACAGTGATATTTTTCATTACGTCAGCAGGTTGTTGTCGTCATCGATAACCGCCTCACACCAAATAAATGTAGCTCCGCCGAAGAATATTCCCATTTCAAATAGAGATTAACGGGACTTTTTCTAAGACATCTATACATTTATTCAACTGTAATGTTTATTTTAACAATTGTATTGTTTTTATATGTGTAGTTGCAACAGTTATTTGCTTTTATTCATTTAAAGAAATGCCAACATTTCTGCATTGGGTTCGTTTGATTTTTACAAAGGAAATGTCAACAACTTGTTGTGTCAACAGGCCTAGGATTTCCCTGGATTTACGCCTAATTCAGGTGATTACCCATCTGCAACTACCCATTATGTATAGTCATGTATGTGCACATTGGAATTCGTAATGCTATAGGCTGGTAGGGGTACTGGCATATTGAGTTTGGATTTGAGCACTTTATTAAATTCTTCTGTATTTTGGGCGGGTGGGGTAACATTTTTAGGAAATTGTTGAAGGGCCACCACACTGAAGTCACGTTTGTCAGTCGTTGTTAGATTTTCTTTTCCGCTTTGGGTTGTACAGGTCAATATGGCAGATGGATAACCGAAAATGTACCGAAATTAATTTGGAAATAATTGCAAGCCCCACCGCTGGCCATTGTTTACAAAAGCGCGTAGGGTTACATAAATATGTCAAGTTGTAAAACACAGACTGGTAAAACGGAGATTTTATATGCTGTGATTTTTCATATTTTATAGGCTCTGATTTCAATTGACCAATCAGATGCGTGCTTTCTATTTTCGGTGCATTAGAATGGGTATTTCAATATTTTAATTGGGTAAAATAAAATCACACTACTGTTTACACATCAACCAAGACATGTTTTCATGGAAAATAAGAAAAATATGCTATATTTGTGGTCTGTTTATCGTTTTCTGCAGCATGTTACAGGTACAACAAAATTGTTACAATTGTTATTGCTTTTTGATACTCGCTACTTCGGATTTCAACTGGGTTTTTCGGCAATTTTAATTGGGTATTTACGCAAATACGCAGCTTATCTGGAGCACTGGTATCAAATTTATCCCGTCAACGCAGTGCGTATGTGCCGTGAAACACGGTGCCGTGAAACATATTTGATATCCAGTCAATACTATTTTTGCATTTTACAGCCATTTGTAGGTGTTGACGGGATAAATAGAATAGTAGGTTAGTGCCGTGAATGGGAAAAAATATCTGGCGCGGCACGGAAACGGGATGTGCTCGGCAGAGCCTCGCCCATCCCGTTTCCTGAGCCTTGCCAGATATTTTTTCCCGTTCACAGCACTAACCTACTATTCTCTATAACACCGATACCTTCTGGCATTGTAATAGAAATTAATTCGGCAATCTGACTACATGTATATGTACAGGTTCAATTATATACTTTTTGTTTATTTTTTAGATTCCCGTTTCCATGTACTAATCCCGGGTAACATTTGCCATACATATTTCTTTAGCTACAATAACTCAGGGTTAATACTGTTTTTACTTTATAGTGCATTTAGTTGTACTTTTAGAATTTCAGACTGTTTTATAGCATGTAGTGAATATCCATGGAGAATAAATATTGTCTTTGATGGTTTTAACCTCGTATACTAATAGATGTGTTTACATTTGTTGACGAGACGTTATTATGTGGGCAAGGAGAGTTTCAGACCCATTCAAACAGTGTTCCTTTATAGTGCTGCGTAACTACAATGTTTTAAAGCAGTAAAATTCAGGTACGGAATATTAATGTTAGTCTATTAATAAACATACATGACATTATGGGATGCTAAATAATCCAATAACAATCAAGACTTGTCGTTATAAAACTTTTCTGAGCATGTATTCCAATCATAATGCTTGAAATAAAGACATTTGTTTCCACTTCTGAAATTATCTCTTGTCTTATCAACAATAGTGGTTTTGAAAATCTGTCATAATTTCTGTAAATGATGTCGAAAATTGATGATTGATTATTGTGTTTAACGGCTAAGGTCCTTTAAAGCTGGGCCAACGGGTTGAACTATCCAGTATTTAACCAATCCATAATGTTTGTTTGTTTGTTTTGTTTATTGGTGTTTAACGGCCTATCAACAGCTAAGGTCATGTAAGGCCGGGCAAACGGGTTCGATCCCGTTTTAACCTGCTGCATTGGGGGGAAAATTCCAAAATCAGAACTGAATATTTACATCGAGAAACAATATATTCAGCCCTGAAATTAGAATAACCTGACCTGGTGGCAGGTCCATACCACACCAAAGTCACTTGGCCCCTTCCCCTAAAATAGCCAATCCATAATGAGGGAAATTCTCAAAATCACAACTGAATATTTACACAATGTATATTCAGCCCTGAAATTAAAATATCCCGACCTGGTGCCAGGTCCATGCCACACCAGAGTCACTTAGCTGCAACCCCAAAAGTAATATGATCAGAACTAATATTATTACTTTTTAATGGGGTATAGCAGGATTTAGCTCTCAAGAATCGAAAGGCCAAAATGTACGAGAGGGCTAAACGATGCATTCTGGTAAGGATGAACCCCGATCATTGAAATACCCGTCGCATGCTCTCGAACAACCACCCAGGAAAATTGATATAGATTCCAGTAGTCGATTTCATCAACATTGCAAAGTATACTTTTCTAGCAAAGTATACTTTGAGGGAGTAATCATTTATGTTTCCTGAAATGCATTATTTCATAATTATAGAACTAACAACTGCATATATTTGATGATGAAAAGTATGCAGAATTATTATACTGAATTTATTACATTATCACAGCCAAAATTGGCTGTGATAATGTAATAAATTCAGTATAATAAAAATTAATAAATTTATTCTTAAATTGAAAATTTCTCCCTCAAAGTATACTTTGCTAGAAAAGCATACTTTGCAATGTTGGTGAAATAGGCTACAGAGCTCATGCGGAATACATTCTGCATGAGCTCTGAATTGTGTGTGATTTTCAACATCCTTTACTGAAAACTTTGCATTTCTCCAAAACCAATATCAGCGAGACAAAAACAATGCAATAAAGGACAAATGATAGGCTGATGCCGAGTTTATGGTACTTGATACAGTCCAGAGCTCCAGATAGGGTGCGTATTGGCGTACTTTACGCACTTATTTTAGCAGAATACACATTGATTACCAAGAATACAAAATACTCACAGCAATGTGAAAATATGTATTGATTTTCAAATTGAGTAGTGAAAATACTGTAATAAATTTGAAAATTTACTTTAAATAGTTGAGCTGGAAATTTCTTTTTTGCTTTTTGCAGTTCAAATAAGTTTGAATTTGTTTTATTTTCTTTATCATGTGTTCCTTATTTAATAAGGAAGAAAAACAATAATACATTTGTAAAAGTAACATACACGTTGAATTTGAAATATGTTTGTTTGTTTGTTTGTTTATTTGTGTTCAACGGCCTATCAACAGCTAAGGTCATGTAAGGCCGGGCAAACGGGTTCGATCCCGTTTTAACCTGCTGCATTGGGGGGAAAATCTCAAAATCAGAACGGAATATAATTTGAAATATGGGGGTATAATACTCTTTAGATACAGAACTTATCTGAAGCTCCGAGAGTCAAGCACAAATTTTTAAAACATGCTCAGAAAATTGTACAATCACAAACCCTACAGAACAAACAGAACATAATCAACATTCACTGGTTTAGTTTGCTTGAGTAGCTCAGAACTTATTATAGGAATGGATGGCCTTTTTGTGGAATTTATCGGGGTATAAACTTGGAAAAGTCGCGGGAATACTGGACGAAGGCCGGAAGGTCTCGTCCAGTATTCCCGCGACTTTTCCAAGTTTATATCCCCAATAAATTTCACAAAAAGGCCATTCATTCCTTATAATTCCAGCATTTTAAATAAATTCATCAAGAAAATGTGTTTATTTTAACAGACGGCAGCCATTTGTTTACATGGACAGCACGAACAGCGCACCTGTAGAAAGTAGTTCGGCGTGGGAGTTTACTGGGATATAAATTTTGGACCGATACTTGCTACTGGCCAATCAAATGTTAGAGAATTGTGTAAATATTTTTGTGCTGGAATTATATGTGGCTGTGCGACTGGACAAATGGGGCTTACAGGTTTTGTGACCGCTGTAGATCCAGATCAGCCTGTGCATCCGCACAGTCTGATCAGGATCTGCAGTGTTTGCCATTCCATCAATAAAACACATGTCATGCTGCTAACAAAATAGGTTGTGGTCAGGCTACAAGAATGTGCTATTTGAACAGGACCTACACTGATCGTAAATCCCATAAGCCCCATTTCTCCAGTCACAGCCACATACGAGCCTCGGCCGACAAAATGGACCTTACGTTTACGACGAGTGTAGTACCAGATCAGTCTGCAAATATGAAGTCTGATCAGGGGCTAAGTTGTTCGCTTTTCACCAATTAGTACGTCCTCTCATATTGTGAATGTACAAGGATCTACATCATACGGAGCCTATCGCCATCTAGTGGCCACAGGTATACAGACCAACTTATACAAATCCTATATCCTGCTATGTTTTGCACAATTCTTTTGCACACATAGCCACCAGTATACAAGAAATTGTGCAAGTCACTGAGTTAACTCTTACAACACCGAGACAACTTGATTGGTCGAGAAAGTAACAAAATCAAAATACATTCCAGGGCGCTTCGTATGACTAAAATGTTCTTAAGTGCAAAATTATGATAGTCTGTAAATTTCACATTAACAATGTTTTCTTGTAAACAATTATTTGATTCACATTTATGGAGCATAGGTTGCTGCTGCCTATGTTCAATAAATATAAATCCATCAATTGAAATGACGATGCTAAATTTGCACTTACGAACATTTTAGTCACACAAATTTTAGTGAAAAGGCTCCCAGTTCTTTACGGTCATAAGGTTAAGGAGTGGGTAGATGTCTGGAAACTGTGTACAGCATAGACATAGGGCAACCATCATACACAGTACATGTAGATGGTAAACAAACACTGCAGGCGCGGATCCAGGATTTCGGGTTAGGGGGGCGTAACTATTTTGCAATACTTGACTATATTATCGAACGAGCTATGCTCATTCGATAATATAGTCAAGTATTGCAAAATAGTCGACCGAGCGGAGATCGAGATAGCGCTAGGGGGGTCCGCCCCCCGCCCTCCCCGGACCCCGGAAATTTTTTGAAATCTACATCGCATTTCCTGCGTTCTGGCGCATTTTGGAGCAAAAATATTGACACTGTCACAGTATGTTTAGACATGATTTTTGATTGAAAACGTTTACATTTTGAAACAATAAGACAACGACCGAAAAATGCATGGAATATATGGCACATGGCATGAAACGTGCCTTGTAACTTGCAAAAATCTTTACTCGGCGAATTTTAGGGGGGGGGGGGGGGGGGGGGGGGGTGGGGGGGGGGGGGGGGGGCGCGCCGGGTCCGCCCCCCCCCCACCCCCCCACCCCCACTCTGAATCCGCACATGCACTGATATGCTGTGAGTCATGTATTTGCTACTATGGGCCACTGAACGAGAAAAAGAGACATTGCAACAAGTACCAGTAGCCGATTTCACCAACATTGCAAAGTAAAGTTTTCCAGCAAAGTATACTTTGAGGGAGTAATCATTTATTTTTCCTGCAATGCATTATTTCATATAGAACTAACGACTGCATATATTTGATGATTAAAAGCATGCAGAATTATTATACTGAATTTATTACATTATCACAGCCAAAATGGCTGTGATAATGTAATAAATTCAGTATAATAAAAATTCATAAATTTATCCTTAAATTTAAAATTTCTCCCTCAATTTATACTTTGCGAGATAAGTATACTTTGCAATGTTATGTAGATTTCATGTAGAATGCGATGTAGATTTCATGTAGAATGCGATATTTAGATCAGTGTTTCGGACCGGACCCCCCTAGCGCTATCCCGATCTCCGCTCGGTCGACTATTTTGCAATACTTGACTACATTTTCGATAATATAGTCAAGTATTGCAAAATAGTTACTTCCCCCCTAACCCGAAATCCTGGATCCGCGCCTGCAGTGTTTGTTTACCATCTACATGTACTGTGTATGATGGTTGCCCTATGTCTATGCTGTACACAATTTCCAGACATCTACCCACTCATGAACCTTATGAAATAGGCTACAGAATTGTAGATCTTGGTTCTGTTGCATATTAAAGGTAAACTCAGTACATGGGTCATACCAGTTATCTGGACAATCAGTTTATCGGACAAATGAAAATACCTGTTAATTAAGCTCATTCTTTTGATCCGACATTGCAACAAATACATATAAGTCACGCAGTTGCTTGCTGTTCCCATACCAGTGTGAAGAATATATCGCCAAGGTAAACATTTTAGTAAAATTTACTGAAAACATTCCCCAACTCAGTCTACAAATTGTATAGAAAGTCGAAAGTCGTACGGGGGCACAATCGAGTGCGCCCTTTACGCCATTGTCGAGTTGTTCTATAAATAAAATAAATATGGTATTTTCCAAGAAGCGTGACTGATTTTTCTGCAGAACTACACAATGACACAATGGTTTACAGGCGATCAACTTATGATTTCAATGTGAGAATCAAAGTTGTAAGACTATTATACGTTTGTCCAGATAACTGATTGTTGATGTTAATTTTGGGGCAATCTTACGACTGATGATCTGACCTAATTTTAAGTGAGAAAGATGGCACATTTTCCTAAATAGTTTGAGAGGATTGTTCTCTGAAATTGTTATGCCCGTAGCTGCTATTTTAAGAAAAAATAAAGAAAAAAACACTGCCATTTTTGTCCGATTATCTGGAGGCTCCCTGTAAGCACAAAATGGTCTTGATAGGAGTTAAATAAGTGTATACTTGTGTCACTATTTCACCAGTTCTAAAAATTACGAATGCCCGCTATACAGATATAATCATTTAGTAATATTTATTTTACTGATAGTGTTTTGTTTGTTTGTTTATTAGTGTTTAACGGCCTATCAACAGCTAAGGTCATGTAAGGCCGGGCAAACGGATTCGATCCCATTTTAACCTGCTGCATTGGGGGGAAAATCCCAAAATCAGAACAGAATATTTACATCGAGAACAAATATATTCCGCCCTGAAATTAGAATAACCTGACCTGGCATCAGGTCCATACCACACCAAAGTCACTTGGCCCCTTCCCCTAAAATAGGATTACGAATATCGTAATACTCACATAAGGGGTATAACCAGATTCAACTGTCACATACAAAATGCCAAAGACGTATGTGAGGGAAACCAGGTCTCCAGTCAGGTTTCCGTTAAGGATGAACCCCGATCGTTAAATTACCCATCGCGTGCTCCCACTTACTGATAGTGACTCACGGTGGTATCGGGCTATTTTCATATGCAGATGAGGCATGATATTTTTTAATTATTTATAATAATTAAATGTGTCACCTGAAAAAGTAATATTTTCGACACATTATAAAGTATGATCATTGCACACCAAAAAATAAATACAGAGAATAATTAGTAATGTCCGTTACCATTTTAAGGACACACAGTTATCGCACCTGATATCAGTGTGGAAATTTACAGCTGATATAAAATGTGTAATAATGTGTGGGGTAATGGTGAATGAATGTTTATTTTGCCAGAAAATGTTTCAGATGATGTCTACTGAGTGGGCATGTACCTTTAGGCATTTCACCCCCAAGTACCTGGAATGGATTTTGATATGTTAATTAATTAACCAATCCAACCGTCACAAAATGATTTTAAGACTAGTCCATTTGTGCTCTCAAAAATGTGAAAATTACTTGCAAAAAGTGCAGATCCTGATGAGACTGCTCATCACGAGCCGGCTCATCTGGATCTACACTGTTTGCCAATACCACTATACAGGCCTGTGGTGTTGAAAGGGCTAACACAGTAGGATTGGCACCTATTAATTTTTCTGATAACAGGGAGGCAACTTTAGCAACTAAAGGCCATCCGCAGTCTGATCTGGGGCTAAGCTGGTTGCATGTGTTGTTTGTTTGTTTGTTTATTGGTGTTTAACGGCCTATCATCAGCTAAGGTCATGTAAGGCCGGGCAAACAGGTTCGATCCCATTTTAACCTGCTGCATTGGGGTGGGGGGGGGGGAAATCCCAAAATCAGAACGGAATATTTACATCGAGAACAAATATATTCAGCCCTGAAATTAGAATAACCTCACCTGGTGCCAGGTCCATACCACACCAAAGTCACTTGGCCCCTTCCCCTAAAATAGGATTACGAATATCTTAATACTCACATAAGGGGTATAACCAGATTCAACTGTCACATACAAAATGCCAAAGACATATGTGAGGGCCAAACCAGGTCTCCAGTCGGGATTCCAGTAAGGATGAACCCCGATCGTTAAATAACCCATCGCGTACTCCCACCTGTCACCCACTTGACGCAGGTGTTGTAAGATTCCTTTTGTTAGCCAGCCGCACATATGCAAATTCTGTTCAGTTTATTTCACACAGATGTATATCTGTTTCATCATAACACTTTTCTGACCATGTACTGAAAGTGTGATCTTAACCCTTTCACCCCTAAGTAACTGGAATGGATATTGATATGTTAATTTTGCAACCAATCAATGGTTTTCAGACTAGTCCATTAATGAAAAGGGGGTATTTTTTGTTCTCAAAAATGAAATGAAAATTTAATTCAAAAAGTGCAGATCCTGACAGAGAAGGCTCATTACGAGCCGGCTCATCTGGATCTGCACTGTTTGCATAAACCGCTATAGCGGGCTTTCGGGTTCAAAGGTTTAAAAGAATTTAAAGTTTAAACACGGGCACAGAAAAATGTTACAATCCCTGGCACAGATCGTGTTCTACAGTGTGAATCGGCAGGGTCCGATCTGACCCACCACGACAAAACGAGCTCATTCAGTTTTTACCAGTGTTGCTCCTGATCATCTAAAGTGGAAGTGAATGGGTTTGATGTCCCACCAATAGCTAACATCATATATACTATATACAAACGGGTGATCAGTGAAAACGCACATACAACCTGATACAGATCTATCGTTTACGTTTTAGAGGAATTAGTAAAGCTTCCTCAACTCGCGAGCGAACAGTGTAGTCCCAGATCAGACTGCGCAGATGCGGTCTGATCTGGGACTGCACCGATAGAAAACTCAACAAGCCATTTTTGTCAAGGTGAGTCAAAGCCGTGAAACTCTACTAGGGACCATAACACCTCCCAGCTATTGTCACCAGTATAATTTGTACAGCAATATTCCCCCAAGCAGGAGTGTCAGTCCGATGGCTACAGGGTTAAGGTAAAATGGTTTGCTCTTGGCCACCTCGCTGTGTCGCTGTTTTTCCCGCATTTTCTGAATTATTTCCTGCGTAGTCTTCTTCCGTTCTTCCCGTCGTCTCCTGCGTAGTTCGGTCTCACTGGAAATATATCCAGGTATGTGTAGTTATACATTTTGCCACGATGCATTTTAACATGAGCATTGCCAAAAATTACTGTATATATACCGTAATAGTATTGTATCGTGGTGTGTTGCTCAATTATTATTCACTAAACCTATTTCACCATATCTCATTTTCAATTCTATTCTCTCATCTACATGCTTGTAACTCATGTATTGTTTGTATATGGCTATGTATGGAAATAAAAAACTTAAAACTTAAAAAATTGCTGTCTCATGTAGTGAATGACATGCATAACACATGGATGTATGGATAACCCTGCTCGTGCAATATTATCATTATGTGCTTCACAAAGACTGTATTTAAAACTTGTATCTAGATGCAGAGTATTCGAATTGTATACCCTTAGCTTTCGATTTTGTATGCTGAGAGTAACAACATATTCGGAATCTACATCCATTATACACCATCTGCCATAACTCTATTTCGGACAAAGGTGGAAATGAAATGGCCTGTGTGTAGACTACCGATAAATGTACTGCTTAAACTGCCAGCAACATATCATCCTGAATACACATATCTATAATAATACTATGTAGGTCGAACATGTACATTTATGTTTAAGATGTCCACTGGGTCGAACATATTCTTGAGAAAACCATCTAAGAATGTTGTCCTCCCAAAGATATTAAATCGTAATTACACATAAAACATCTATTTCCAAACCAAAGTTTATGTTTTCAGATATTTGAATTAAGGTCACTGTTACATGGTCAGCTAGTCGTTATACTTATACATTTGAATAGTAATTTATCTGTAGTAGTCATTGTGTCATTTCATAATGTTGTATGAACTGAAATCAGAATAATCCTGATCTGATGCCAGGTCCTCACCACACCAGAATCACTTGGCCCCTCCCAAAAGCAGTAGGATCAGTAATAATCTTACTACATTTATAATGGGCAGTAACCCAATTCAACTCCCAGGTAACTAAAGAGCCAAAGATAAAAACGTACCTGAGGGCCAAACCAGGCAAATCGTGATTCCTATAAGGAGGAACCCATACCGTTAATTTACGCGGTCTCATTTGCCCGATCACCACTCACTTGTGAAAACTTTAACACAAATTTTGACAGAAACTTTAACACAAACTTCTAAGTCATTTGACCTTGACCTAGGGGCACAGGGGCCGCATGAGTGGGACACCGAATGAATATATGGATGATGACCAATAAGCATACAAAGTTTCAAGCAAATCCAACTTATGGTTACAAAGATAGTAAGTATCTGAAAACTTTAACGCAAACTTCTAAATCATTTGACCTTGACCTTGGGCACAGGGGGGGGGGGGGGGGGGGGGGGGGGGGGGGGGGGGGGGGGGGGGAGGGGGAAATTGGCGCATGAGTGAGATACAGCATTAATATATGGATGATGACTAATAAGTATATGAAGTTTCAGTCAATGTGACTTAGGACTGCAGAGATATAAGGTATTTAAAAACTTTAACGCAGATTTCGGACGGACGGACTGACACACGGACGGACGGACGTACCAACATTTTGGGTTTATGGGCTATTTGCTATATAAAAGATCAAAGGACTAGCCCCTAAACTTCAAAAGGTTTTATGGGCTAACGGAATAAGTTCAAAGGATTCTGAATAAGTTCAAAGGATTAGGCTCCTCCCCCTAGCCCCTAAACCCCCTAATGTTCGCCCGGACGGACGGACGGACGGACGTGTTTACTTTCAGGTAACTATGTGGCTTATCACATGTTAAATATTAGCCACATAAAACGATTTTTAGCCACATAAAACGATTTTTTAGGTGGCTAATTGTAACCAACCCTATCCTTTACAAAGTCCATAACCCTGTGAGGCTAGCCACATAAGTACCCTAATGTCTGCCTGGACGGACGGACGGACGGACGGACGTTCTTACAAATGGATACTTATGTGGCTTATCACATGTTAAATATTAGCCACATAAAACGATTTTTAGCCACATAAAAGGATTTTTTAGGTGGCTAATTGTAACCAACCCTATCCTTTACTAAGTCCATAACCCTGTGGGGCTAGCCACATAAGTACCCTAATGTGTGCCCGGATGGACAGACGGATGGACGGACGGACGTTCTTACAGTACTATACTTATGTGGCTTATCACATGTTAAATATTAGCCACATAAAACGATTTTTAGCCACATAAAAATATTTTTTAGGTGGCTAATTGTAACCAACCCTATCCTTTACCAAGTCCATAACCCTGTGGGGCTAGCCACATAAGTACCCTAATGTGTGCCCGGACAGACGTACCGACGGACGGATGGACGGACGGACACCCAGACGTCATTGTGATCACTATGTCTCGCTTTCCGCAAGCAACTCGACAAAAACTATCTGATTTAATTCCTATAAAGAACATTTTGTGCCTACTGCCTACATGTACCTTTAAGATGGATTGATTGACTTTGGGGTTTTATGTCCGTTCTACATGTCTTACTGAACCAGTAGCCTATTTCACCAACATTGCAAGTATACATTGAGGGAGAAATTTTCAATTTAAGGATAAATTTATTAATTTTTATTATACTGAATTTATTACATTATCACAGCTAGGGCTTCTAAAATTTTCAGTTTGTCGGTTCTGGACCGGATTTTGAAATCTCGGACCGATTGAGATTTGCAAACTATCCTTAAAATTTGCTCCGAAAATTATAAAATTTGGCTGCTATTTCCGTATCAATCATGTAAATGTACCAATGTTGACACCAAGTAATGTCAATTTTATGACACATATCCGGGGCATATCCGTGTTAAAACATTGTCGGGTAATAAATCGTAGTGTGTTTGGTCGCCTTTCACCACATTTCTCCCCATATCGATTTTTCATAACACGCGCGTGGTAATTGTTACAGGTGAAGGTCTAGATAGCTGTAGAGATCATAGCGGTTTATAAATAGACTGGTTTTAGCGTACTTAAGATTCGCCATTTCTGACGATTTTAAAATAAAACTAGAAAAAGTCGATGGAGCGCCATCGCAATGTACCCACTTTCCCCAAATGCTAAGTCCGAAAGGGGGAGGTAATCCATGATGGAGGGTCGGATAAAAAATCCGAATTCACTTTGCGCATCAGCACATCAAAACGAAGGTACGAACCAAATATCAGACGCGTAGGTATTAAGGTGAAAAAGTTTTTCGACCTACGAGGAAAAATAGTGAAATTCTAAGTCCGAAAGGGGGAGATAATCCATGATGGAAGGTCGGATGAAAAATCCGAATTAACTTTGTGCATCATAACGAAGCTACATATCAAATATCACAAATGTAGGTATGAAGGTGAGAAAGTTTTTCGACTTACAATGAAAAATAGGGAAATTCTGAGTCCGAAAGGGGGAGATAATCCATGATGGAGGGTCGGATCAAAAATCCGAATTCACTTTGCGCATGTGCACATGATAACGAAGATACATAGCAAATATCAGGCGCGTAGGTATGAAGGTAAAAAAGTTTTTCGAGTTACAAGGAAACAATCAAGGAAACTTGGGAATTCTGGTCCGAGGGGGAGATACCATGATCCGAAAGGGGAGTTAATCCATGATGGAGGTCAGATGTAAAAACCGAATTCACTTTGCGCATCTGCACATGATAACGAAGCTATATACCATATTCAGTGTGGAACTGTTACATTACGCTGTCTTAGGAGTCATTTTTGGTGCAAATAAAGTACGTACGAATAGTGTAGATTCTGATGAGACGGCTCGTGAATAGCCGGCTCATCTGGATCTACATTTTGCATACATTTTGATAAAGGACAGAGGTACGTCTGTCATGTTAAAAGCATTCATCTCATGATCTGCAATCCAAAATAAAACAATCAGCATTATGATTTGTCTAGAGCTGTCGTTTCGCAATTTTTCCGTCTTCACAGTCTTCCGAAAACATGCGAATCGTCTCCTAAAGACATGAGAATCGTCTCGGGTTTTCGCCATCTCGCCTTCCGCTTTTGGAAAAAATAACAAATTATAAAATGCAGGTAACGCAGGGCGACTTACCCTGTGTTACAGACAGAAAATTTGGGTTAATTTTGCTCATTTGTGTCGATGCAGATCGCTAAGCAAAAACGCGATTTTCCATCTGTGGGCGAGGTTGCGAAAAAGCAATATTGAATATGATAGAATCGCGTGTTTTCGTCACGCAATCTCGCGATCATACTTCGCATTTTTTCGATCAACCTCTGCTCGATATCGCAAGAACGCGAGATTGTAAAATGTCCCCAACAGGACACGTAAAAATAGTCTTAGGAGACGATTCTCATGTGCTGCTGAAACATGCTTTTATTAAGAAGTAGAACAAATGTGGACAAACACCAATAATTCTTGACAAAAAACAACAACATAGTTTGACAAAAACATGATAATCATCGTCTTAGGAGAACATTCTTATGTGCTACCAATACATGTTTATTGGTGGAAAAACATATTTCAATATGTGTTATTGGTTACTGCATCGCATTGATGGGTTTTTGCCTTACCTTTTTTTCGGAGATTCTGCACCTCCGACTTTTAAATTTCGATGTCATAAAGTTATGGAATAATTATGTACAAAAGATAATTCCAGAGCCAAATCTTAGTAAATATAGTGTCTCAAAATGGATAAATATGTGTCGAGTAATTTATCGTAAATGTGTGTCTCAAAGGTCAAATCGGCCCGACTTTGTAACATTTGATGTCTCACCCTCCACACGTCACAGTCAGTAATGATTACAACCGCACGTGCATATTATGTACGACGTGATCAGACAAAACCTGGCTTATTGTATATTATGCGACAAGCGAAAACCATAACGTGTTCACCATCAGTAATAAAAAAAAAGCGAGATTTTAATGTGTCCCCAACAGGACACATAACAAACGTCTTAGGAGACGATTCTCATATGCTGCCAAAACATGTTTATTGGAGAAAAAAATATTTTGACAAAACATGAGGCGCAACCATTTTGGCTGTGATAATGTAATAAATTCAGTATAATAGTTCTGCATACTTTTAATCATTAAATATATGCAGTCGTTAGTTATATATAAAATAATGCATTTCGGGAAAAATAAATGATTACTCCCTCAAAATATACTTTGCTAGATAAATATACTTTGCAATGTTGGTGAAATAGGCTACTGATCACTGAGACACAGCTGAAAATCCTGGCAGGATTCACTGTTAACATATGAATCCATAAGGATGAACTCAACATGAAAATAGTGGGTGGGGTATTTTTGTGGCCCAATATAAACGTATAATGTGATGAAATGTGATAAATGAAAAGTGAATGTGAATGGGTTTAACATCCCAGCAACAGCTGAGGTCATTTAGGGACGGGACCTAAGTCTCAGTCAAAAGACCAGTGGGATGGAAATACTAGGAAAGTATTTTTTGATACCTAAGGCGGGGTTTGAAAAGTGAAGTTTCACTTTTCAAACCTCGCCTTAGGTATCAAAAAATGCTTTCATAGTAAGGCGAGGTTTGAACCAACAACCTCCGTTTTGGAAGTCAGGTGTTCTAACCCCTAGGCCATTACCCATCCCTAAATGTTGAATGAGCCGATACCATACCTAGGGCCGTCTGTTACAGAATTCCCTGTGACTGGATGTTGTTGTGGTTCGGGTGCTGGGGTGGCCTCGTCCCATATAGCTCCGACCAGGCTACTCTGCCCACCACGCACCTCGCCCTTCTCCCGCCCCTGTTGATCCACTGGCTCCAATGGCTCGTCTTCCGTTTGTGGGCAAACAATGTCTGTATTAGAGTTCACTTCCTCACTTTTACTAACACCGTTACTGTGTAAGTCTTTGTCGCTGTCAATTAATTGTTCAGATCCATGAAAGTTGAGTTTAGGAACCTTTGGAGGTGTGTTTTCGTAATCGCTATCCGAGTCGTCCTGTGTTTTCTGCAGCTGTTTGTCCGGCAACGGTTCTGGCGGTCGGTCTGCCATCCGTCGGGGTGGAGGAGGGGGTGGAGGTCCGCACCTCGAAACCGGGACTGATGGGTGGAGGCTCGATGTTCGCTTCGGTGGAGGTGGCGGAAAGTCGGTCATGTTATTGGGACCCTATGTATACAAACAGGACAAAGTGGCTAGTCAGCAATACAATACCAAGCTAATTTATCCTGATATTTGAGACACTCCATGCGATATTGTACCTTTGGACAACAGCGTAATTTCATTAAATACGTTTACAAAATTTACAGTATTTTTCACAAATAAAGTCAAAAGTTGACAAAATGTACTCTGAAAGTTTTGTCAACTTTTGACACCATTTACGGAAAATATTGTAAATTTTGTAAACGTATTTCGTGAAATTATGCAGATGTGCCGAAGGTGCAAAATCTCATGACGTGTCTCATTTTATCAGACAAGGTGAGAAAAAGTGTAGGAATACCAGGCTTGCTGAGGAATTCCTACCATTTCCGAGCCGAGTCTGATCAATTTCACATTAAATAACACTAGCCTGGTATTCTATTTATCAGGTAACTTTTTTTAGCTGTGAAATGAGCATGTATGTGGACATGTTTATGTCGCGTCGCGTCATTATACTGAGTCTGTTCTGAAATGCCATCTTAAGTCATTCAAATGTCAATGAAAGGAAGTTTTCTAATTGCGGATTGATGTGATACAATGTATACATACAGGATATTACACGAGTGATGATATATGATATTGATTAAAAAAGTTTACTGATTTCATAAGAAACGAGGCTATGCCAAGTTTCTTATGATATCATGATATCAGTCAACGAGTTTAATAAATATCATATTAGATCAACAAAATTGTTAGATTCTATATTTTAGATAAACACATCATCATAATCAGGGATTCCGCTGGGGGGAAATAAAAAAATTTGCGATAAATTTTTTTTATTTTTTTTTTCGAAAATTGTAATTTTTTTCCGCCAATTGTTTATTTTGATCGCCAATTGCGAAAGTGGCGATCGCCAGCGAAATCCCTGCATAATTTTAAGCTGTACTGATTACCTAACATGTTTTCTGTGGCGGGCTCATTGCATATTTATTACACTAGTGCATTATGATTTAGTATGACCGTGAAAGCCAATTTTACGCAATAAAGTGTTTTATAATCAGTGAGCCAGTATTCAGTGAATACGTAGAGAGTTTACTTTATATATTACAATCACCTTATTGGCCCAGCTACATTATCATTCTAACATTATCCAAACACCACATAATTACCTTCATGTGCATCTTTTGCATTTATTATAGGAATGAATGGCCTTTTTGTGAAATTTATCGGGGTATAAACTTGGAAAAGTCGCGTGAATACTGGACGAAGGCCTGAAGGCCTTCGTCCAGTATTCCCGCGACTTTTCCAAGTTTATATCCCCGATAAATTCAACAAAAAGGCCATTCATTCCTTATAATTCCAGCATTTTAAATAAATTGATCAAGAAAATGTGTTTATTTTCCGTTTTCTTAAGGATTATTTTAACTGCGCCTCACGGTTACGGAAAGTAGTTCGGCGTGGGAGTTTACTGGGATATAAATTTTGGACAGAGACTTGCTACGGGCCAATCAAATGTTGGGGAATTGTGTAAATATTTTTGTGCTGGAATTATTTTCTGAGTATGTTGTTTACACATAACAACAATAATAATAATGACTTTAACATCCAGGTTTCAAAATTCCTTGAATAGTAAAGTATTTTATGATGGATGTACATGTACACATTTTATAAATGTGAACACAAATACGGTATTGGACTGGGCGCATACGTACTCTGAAACAGTAAAGCCATAGCTCCACATAAGCTGCGTATTTGCTTAAATACTAGGGATGGCATTCGTTTATTGACCGAATATTCGAATGTCTGTTTGGTATTCGAATGGAAAACTTATTTCAAGGTATTGTTTGGTTTACTTATTTCTCACCGTCGCACATACAGCAATTGATCCCGGCACGTGTCAAAGTTTGTATTGTCCGTTATCGACGATTAATACGGTATCACGTCAAAGTTTGCTTGTCCCTAATATCGACAATTAATAACACGGTATTGTTTTGACAGCCTGAAGGCTTGCAGGTGTTTAATCCGTACCTTAATAAAGTTTAATTTCATTAAATAGCGTAATTGTTGATCCTTGGTAAAGAACTCCTGCTGCTTTGTCGGTACACGGTGTTTCATGGTGGTATAATTATGTGTTTGTTGAATTGTTTGATTGGTAACACATACCATAAGTTCCATTTCGCCAGTCACAACAACGTATGAACATCAAAAATCAGATATCATTCTCCGAAACCGGGAATTACTATTCAATGTTATTCATGTATTTTGTTATCCTGTACATATTTATTATATGTTACCCGCCACGTGATTATGGACTAGTGTAAATCACGATCAGCTACCAAACACTTTAATCCCGATATGCGTCTGAAATTTCCTTAGAAGCAGAAGCATGGTTTCTAAGTTGATTCGCGAAACATGTAATTCTTGATCAGACTGCGCGGAGGCGCATTCTGGTCCGGAGCTCCACTTTTCCCAAACTCAATACACCCATTATTCTCATGTCGGTATACACATTTCATCATTCCGCTGTGTGATGCGTGACGTCATTTGAGATTTCCAATACACACAACACACAACGGAAGTTTGACATCGCGTATTATTGACACATATTTTAATCGGGCATTACACGTGTACTGTACAAAGCACATTCATGTTTTAAAGTATCATGTTGTTTGTTGGATTATTAAATTATAAAAGAACAGATTCGCTGTTAACATGTATCCCCAGGACATTCATTTTCCACCCGCTTGAAAAAATAGTTAATTGATTATTATTTGAAGCACGTGGGAACTCAATTTATCCGAGACGTGTTACCGGTGTCAATTCCGTAATAGTGAGGAGATTTAGAGGTTGGGTGGTTCCGAATATTCGAATATATATTCGAATCGCCAATCGAATATTCGAATACTATTTTTACCATTCGATGCCATCCCTATTAAATACCCAATTAAAATTGCCAAAAACCCAATTGAAATCAGAAGTAGCGAGTATCAAAAAGCAATGAAAAATTTGTGGTATCTTAATCATGCTACATAAAACAATAAACAGACCACAAATATAGCATTTTTTTCTTATTTTTCCATGAAAACACATCTTGGTATTTCATTAGAATTGTCTCTAAGCAAGACATGTTTTCATTTAGAAGTAAACTATTCAATAATTGCGGTCTGCTGATGTGTAAACAGTAGTGTAATTTTATTTTAAAATTTTGAAATACCCAAATGCTTCAGAAATGATCGAGTGACAATACTCAATTATTAATTCCTTATCTGGAGCCCTGAGTAAAGCAATAGTCATTCCACGCTTTTGCAAAATATTTTATGAAATACATGTGAGTGTACATGTACATTGAACAAAAAACACATGTCCACTTATGCAGCCACCCGATATTAGCATGGCATGTAAACATGATTTGATTTGATTTATTGGTGCTTAACGACATATACAGCTAAGGTCGTTTAAAGCCAGGCCAACAGGTTCGGTCCCGCATGTAACCTGCTGCATTGTGGAGAAAATCTAAAAATCAGAACTGAAAATTTACATCGAAATAAACATATATTCAGCCTTGAAATTACAATCACCTGACCTGGTGCCAGGTCCATACAACACCAAAGTCACTTGGGCCCTTCCCCTAAAAGTAATAGGATTAGGAATAATTGTATTACTCGTACAAGAGGTATAACCAGATTAAACCCTCACATACAAGAATGCCAAAGACATACCTGAGGGCCCAACTAGGTCTCCATTTGGGATACCAGCAAGGTAGGAATCCCGATCATTAAATTTCCCATCACATGCTCCCACCTGCCACCCACAGACAGTATTCCTAATTTCAAATGTGACATATAATGTGAGATAGTTGAAACGTTGTTCTCTCCGAACAAGAAATAAACAATGTTTTGCGAGATAGTCAGAGGTAGTTTCTCCACCAATGGTTCTTAACTGTTATATGTGGCTGTGACAGTAGTAATGGGGCTTATTGGTTTTGCGATCCGTGTAGATCCAGATCAGCCTGTGTATCCGCAGTCTGATCAGGATCTGCACTGTTCCCCATTCCATCAATGAAACACCCGTCATGCTTCTAACAAGCAATATACATCAATATTCAGGCTACAGGAATCTGCTATTTGATCTGAGAAGAGTTACACTGGTCACAAATTTCTACAGAATCGCAGACAAAAATATGGCAGTGACTGAAGAAATGGGACCTATTTGGTTTTGCGATCAGTGTAGATCCAGATCAGCCTGTGCATCTGCACAGTCTGATCAGGATGTGCATTATTCACCATTCCATCAATGAAACATCAGTCATTCTTCCAACAAGAAATATACATCATTATTGAGGCTACTGGAATCTGCTATTTGAGTGGGAGTTACACTGGTCACAAATTTCTCCAATTACAGCCTGGAAAAATGGAGCTTATTGGTTTTGCAATCAGTGTAGATCCTGATCAGGATCTGCACTGTTCGCCATTCCATAAATAAAACACCCGTCATGCTTCTAACAAATGATTTAGATTGCTATCAGGCTACTAGAAGTCACTGGCTGACCAGGAGCTACACTGGACCCAAATCCCATAATCCCCATTTCTCCAGTCACAACCACAAATAGAGAATATACCATCGTACATTTTGAATAGCGTGAAATAATACACGAGTACGAGTCGGCTTCCATGTAAGCAACGAGTGAGCGTAGCGACGGACACGAGTGTATTATTTCCGCTATTCAAACATGTACGATGGAATATCCTGTTTATTACACTTCCACGGCGGATATATATGCACATTTAGTCTATTTTTGACATTATAATCAATGAATTGTGATATGCACATGAATAGTTATACAATGACGTGTTTTCCCGCGTTTTGACGTTGTGTGACGTCAAATGTGACGTCATGTAAACTTTTTGAAATCCAAATTACGCAGCTGTTTCTATGAACCAGATATATTTGAGTGCATGTTTAGAATGTGTTCATCACATTAACATTCTAGATTGGTCGAGACCCTTTCCAACTTTTCAAATAACTTCATTTTGACTGTAACAAAAATTAAACATTTTGCATGGTAGCTCGTGGTTTCCAAGAAAACAGGCGTGCAATTACGGGTGTTCTCTTCACGGTGTATTATTTGTAAGGAGTTGATTACCGGTTTTCTCTCACAGCGAAAACCCATGCAAATAATTTACAAGAGTGTTATAAATGAGAATATTCCATACCGACATATCCATGTACGACTCTATAATATTTTCCACGTCCAATCCGGAGATATGGTCCTCGGCTATTATATTTCGTCCTCCCTTTATTATGGCTAAATACGAGAATCTCAGTTGGTCATGTGTCTGTATCAAGCCCATACGAAACGAGCGCATGGCGAGCAGTAACGACTTCACATCTACACTGTCCATGTTATGGTGCTTCTCAATCTGCCAAGTAGAATGGAACGCAATATAGGAATGAATGGCCTTTTTGTGGAATTTATCAGGGTATAAACTTGGAAAAGTCGCGGGAATACTGGACGAAGGCCGGAAGGCCTCGTCCAGTATTCCCGCGACTTTTCCAAGTTTATATCCCCGATAAATTCCACAAAAAGGCCATTCATTCCTTATAATTCCAGCATTTGAAATAAATTCACCAAGAAAATGTGTTTATTTTCCGTTTTCTTCAGAATTATTTTAACTGCGCCTCACGGTTACGGAAAGTAGCTTGGCGTGGGAGTTTACTGGGATATAAATTTTGGACAGAGACTTGCTACGGGCCAATCAAATGTTAGAGAATTGTGTAAATATTTTTGTGCTGGAATTATTAGATTATCATTAATTATAATACATGTAACAGGTTGACCTGAATCCAGGGCTCCAGATAAGGTGCATATTGGCGTATTTTAAACACTTATCTTAGCAAAATTCGCAATTATTATCAAAAGTGTGAGTACAAAATACTCACAGCAATGTGAAAATACGCATTGATTTTCAAAATGAGTAGTAGAAATACTGTAATAAAGTGGAAAATTTACTTAGTTCAGCTGCAAAGAGCAAACAGTGCTTGATTTTTACAGCTCAAATAGTGAATTTTTAAAATTGTTTAATTTTTTATCATTTGTTCCATATTTAATAAGGAAGAAAATCAATAACACATTTGTAAAAGTAAAACACGCATTGAATTTGAAATCTGGGGGTATAATACTCTTTAGATACAAAACTGATCTGGAGCTCTGTGAATCTGTATAAACAATGTCTGATTGACTGAATGTTTACCCAGCGTAGGTCCTGATATAACTGTGAGGATACATATATGTAGCCGATTTCATCAAAATTGCTATTAAAGTATACTTATCTAGCTAAGTATACTTTGAGGGAGTAATCATTTATTTTTCCCGAAATGCATTATTTCATATAGAACTGACGACTGCATATATTTGATGATAAAAAGTATGCAGAAGTATTATACTGAATTTATTACATTATCACAGCCATTTTGGCTGTGATAATGTAATAAATTCAGTATAATAACAAGAAACGAGGCAAAGCCACGAAGGCCAGGTTTTTTCCAAGCATGGACACATGGATAACATAATTATACCCACTTTTTGTAGACTAGATGGCCGTGGCCTGCATGTCGCGCCTTGGGGCGAGGCATGGACACTAAAAAATAGATATAGTAGATGAAAAAAACTTTAACGAAAAAACTTTAACCGGACCAACCACGGACGGACGGACGTATGCGAAAATGCCGACGATATCGCGCTTTCCGCAAGCGGGTGCGACAATGATGATAAACACCCATGTGAAGTATGAAGGTAATGGGTGAAGCAGTTGCAGAGATATAGTACACGAAAAAACTTTAACAAATAAATTCAAAGTATTTTGACCTTGACATTGCGCACAGGGGCCGCACGGTTGGGGGTTAGAATGAAAATATGGACGATGATAAACACCCATGTGAAGTTTGAAGGTAATGGGTGAAGCAGTTGCAGAGATATAGTATAACGAAAAAGTTTTAACCAAAAAATTTAACCAGACGTACATTAAAAAGTTAATGTTGAAAATGGCTACGTCAATTACGTAGAAATAATAGGTGAAGGTAAAAAAATGGTCACATGTTGGATAGTTGTATGTGGTAGGCACCCCTTGGTTATGAAGCTGTGAAAGTTTGGTGGTCCTAGGTGGTACAGTACCAAAGAAATGGACTTAAACACGAAAAGTTAACATTGTAAACGCGAAAACTTAACATTGAAAATGGCTAAGTCGACTGCGTGGAAAAAATGGGTCAAGTTAAAAACAAGAAACGAGGCAAAGCCACGAAGGCCAGGTTTTTTCCAAGCATAGACACTTGGATAACATAATTATACCCACTTTTTGTAGACTAGATGGCCGTGGCCTGCATGTCGTGCCTTGGGGCGAGGCATGGACACTAAAAAAATAGATATAGTAGTTGGAAAAACTTTAACGAAAAAACTTTAACCGGACACGGACGTACTTATGGACGTATGCCAAAATGCCGACGATATCGTGCTTTCCGCAAGCGGGTGCGACAATGATGATAAACACCCATGTGAAGTATCAAGGTAATGGGTGAAGCAGTTGCAGAGATATAGTACACTAAAAAACTTTAACAAAAAAATTCAAAGTAATTTGACCTTGACATTGGGCACAGGGTCCGCACGGTTGGGGGTTAGAATGAAAATATGGATGATGATAAACACCCATGTGAAGTTTCAAGGTAATGGGCGAAGCAGTTGCAGAGATATAGTACAACGAAAAAGTTTTAACCAAAAAAATTTAACCAGACGTACGTTAAAAAGTTAACGTTGAAAATGGGTAAGTCAATTACGTAGAAATAATAGGTGAAGGTAATAAAATGGTCACATGTTGGATAGTTGTATGTGGTAGGCACCCCTTGGTTATGAAGCTGTGAAAGTTTGGTGGTCCTAGGTGGTACAGTACCAAAGAAATGGACTTAAACACGAAAACTTAACATTGTAAATGCGAAAACTTAACATTGAAAATGGCTAAGTCGACTGCGCGGAAAAAATGGGTGAAGTTAAAAAAAAAAGTAACATGTTGGATAGTGATATGTGGTGGGCACCCCCTGATTATGAAGCTGTGAAAGTTTGGTGGTCCTAGGTGGTACAGTACCAAAGAAATGGACTCAAACACGAAAACTTAACATTGTAAACGCGAAAAGTTAACATTGAAAATGGCTAAGTCGACTGCGCGGAAAAAATGGGTCAATTTAAAAAAAAAGTAACATGTTGGATAGTGATATGTGGTGGGCACCCCTTGATTATGAAGCTGTGAAAGTTTGGTGGTCCTAGGTGGTACAGTAAGAAAGAAATGGACTCAAACACGAAAACTTAACATTGATTGTGGACGCCGCCCGCCCGCCGCCGCCGCCCGCCCGGCCCGGCTTTCGCCAATCCAAT
Source organism: Conchocele bisecta (assembly GCA_029237695.1). Classification (NCBI taxonomy): domain Eukaryota; kingdom Metazoa; phylum Mollusca; class Bivalvia; order Lucinida; family Thyasiridae; genus Conchocele; species Conchocele bisecta. The sequence goes on along the minus strand of CM055265.1, from coordinate 202,492,957 downwards.
AGCCTGTATTTTTTTTTCAAAAAAACCTGGCTAAAAAAGTAACCATGTTGGATTAGTGATATGTGGTGGGCACCTTTCATATATGGAGCTGTGAAAAGTTTGGTGGTCTAGGTGGTACAGTAACAAAGAAATGGACTCAAACACGAAAACTTAACATTTGATGTGGACGCCGGCCCGCCGCCGCCGCCCGCCCGCTTTCGCACAATCCAATAGCCTGGATTTTTTTTCAAAAAAACCTGGCCTAAAAAAAGAGTAACATGTTGGATAGTGAAAGGGTGGGCACCTTGATTATGAAGCTGTGAAGTTTGGTGGTCCTAGGTGGTAACAGTAACAAAGAAATGGACTCAAACACGAAAACTTAACATTGATTGTGGACGCCGAACGCCCGCCCGGCTTTCGCCAATCCAATAGCCTGGATTTTTTTTCAAAAAACCTGGCTAAAAAAGTAACATGTTGGATAGTGATATGTGGTGGGCACCCTTTGATTATGAAGCTGTGAAAGTTTGGTGGTCCTAGGTGGTACAGTAACAAAGAAATGGACTCAAACACGAAAACTTAACATTGATTGTGGACGCCGCCCGCCGCCCGCTCGCCCGCCCAGCTTTCGCCAATCCAATAGCCTGGATTTTTTTTCAAAAAACCTGGCTAAAAAGAGTAACATGTTGGATAGTGATATGTGGTGGGCACCCCTTGATTATGAAGCTGTGAAAGTTTGGTGGTCCTAGGTGGTACAGTAACAAAGAAATGGACTGAAACACGAAAACTTAACATTGATTGTGGACGCCGCCCGCCCGCCCGGCTTTCGCCAATCCAATAGCCTGGATTTTTTTCTTCAAAAAACCTGGCTAAAAAAGTAACATGTTGGATAGTGATATGTGGTGGGCACCCTTGATTATGAAGCTGTGAAATTTTGAGGTGGTCCTAGGTGGTACAGTACCAAAGAAATGGACTTAAACCGAAAACGTTAAAAACTTATTGAAAACTGCGAAACTTAACATTGAAAATGGCTAAGCCGACTGCTGCGGCGGAAAAAAATGGGTCAAGTTAAAAAAAAAAGAGTAACATGTTGGATAGTGATATGTTGTGGGCACCCCTTGATTATGAAGCTGTGAAAGTTTGGTGGTCCTAGGTGGTACAGTAACAAAGAAATGGACTGAAACACGAAAACTTAACATTGATTGTGGACGCCGCCCGCCGCCCGCCCGCCCGGCTTTCGCCAATCCAATAGCCTGGATTTTTTTTCTCAAAAAGCCTGGCTAAAAAAGTAACATGTTGGATAGTGATATGTGGTGGGCACCCCTTGATTATGAAGCTGTGAAATTTTGGTGGTCCTAGGTGGTACAGTACCAAAGAAATGGACTTAAACACGAAAACTTAACATTGAAAACGCGAAAACTTAACATTGAAAATGGCTACGTCGAATGCGCGGAAAAAATGGGTCAAGTTAAAAAAAAAGTAACATGTTGGATAGTGATATGTTGTGGGCACCCCTTGATTATGAAGCTGTGAAAGTTTGGTGGTCCTAGGTGGTACAGTAACAAAGAAATGGACTCAAACACGAAAACTTAACATTGATTGTGGACGCCGCCCGCCCGCCGCCCGCCCGGCTTTCGCCAATCCAATAGCCTGGATTTTTGTTAAAAAAACCTGGCTAAAAAATAATAAATTTATCCATAAATTGAAAATTTCTCCCTCAAAGTGTACTGAGTAAGATAAGTATACTTTGCAATTTTGGTGGAATCGGCTACTGATCTGGGGCTAAGTTGGTAGCACATGTCCAAGGGCTCATCTGTGAGTCCATTTAACAGTCCACTAGCAAAGCAGACTGCCATTGACAACCTGTTACCAAAACAAACACTGGTGACAATATGGGACAAGAAAAACTGTTGGCAATATGCGACCAGAAAACTGCTCTGTTGAACTGCTCTTACAAATATTTATGAGAAAGTTTACACGGTTACAACTTATAATTATGTATGCTTGTTTTTAACAAGAGAAAGTGAGCAGCCGCCGCCTGGACTGACAAATAAAAACGTTAACACAAATATTTAAACAAGAGTGCCGTAAGCCCAAAATACGCCCATCGAAAATGGGCCAGACAGCGAAGATACAGAAATGTGAAGCTGTCACCAAGGCAAGAAACCATAATGTGAATTTGAAAATCCATAGCATTATTTCTTCCTCTTATTGTGCTAAACAGGTATACTAATTTATGTAGAGATGTGTAAAGCAGAAATTGTATAGAACTGCACACAAAACTGTAGAAAAAATGGTTAAAAAAGTTAAAGTGATATTTTTGTTAAAACATATTTTTCGGCATAAAAATACCATGGTACACATGTACAGTATGTGTAGAAGATGTGTATATAGTTTCAGATTGATTGGCTGAAAGGTTTTAGAGGAGTATTGTACACAAACCCTGTACCCTATATAGAATTGCATACAAAAATGTAAAAAAAAAGGCTAAGTTAAAAAGGTGATATTTTTGTTAAAAATAATTTTTCAGCATAAAAACACCAAGGTGCAAATCTTCAATATGTGTAGAAAACATGTGTATAGTTTCAGATCGATTGGCTGAAAGGTTTGAGACGAGTAGTGTACACAAAGTCTGTACCTTATATAGAATTGCATACAAAAATGTAGCAAAGTTAAAAAGGCAATATTTTTGTTAAAAAATATGTTTTTGGCATAAAAACACCAAGGTGCACATCTTCAATATGTGTAGAAGACGTGTGTATAGTTTCAGATCGATTGACTGACCAGTTTTATAGGAGCAGTGTACACAAACTCTGCAGTTTTTTCTGTCCGCTGCCCGCCCGCCATGCGGTAAAACATAATATGTACCGTTTTTTTTTTAAAACAGTCATCTAAATAATTTGACATTGGACATGAAGGCCGCATGGGTGTGGCATGGAATAAAAATATGGATGATGATAAGGAAATAGTGAAGTTTGAAGTCAATCCGACTTACCGTTGCAGAGATAATGACTACCCAAAAACTTTAATGCACATTTTACGGATGCAAATTTCAAAGTAATTTGACCTTGGACATAAAGGCTGTGTTAGTGTGGTATGGAATGAAAATATGGATGATATATAAAGGAAGTATATGAAGGTTGAAATCAATACGACTTACCGTTAATGCATACCCAAAAACTTTAAAGCGGACGGACGGACGGAAGGAAGGAATTACGAAAGCTATATACCCCTCGACACACTTCGCATGCCGGGGAGATAAAAAGAGTTTTTGAAATTCTAATACTTTATTAATCCCATTGAAACACAATCATGTATCATGTATCAGACCTCCAAGATATACAAGCGGATATAAGTTATGGTAATGCAAGCTGCAGAATTGCGACTACTTTACTCAGTGCATAACATGTAGAAAGCCGCCATAATGTAGTGGAACAAGGTTATCCCAAAGTAATGATTGACTGATTGAATGGCATTTTACATACGGCTCAACTAGGTCATATATACAGAAATTATAGACCATTATGGAGGAGCAAACACTGCAAATCCAGTACTAACACTAGAGGGTTGTTTTTCAGACAAAAACATACGTCTCCCCCCACACAAGCACTGCTTGTTATCAGGACTTGGAAAATTAGAATTTAAGGCAAGAACAGCATATATGTAGCTACCTTGTTTTTCTGTGTAAGTTAGCTGTATATTGGGAGATAATAAAATAAAAAGAGACACCATATGCAATTTTCACGAATTGGCATCAAAACCCCAGGTGCACAACTGCACATAGTGACAAACATTCCTGTAAAATTTCGCAACTCAAGGATCATAACTCCATCCTTACTGGATGATTCCGCAAACAAAACCCCATGAGCACAACGACACATGCTGATTAACATTTCTATATACATGTAGTTTCATGCCTGAGTTACCGGCGACACAAGTTAAAATCAGCAATTTTCACTAAGTAAAAAAGGGCCATAACTCCGCCCATGCTCTATAAATCTGCATCAAAATCACAAGATGCACAACTCTACATGTTGATAAACATTCCTATACTGTTTCATGACTGTAGCTCTAATAGTTTTTCAGTTATGTGCGACACAAGTTGAAAATCACCACTTTTCACTAAGTCAAGGGCCATAACTCTGTGAATACTGGATGAACCTGCATCTAAAACCCCAGGTGTGCAACTTCACATGAAGACAAAAATATTCCTGTAAAATTTTGCGACCCTAATCAAATACTTTTGGAGAAACGTGTGACACAAATTTTGTGACAGACAGACGGACACACAGACAGACAACCATGCCAAAAACAATATGTCTCCCCATATATGGGGGAGATATAATTACAACAGTTTTCCAGAAATGATATCACAATATTGGATCTACATATTGTGAGCCAATGTCCCACTTAAACAAAGCTAATGACAATAAACTGCCAATCGCCAGACGCTAACAATGTTTGATTTTCAGAACGATGTTGAACTACAAGTGCCAGCGCTCCAGATAAGGAATTAGTAATTGAGCATTGTCACTCCATCATTTCTGAAGCAATTGGGCATTTCAAAATTTTAATTGGGTAAAATAAAATCACACTACTGTTTACACATCAACAGATCACAATTATTGAATAGTTTGCTTCTAAATAAATACATGTCTTGGTATTTCATTATAATTGTTTCTAAGGAGATATGTTTTAATGGAAAAATATGCTATATTTATGGTATGTTTATTGTTTTCTGCAGCATGATAAAGGTAACTTGTCATTGCTTTATGATACTCACTACTTCTGATTTCAATTGGGTTTTTGGCAATTTTAATTGGGTATTTAAGCAAATACGCACCTTATCTGGAGCCTGAAGTGCATAAAGTTTTACATTCAAATATCGAAGATGTGTGGTTTATAAACAACATCAAATATCAAAGAATTATTGTTTATGCACAACAGCATATTGTGGCTGTGACTGGAGAAATGGGACTTATGGGATTTGTGACCAGTGTAGCTCCTGATCAAATAGCACACTCCTGATAACGATCTATATTGTTTGTTAGAAGCATGACAGGTGTTTCATTGATGGACTGGCAAACAGTGCAGATCCTGATCAGACTGTGCAGATGCACATGTTGATCTGGATCTACACAGGTCGCCAAACCGATAAGCCCCATTTCTCAAGTCACAACCACATATGAGACCCGCCATGTGATTTTGTATCTTCGAACATCAGCGTAATTTCATTAAATACGTTTACAAAATTTACAACATTTTGCATAAATAACGTCAAAAGTTTACAAGATTTTCAGAGTACTCAGATGTACAACTTTTGACAACATTTACGGAAAATACTGTAAATTTTCTAAACGTATTGCATAAAATTATGCAGATGTCCGAAGGTACAAAATCACATGGCGGGTCTCATATACCAAAGCATTGTGGTGTCTGAACAAAGACCGCCGTATGTGGCCCTACCAGAATGAGACTGGAGTCCACCAGACAGAAGGTGCCAGATCTGCCAATGCCGGCGCTGCAGTGAATGACGGCAGGCCCCACGTCGGCTTCCAGCACGCCCGTTTCGCGGACTGCCATCAGGAAACGCAGAAAGTTGTCAGGCGACGATGGCACACCAAAGTCGGGCCACGTCACGTAGTGGAAATGGTACACCTCTCGGTGTTCATCCGTCTGAAATTGCGGTGTAAATGTTGTCATGGGCACATTTTTCTTAACATTCTTCACAAAACAAAGTGCAAAACCACAGGTGGAAGACTTGGACCTGTGACACACAAAAAAATGCCCATTAAAAAAAAAATTAATTACCCCACCCACTTGGTATCATACAGTACTATGTTCTATATATAATTCATAGTACTGTACGAGACCAAGTGGGTGGGGTAATGGATTTTGTTTGTGTCACAGGTCCGAGTCTTCCACCTGTGTGCAAAACTAATATGTAGAAAGACAGTTGCTGTGATAACCAATGCATGTGAACAATTAGCGAGTGAAATCATATGTATTGAACTCTACTATTTCGCAAAATACTACAGCCTCAGTCAAATCCACGAGTATGTAATGTAAGTTCATATAAATCTTCATATAAACATTTTTATCACAGAAAGTTTTTGTTTGTTTGTTTGTTTATTGGTGTTTAACGGCCTATCTACAGCTAAGGTCATGTAAGGCCAGGCAAACGGGTTCGATCCTGTTTTAACCTGCTGCATTGGGGGGGGGAATCCCAAAATCAGAACGGAATATTTATATGAAGAACAAGAAAATGTAGCCTATCGGCAAGTAAACGTGTCTATAGTCTGTTTCACGAAAGCTGCCCAAATTTTGCGGCCATATAAACAATTCAAAAACAATATTTTTTCGATAGTATTAAATTAAAGGAAAATTTAAGAATGAGCCTTCTTTTTACGGAGTGAAGATGTCTATGGGGATTTAACATGTGGAATATTTTTTGAATTTTAGAAATACTGGACCGATTTTTAAAATTTAACTTTTGTTTTCTTAGTTAGATCATATCCAAGCTATCTAGTCAGGTTTCAATTTCCAAATGTTTTCGTTTTTTGACTCCTACCACACTTTCTTACCACTTTTTCCCCCCAAGTTAAATTCCCATAGACAAATCAATTTTTCGTAATAAAATCAATATTTGACCGAATTTCACGAATTTCACGAAATAAAAAGAAGGCTCATTCTTAAATTTTCCTTTAATTTAATATTATCGAAAATGATATTGTTTTTTAATTGTCTATATAGCCGTAAAATTTGGGCAGCTTTCGTGAAACAGACTATAGTGATAGACAGAAAACAGACAAACGGACAGGGTACATGTTATATACCACAGACATCTATCATTGCAGTTGCATAGCAATCAGGTCTGAAACAGACAAGTGACCGTTAACTGGAACAGATTTTTATATGTTAATTTTGCAACCAATCCAACCATCACAAAATGATTTTCAGACTAGTCCATTTATGAACAGGGGGTGTTGTTGTTCTCAGACATATGAAAATTACGTGCAAAAACTGCAGATCCTGATGAGACAGCTAGTCACGAGCCGGTTATCTGGATCTACACGTTTTGTCAATACCATATACAGGCCTGTTGCAGGGCTTCTAAAATTTTCAGTTTGTCGGTTCTGGACCGAATTTTGAAATCTCAGAACGATTGAGATTTGCAAACTATCCTTAAAATTCGGTCCGAAAATAATGAAATCCGGCTGCTATTTCTCAATCCACGCTCCGAATGCCCAAAATAATACACAACATGCCACTGGTTTATTGGTGTGACGTGTGAAGTTACACACCTCGATAACCATGATAACAGATATCCCGATTAGTGGCGCAATACACAGCTGCCACGTGCCTCGTGTTACCAGATATTGATTTTCTAGCCAATGTGACGTGACGTATTGTGTGGGTCAATTAGGGTCTTGCGTCGCCAAATATTTATGACAATGGCCATCGATCGATCGTATTTAATAAGGCACAAACAAAGTGAAACAAAATAACATGCTGTGTTATGTAAAAATCACACTGTTTATTTTGGTTATACATGTATACATGTACAACCAAGAGCTATACTGGTCACAATTCCTATAAGCCCTATTTATCCAGTCACAGCCACAAATAAGAAAAACACTGCACACATTAATACCAGTCAATTCAGACTCCCAAAATCAAACATTGTCCGGTCATTAACCTGATCTGGCAATTGCCAGGTAACGGCTGTTCCATTTACCTCTTTATAGTTGTGGCTAGTTGATATGATCGTTATTTACTTGACAGAAATACAATTATCTTGCTTCCCTAACAGTTAATAATTGTTTGTGTATGCTGGTACACCAGAATTATGGTAAAACATTACCATTTTAAAACTTGATTAACTATTTTATCTTGTGTGTCCAATTGATGTTACAGCCAGTTATATTAAACATTTTAGATGAAGGAAATAGAAGTTATAACAATATTTCTCTGATGTTAAGTTTATGGACGCACGGACGCACGGACGGACAACCTGACTCCAGTATACCCCCCACAACTCGTTGCGGGGGGTATAACAATGTGTTTAAGGCTCTAACGTCAATAGTGTCGTGGCAAGTTCATATGATCATTTGAGAATGATCGTTATCCTGTTCATATATATATATATAGAGAGAGAGTTATACCAATGAAAGCCGAAACACGCCGAATGCCTGTGGTATTGAAAGGGTTAAACCTGTATTGACCTGGTTTGCGGAAATAGCGTATTCTGGACTGAATCAACAATATCTCAAATTGTGTCCAGTGATATTAACACACATAAGATATCCATCAGTCCAGTCATAATTGTGGCTGCAACTGGCTAAAAGGGGCTTATGGCATGTGTGACCAATATAAACCCAGAGCAGCCGGCACATCCACAGTCTGATCAGGATCTGCACTGTTCGTTATTCAGTCAGTGAAACACTTGTCATGTGTTTAACAAACAGTAGAGATCCTTATCAGTTTGTTTGTTTGTTTGTTTGTAGGTGTTTAGCATCTAAGGTCATTTAAGACCAGCCAACGGGTTTGTTCCCGTATTCAACCTGCTGCATTGGGGAGAAAATCCTAAAATCAGAACGGAATATTTACATAAAAAATATATATTCAGCCCTGAAATCAGAATAACCTGACCTGGTGCCAGGTCCATACCACACCAAAGCCACTTGGCCCCTTCCCCTAAAAGTAATAGGATTAAGAATAACCATAATAACCAAGGGGTATAACCAGATTCAACTGTCACATACAAAATGCCAAACATGTATGTGAGGGCCAAACCAGGTCTCCAGTCGGAATTCCGGTAAGGATGAAACCCGATCGTTAACTTACCCATCACCTACTCACTTATCAGCAAACAGGATTGTACTTGCTGAATGAGGACTATATGTAAACTGACCAGAAATGCCATAAGCCCCATTTCCCCAGTCACATACACAAGTTTGTTATATTTTACAACAATCAGGGCTTACCGTAATAACCCTAAATATTTGGACACAATTTGCATTGGGAAACCCCTATTAAATAGGGGTTTCCCAAAACAAATTGTATCCAAATACATCGTTATTGTGATGAAACCAGTACTGCCATATTAACCTTAAATATTAGCACAGTCACTGTTGTAGGGAAACCACATATTTATGCGTTTCCCCAAATAAATGCTGTCCGAATATTTAGTGTTATTACATTTTCATCAAACCAGCAGCTCAATAGCTACCTACTGTCTGTTTCACGAAAGCTGCCCAAATTTTACGGCCATATAGACAATTCAAAAACCATATTATTTTCGATAATATTAAATTAAAGGAAAATTTAAGAATGAGCCTTCTTTTTATTTCGTGAAATTTGGTCAAATATTGATTTTATTCCGAAAAAAAAATTTCCCCATGTTAAATCCCCATAGACATCTTCACTCCGTGAAGATGTCTATGGGGATTTAACATGGGGACATTTTTTAGAATTTCAGAAATACTGGACCGATTTTTAAAATGTAACTTTTGTTTTCTTAGTTAGATCATTTCCAAGCTATCTAGCTAGGTTTCGGAGCCAATTTCCAAAATAATTGTTTTTTGACTCCTCCCACAAGTCCTCTACCTTTCCCCCCCCCCCCATGTTAAATTCCCATAGAGAAATCAAGTTTTCGTAATAAAATCAATATTTGACCAAATTTCACGAAATAAAAAGAAGGCTCATTCTTAAATTTTCCTTTAATTTAATATTATCTAAATAAATATTGTTTTTGAATTGTTTATATGACCGTAAAATTTGGGCAGCTTTCGTGAAACAGACTATAGTCCGATTAACACTCAAGGCTAGAACAATGAAATGGTGGAAGACATGTAATTTATACACTACCTCCTTGTGCTCCACATCAATAGTCCGTATAATGTAATCTTTAAAGTGTTCTTCATCTCGAAGAGTTACTTTTAATCCAGCATCTTCAAAAATCATTTCATCTGCGCAGCCCAAGTCTACACCCAATGGCCAGTACTGGTGGCATTTCACCTGAAACACAAATGTCAAGTAATGGACCTGTGACCGAACATTACCATTGAAACCACAGGTGATCGGCATAGTAATTGAGTATTGTAACTCCATCATTTCTGAAGCCAATTGGGTATTTCAAAATTTTAATGGGGTAAAATAAAACCGCACTACTGTTTACATATCAACAGACAGCAATTATTGAATAGTTTGCTTCGAAATTAAAACATGTCTTGGCATTTCATTCATGAAATACCAAGATATGTTTTCATGGAAAATAAGAAAAATATGCTATTGTGGTCTGTTTATTGTTTTCTGTTGCCTGATAAAGGTACCATAAAATATGTATTGCTTTTTGATACTTGCTACGTCTGATTTCAATTGGGTTTTTGGCAATTTTAATAGGGTATTTAAGCAAATACGCAGCTTATCTGGAGCAATGTTGTATTATACTTGTTTAGACATGTAGAAAAAAAATGCAGTCATCCAATAGATAACCTTTATCTATTGGATGAATGCATTATTTTTTCTAAATGTCTAAACATGTATAATACACAATCCTATCAACATGCCGATAGCCTGTGATTGAAACCAAGATATTTGATTGGTTAAGCTCAACCAATCAAACTGCATGTTTTTTTGCTCAAATTTAAAAAAACATTTTTAAGACAATTTGATTTATTGGTGTTGAACGGCATATCAATCAGAACGGAATATTTACATAGAAATAACAACCTGATCTAGTGCCAGGTCCGTACCACACCAAAGTCACTTGGCCCCTTCCCCTAAAAGTAATAGGATTAGGAATAATCATATTACTCTGCTTATAAGTGGTATAACCAGATTAAACTCTCACATACAAGAATGCCAAAGACGTACCTGAGGGCCAAACCAGGTCTCCAGTCGGGATTCTGGTATGGATGAATCCCGGATCGTTAATTTATCCATCGCATACTCACAAAACCACCACACATTTCAAGACAAGTTCCACATTGGTATATTATAGTCAAAGGACTCATCAGACATAGTGAATATCTGGTTAGTGTCTTTAGATATTCAGTTTATCAGTTTTCTTAGTGATATATAAATTGATCTTACACTGCTGAAACTGAAAATATGACTTTCGATTTCACTTAATGGTTAGCAACCATATTTTCAAGAAAAATCAGCATTCACAGAAGTTTTGTCTTTGTAAACTAATAAATATATGGGAAGCATCCGGGGTACACCAGAGAAAATCCACATGCCTGAATAGTGACAACCACACCATCTCACATACTACCCTGGCCCATGATCGAACCAGTAGCCGATTTCACCAACATTGCAAAGTATACTTTTGTTCTAGCAAAGTATACGTTGTGGGAGTAATCATTTTTTTTTTTCGTGAAATGCAGTATTTCATATAGAAATAACGACTGCATATACGAGGGGTGATCCAGAATTACGTAGACTTTTGCTGTATATGTTTTATTTACCTATGTAGACACATGAAATCAACATAAAAATGATCATCAAACATTTCTCTAATAAAGACACATTGATTGACACTATCACGGCTAAGTACCTTAGTTCTACATGTTACCATAGCAACACATGAACACGGAGGCGGGGCACGGAAAAAATATGTTATTTCTTTAGGTTTTAGATACATCATAACTTCATATCATTGGTGTCATTTTTTCCACGAATTTGTCTGATGTACAAATAACGTTCGTGACGTGAAAATGTAAGCGTACGTCATATCCGTTTCAACTGCGAAGTTATCATTCAAAGTAAACAAACGTTGCCTACCATTTCTGAGACAAAAATGACGTCAACTGAATATGTGAGAGACATATGTGATATCACCGGGAAAGGCTACGGGACAGTACACCGAATTCTCACAGAACATCTGAACATGTGAGCAGTGGTATCTGGACACTTATCAACAGTGGATTGAGCGCCACAAGAAGTGCATTTCTAGCAAGGGCGAGTACTTTGAAAAACTGTAACGTCATCAAGTTATAACGTTGTTGTGCGCGACGTCGTGACGCTGTCCCGCATTGCTTATACATACCTACTACAAATGCTCAGTATAACGACAGCTATTGACACAATTACTTACAATTATGCATGTGCATTCAATAAAGGTGGTAGTTTATTGTGGTAAAGTTGTGTGTCTTTATACCGTACCTCACCGTCTTTGAGTTATACCAAAAGTCTACGTAATTCTGGATCACCCCTCACATTTGATGATTATAATTATGCAGAATTATTATACTAATTTATTACAAATGGTTGTGATAATGTAATAAAGTCAGTATAATAAAAATTAATCAATTTATCCTAAAATTGAAAATGTCTCCCTCAAAGTATACTTTGCTAGAAAAGTATACTTTGCAATGTTGGTGAAATGGGCTACAGGGCTGCATTGGATTGGTGAAAAGTGTGCTCCCAAAATAAGAACGGAATATTTACATTGAAATAACTATATATTGACTCTGAAATTAGAATAACCTGACCTGGTGCCAAGTCCATACCACACCAAAGTCACATGGCCCCTTCCCCTAAAAGTAATAGGATTATGAATAATTGTATTACTCATACAAGGGGTATAACACAGATTAAAACCTCACATACAGGAATGCCAAAGACGTACCTGAGGGCCAAACCGAATCTCTGTTACGAATACCGTTAAGGATGAATCATGATCGTTAAAATACCCATCGCATGCTCGCATATGCAAATCAAATTTTCTGTCTGCTGTTTACTTCCATTTTCTTCTCGATGAACACATATTTTGGGCAGTGCAATAGAGACAATTTTAAAGTTCTAGAGTAGAAGCAAAGCATAAACGGAGGCAAAACTGGTGGTACTAGGTGGTACAGTAAGTGAGAAACGGATCTAATGCGAAAACTTAATGTTGAAAATTGCTAAGTCAATTACGTGGAAAAAATAGGTCAAAGTCAAGAAAAGGTCACATGTTGGATAGTGGTAGGTGGGCAACTGTTTGTTATGAAGTTGTGCAAGTATGGTAGTTCTAGGTGGTATATTAAGTGAGAAACAGATTTAAACGCGAAAACTTAACATTGAAAATGTCTAAGTCGATTACGCGGAAAAAATAGATCACGGTCAAAAACAGGTCACATGTTAGATAGTGGTAAGTGGTGGGCCCCCATTGGTTATGAAGTTGTGCAAGTATGGTGGTTCTAGGTGCTACAGTAACAGAGAAATGGACCTAAACACGAAAACTTAACATTGTGGACAGCGAAAAAATATCACATATGGTGCAGATCTTGATGAGACGGCTCTCTATGATCTACATTGTTTGCAAATACTACAGAGGTATCTAGTGTTGAAAGGGTTAAGTGCAGCATGGATGTGTGGCATTTGTACACAAGTATGATGAATTAAAATATTTAGGTAATCATTAAAATGAACTAGAAATGTGGCCTATCGGCACACGAATACCCCCACTGGCAGCCAAAGAAAACAAGGCATTTTTGATTATAAGCCATTTAGCCGAGTGTTAAGGTTTCAAACGCATCAAGTCTGTGACCTTGACCCTGGGCATAGTGTGATAATCCATGCATCGGTGTAGAAGATATAGAGCGGAAGGGAATTTCAATAGGTTTGACCTTTGACCTTCAACTGTGACCTTGACCTTGGACGTAGGTGCGTGGTTATTGATCGCGACACACCTTCTCATCATGAGAAACATTTGTGCCAAGCCATTTGATAATCCATGCATCGGTGTAGAAGATATAGAGCGGAAGGAAATTTCCAACAGACCGATCGACCGACCGACCGACAAGCTGACTCCTATATACCCCCAACAAACTTTGTTTGTGGGGGTATAACAAGAAATGCGTCTGTCGAACGCGGATGCCACCTGCAGCATATTTGAGAAACTGTGACAAAGTGGTTAACCGAAAAGTGTGACAGACGGACAGACAGACAGACGGACGAATGGACGGACGGACGGTCCAAACACTATATGCCACCCATTTCTTCGAAACCCGGTGGCGTAACAATGTAAAACTATTTTTTAAAAATGAGACTACTTTTTATTTCAAGAAAATCTGTCTAATAACAAAGTTATTTTGAGTAAACAGTCATGGATGTGCGTTTTTCTTATAAATTCATTTCACCGAATTTTAGTTGTCGACAATAAAACGAGAAACTACTATTGCAGTAAATACTTCCGGTAAAACAACAACAACAACTATTATTGCGAACTGAACACTCAGTCTTAAGAAATTTGTGTATTAACAGCATTTTCTGGCATATAACTTAAACAGTTTGCTAACAAACTTGATTTGATGACCTTCACCAACCAATCAGCGTTTAGTAAACCAAGTTGTCCGCCAGAAATTCATCCGGTAAAGAAACTAGCTCACAGGAAATTACTGTATACTTCTGCCTGAAATGACATATATTATGGTGTTCCCAAGTCATACCATTAGAGAAGGTAGATTTACACAGGTGTAGATGTGTGAGGATATGTGCAATTAGTTTTGTGTGGTAGGAACAACGTGTCAACCTCAGCCTGGCGTTGTCAATACATACAAAAGCTGTAGTAGATGATGACATCATGTTGTATTTTTATCAAATTCTCGGCATTTTCTTCTGGAATTCATGTACGAACACCGAGAAATGGAGGCTCGATGCCTTTATTTTTCAACCTGGCAAGATTTGCTCTCATAAAGACGAGGTTAGTGTCTTTTTCTGTGATGATGAAATCCAGCAAGCAGTTCGATGCTAGAAAAATGTTGAAAATCTGATCGCACGTGACATTTTAACATTACAGCCTTGCATTCAATTCTTGATTTGGGCTATTACTTCATTATCGGACCGAATTTCAAAAAATAAAAAGATGGTTCATCGCTAAATTTTGCTGAAAAATGAATTTATGCAAAACAAGAGTGCCGAAGGTCACAATATACGCCCGTCGAGACATGGCCAGTCAACAAGGTGAGATAACTCATCTTGACGGGATAAACATGTAAACCAAATTTGGTTATGATCCGTCAAGAGTCCGAAAATTAAAAATGGCCGCCAAGGGGTCAAAATCAATAGGCGTCTTTATCTTACCATGATAAACATGTATACCGAATTTGGTTATGAACGGTCAAGTAGAACTTGAGTTATTGCGTGGACAAGGATACAGTGCGAAAATTAACAAGAGCTGTAGGAGAACAGCATAGCTCGACTACGAGGGTTGTCGATGTAGACATAGCTTGACAAAGAAGGTGGCTGCGGCCTACATAAAAACCTTAACCAAGGTTGACTAAAAACATTAACCAAGGGAAACTAGAAATGTGGCCTGTCGGCACACGAATATCCCCACTGGCAGCCAAAGAAAACGAGGCATTTTTTATTATAAGCCATTTAGACGAGCGTTTAGGTTTCAAAAGCATCAAGTCTGTGACCTTGACCCTGGGCATAGTGTGATAATCCATGCATCGGTGTAGAAGATATAGAGCGGAAGGGAATTTCAATAGGTTTGACCTTTGACCTTCAACTATGACCTTGGACGTAGGTGTGTGGTTATTGATCGAGACACACCTTCTCATCCTGAGAAACATTTGTGCCAAGGCATTTGATAATCCATGCATCGGTGTAGAAGATATAGAGCGGAAGGGAATTTCAATAGGTTTGACCTTTGACCTTCAACTGTGACCTTGGACGTAGGTGCGTGGTTAGCAATTTGATAATCCATGCATCAGTGTAGAAGATATAGTGCGGAAGGGAATTTCAATAGGTTTGACCTTTAACCTTCAACTGTGACCTTGACCAAGGACGTAGGTGCGTGGTTATTGATTGCGACACACCTTCTCATCATGAGAAACATTTGTGCCAAGCCATTTGATAATCCATGCATCGGTGTAGAAGACATAGAGAGGAAGGGAATTTCAACATTGACCTTCAACAGTGACCTTGACCTTGGACGTAGGTGCGTGGTTTTCCAAGTATGGTTGCTGTAGGCCCAGGAGTATTCCATATACAAGCTTGAGTAAAAAACGTAACCAAGGGGAGATAACTAAGTAATCCAAGGATAAAAGTAGGTCAAGGTCAAATATAGGTCAGGGATTATTGATGTACATCACTAGGAGATAAAGTTGTCCAAGTATGGTTGATGTAGGCCCAGAAGTATTCCATATACAAGCTTGACTATAAACATTAACCAAGTAATTGAAGGTTAAATGTAGGTGAAGGTAAAATAAAGGTCAGGGGTTATTGATGTACATCCCTATGAGAAAAAGTTATCCAAGTATGGTGTCTGTATGCACAATAGTATTCCATCTACAAGCTTGACTAAAAACCTTAACCTTAACCAAGGTTGAGTAAAAACCTTAACCAAGGGGAATTAAGTAAGTAATTTAAGGTTAAATGTAGGTCAAGGTCAAATATAGGTCAGGGGTTGTTGATGTACATCACTAGGAGATGAAGTTATCCAAGTATGGTTGGTGTAGGGCCATGAGTATTCCATCTACAAGCTTGACTAAAAACCTTAACCAAAGAGAATTAAGTAAGTAATTCAAGAGGAAATGTAGGTCAAGGTCAAATATAGATCAGGGGTTATTGATGTACATCACTATGAGAAAAGGTTGTCCAATTATGGTGTCTGTATGCACAATAGTATTCCATGTACAAGCTTGAGTAAAAAGCTTAACCAAGGTCGAGTAAAAACCTTAACCAAGGGGAATTAAGTAAGGAATTCAAGGTTAAATGTAGGTCAAGGTCAAATATAGGTCAGGGGTTGTTGATGTACATCACAGGAGATGAAGTTGTCCAAGTATGGTTGGTGTAAGGCCAGGAGTATTCCATCTACAAGCTTGACTAAAAACGTTAACAAAGGGGAATTAGGTAATTCAAGAGGAAATGTAGGTCAATGTCAAATATAGATCAGGGGCTGTTGATATACATCACTAGGAGATGAAGTTGTGCAAGTATGGTGGGTGTAGGGCCAGTAGTATTCCATATAGAAGGTTGACTAAAAACCTTAACCAAAAGGAATTAAGTAAGTAATTGAAGAGGAAATGTAGGTCAAGGTCAAATATAGATCAGGGGTTATTGATGTACCTATGAGAAAAGGTTGTCGAAGTATGGTGTCTGGATGCACAATAGTATTCAATGTACAAGCTTGAAAAAAAACCTTAATCAAGGTTGACTAAAAACCTTAACCAAGGGGAATTAAGTAAGTAATTCAAGAGGAAACGTAGGTGAAGGTCAAATATAGATCAGTGGTTATTGATGTGCATCACTAGGAGATGAAGTTGTCCAAGTATGGTGGGTGTAGGGCCAGTAGTATTGCATATACAAACTTGACTAAAAACCTTAACCAAGGTTGACTAAAAACCTTAACCAAGGGGAATTAGCCAAGTAATTCAAGAGGAAATGTAGGTCAAGGTCAAATATAGATCAGGGGTTATTGATGTACATCACTAGGAGATGAAGTTGTGCAAGTATGGTGGGTGTAGGGCCAGTAGTATTCCATATACAAGCTGGGCAGGTAAAAGTTGGGCAGGTTAACATGAAACGGACAGTAGACACACATTACGGCCAAATATTATCAAAATTGGTGAAGCGGTTTATAAGTTATGGAATAATGAAAGGTGTTACTAACGTATATACGCACATATGTACATGGACTATCGCTATATCTCCTCTTGCCTATCAGCGAGGAGATAATAATCAGCAGATATAAGTAGAGATACAGATATTGCGACATGTAAACCACTTACAGTGCCTTTCTCCATGACGCGGTTCAGCATGATGATGGCCTTCGTGTCCTGCTCCCAGATCATCTGCCAGAACTGGCCTGACGTGTGCTCCAGTGGGCCCTGCAATCATTGAGGCCACAACGGGTTATCGTGTGTCCTTATGGACCATAGTTGGTTTATTATCGCGGGTCAATATGGGCCACAATGGGTTATTATTGTGGGTATTTATGGGCTATAATGGGTTATTGTGGATTTATCATGGGCCACAATGGGTTATTGTGGTGGGTTTATCATGGGCCACAATGGGTTATTATCGTGGGTTTATCATGGGCCACAATGGGTTATTATTGTGGGTTTACCATGGGCCACAATGGGTTATTATTGTGGGTTTACCAGGGCCACAATGGGTTATTATTGTGGATTTATCATGGGCCACCATGGGTTATTATTGTGGGTTTACCATGGGTCACAATGGGTTATTATTGTGGGTTTACCAGGGCCACAATGGGTTATTATCGTGGCTTTATCATGGGTCACAATGGGTTATTATTGTCGGTTTACCAGGGCCACAATGGGTTATTATGAGCCACAGGAAGTAAATATGGGACACAGTATGGCCAGTCTAGATTCTGGTCTTCTACGACACTCTCGCAGCATTATGCTCTTTGTTACAAGCATGACTGATGCTTTACTGCTTTTCATAAATGGACTAGTCAGAAAATCATTTTGTGACAGTTGGATTGGTTGCAAAATTAACATATCAAAATCCATTCCAGTTACTTGGGGGTAAAACGGTTAAGTAATCATTGGTGACAAACATACCTGTGACAATATATATCTCCTGTTACACTCTGGCACATCGATCAAGCTGGCATTGATGTAATCCGAGTCTCCCTTCTGTAAACTCACCCTGCTGTGGTCATCTGAAACAATCACGTACAGTAGAACCTCTCTAAACCGGACACACAGGCGGTCTGTGTATCATTCAATTTATGGGTTTCGTTGGTGTATTCTTTTGTTGATAATGCCTGTTCAAGTTTGCAAAGCACAGCCGTATATATTGGCATTGTCATATGTCTGATTTACAGAGGAACATCTCTAAACCGGACACCCTGGGGACCTCCCAGGGTGTCCGGTTTAGAGAGGTTTCACTGTACATTAGTACTGGTGCTGCAATTCGCACTGGCGTAAAATGTTTCAAGTCGAGAAATGTTCCGGTTTCCTGATGAGAAGCAACTCAGCTCTACTTAGAGCTATCGCATAATGCATTTTTCATCTAATGAAGTATCTTCTGCATGCAGCTGAATGAAAATTTGTCCGGAATCCGGTGCATATTTCGACGAGAAACATTTTACGCTGGCACAGAGTGCAGCACCAGTGATTAATATACCCGGTACAGGTGAAAACCCAGGGCTTCGATTATAATATAATCAGAAGATTCTTGAAATTTGTCCGCAAAAGCAAGAAAATGAAATGAATGGTTTTAAAATCCCAGCTAAAGTCATATAGGGACGGGACCACCGACCGACCGGTGGGATGGAAATACTATGAAAGTATTTTTCATGCCCTTGGGTAGGTTTTGAACTTACAACCTTCAGTATTGAAGTCCTGTATAAGCCACAGCCCATCCCTTCCAAAAGCAAGAATTTTGTTTGGGAGAGACTGAATATAGCATTGCTCAGTCTTAACCCTTGGACCGCTACTCATAACAATTGTCGTCTGCTGTTGCTTTTATATCTTGACTTATTTCTCAATAAAAAACATGATTTGACAGCACTTCAGAATCATTTCCAACAGAATCATGATTCTGAAGTGCTGTCAAAGCATGTTGTAAATTATTGTGCTGTCAAAGCATGTTTTTGATGATAAAAATCAAAAATAAACAGCAGACGACAAAGAAATTAAGATAGCGGTGTAAGGGTTAAATATGAAAATGTCCCGAGTCTATGCTCAGTGCTACAATAACAAAATCTGGTGACAAGTTGTGTTATGCATGTACATGTGCTATTCAACAATAAACAAGAATTCCGCCACGGAAGCGGTGTCGCGCCTGCCGAGGCATTTGACCGTGAACATTACAAGTAAATAAAGTAACTTGACCTTCAGAATTTGGATGTGGGGGTGTGCATAATGCAGACCTGTTTACCCTGAGCTGACACCTTCAGTAATCCAAAGGGTATCTGTCAGTAGTTTTAGCTAACTGTCAGTAGTTTTGCAGGAGAGGGGCATTTAAGTGCCGAAGGCACGAACATCGGGGCCGAAGGCCTCGACAGAGGTGCTAACCCCCTCTTGTAATGGGGGTACGTACAACCCTCCCGGAAAATTTTTGAAATCAAAGATGCAAGATCCTGCATTATGAGAACATTTGAGTGCCTTTTAATCCATATTTTGTAACCTAAAAACAGGCATTTTCTTAATGGGAATAGTTAGTCAATAGATCAAGTTTTTTAAATTGTATTATGTTCAAATGGTTTTATTTAGCATATTTGACTACACGTATACATGAACAATGTGCAACAAATAAAAAACACGAACTCTGGACATAATAACAACAAGAGCGGCATCGTTAAACGAAGCTAATCATCACCTGACAGAATGTACCTTACCATGCTTGCGATCAGGCGTATCATAAGTTCACTTGCAGATATGGCCACTTTAATATAATAGATAATGTTACACGACTAGGTCTGGTGTACATTGTGACTAGAAAATACAAGTTAGCAAAACATTTTGGTTGACTTAAGGCTATGGTCACTTTAATATAATAATGTTGCATGACTAGATTTGGTGTACAGTTTGACTAGAAAGTACAAGTTAGCAATCAACTCTCATCAACAAACAGTAATTAAATGCACAGCCTCGCCACTGTTCCAGTATGGACTAGCACTATAGTTATGGTAGTTACGTCTATGAAACCAGTACTCCTAATCTTTAAGTGACCTATAATAGGCTTCTTTCAGTCTAGCCAATGTCTCCCTGGAATGATCTCTATCTGTATCAGCCGAGTGTCCTGTAGCCTATTTCATCAACATTGCAAAGTATACTTTACTAGCAAAGTATACTTTGAGGGAGTAATCATTTACTTTTCCAGAAATGCATTATTTCATATAGAACTAACAAATGCATATATTTCATGATTAAAGTATGCAGAATTATTATACTGAATTTATTACATTATCACAGCCATTAAATGGCTGTGATAATGTAATAAATTCAGTATAATAAAAATTTATAATTTTTTCAAAAAATTGAAAATTTCTCCCTCAAAGTATACTTTGCTACTAAAGTATACTTTGTAATGTTGATGAAATAGGCTGCAGGTCGTGCCTTTAAAATCAAGAGGGCCTCCAAAGTACGGTCTTTTAGACAGTACCTCTGGTCGGTCCGGTTCTTTCTGACTGTGGAGAAAACACGCTCACAGTGGGCACTGCTGTGAGGGATTGTTACAATACCCAGCATGACCATTGCCAAACCAGCGAACAGTTTGTTGCCATTTTCATCTGCAACTCTATATATATATCTCGAGTAATGTTGATGAAAATGTACTTAATATATGTTTATGCCATATTTTTTTTACTTTTTTATGACATATTATTGAAAATAATGATAACAAAAATGGCCGCCATTTACAATATTTCACCAGTTTAACACATTTTAATGATGAAAATAATTCAAACTAGAGCAAGTGAGCGGGGGCTCACGTATACCCCCGGCCACCACCTGGACACAGCAACCAATGGTAACACAAAAATTCAAGTAATTTGACCTTGGGCCTGAAAGCCACATGGCCGTTGCATAGAATGAAAATATGGATGATGATAAAGAAGTATATGAAGTTTGAAGTCAATCCGACTTATGGTTACATAGATAATGGGTAGCCGAAAACTTTAACGCAAATATTTAAAAAACTTTAACACAAATTTCTAAGTAATTTGACCTTGACCTTGGGCCTGAAGGCCGCATGGGCATGGTATAGAATGTCAATATGGATGATGATAAAGAAGTATATGAAGTTTGAAGTCAATTGGAATTACGGTTACATAGATATTGGGTAACCAAAAACTTTAACGCAAGTGTGACGGACGGACAAACGGACGGACGGAATGCCGAAAACTATATACCCCTCGGCATACTTTGTATGCCGGGGGTATAATTACATACCACACTTACTTAACAGTAGTTATTAATGTTATGTCAAGCAAATATTAATAATATCATTACACCCATGTTTAATGATAATTAAAATAGTTACTGTTTTTATATAGTGACACTCCATGCCTATATATATATATATATATAGGCATGTATCCAGGTCTAACAAGGTACATAACTGTGTATCATCAAATAATTAATTTAAACAACAACGACATTATTAAACAATTGGGTAGAATTTGGTGGAATTTGGTACATTGTGCAACAATTTTTCACAAATTGACAATGGTGGACTAGTTTGTCGGTGGACTAGTTACTAGTTTGTCGGTGGACTAGTTTGTCGGTGGACGAATTGATCGGGTGACGCATTCAAAAAAGGGAAAAAAAAAAGATAGTTCCTTGCTAATTTGCGTGGAGCGCCCGTCGCCCTGTGAACCACACCACGTTAAATCAAGACATGGACATCTGCACCGCACTACCTTCACAAATTTCAATGAATTCATTCAACAAAATACATTACATTCATATAATAACGCGAAATTGTTGCAGTAAATTGACATTATTGTTGTCCGACGTGACCTTGGTTGTCTTTATCACCGGACGCTTGACGCCAGTACTTCAATAAACGTGAGTGCAAAAAAGAGTGTTTACCTGATCTAGACAACGAGCGAAGCGCCACACTGCGGCTGTAAGGGGACATCACTGCGACGAAATTAGGCAAACGTTACAGAATTACCCGAAATGACCGAAAACGAATAAAACAGATCGGCGATTTTTGGAATCCGTAGGATTGCGATGTCAAAACGTAGTGCGTAATTTCAACGTATTGTCCGTGGAAACTACGGACAATCCGTAGGAGTAAACAGGTCTGATAATGAAGCATCATCCGTAGACAAACATTGATGTGAAATATTATCAATGTCTGGAAAGGGGTTAAACAGATATTGTGAAAAAACAATAACTTATTAAATTTAACGCATTTCTGTTACAAATCCGGTGAACATTACAAGTAAATAAATGACCTTGACCTTCAAAATTTGGATGTGGGGTGTGCGTAATGAAGCATCATTCCTAGACAAACATTGATGTGAAATATTATCAAAGTCTGGCAAGGGGTTAAAGAGATATTGTGAAAAAACAATAACTTTAACGCATTTCTGTTACAAAACCGGTGAACATTACAAGTAAATAAATGACCTTGACCTTCAGACTTTGGATGTGGGGGTGTGCGTAATGAAGCATCATCCCTAGACAAACATTGATATGAAATATTATCAATGTCTGGCAAGGGGTTAAAGAGATACTGTGAAAAAACAATAACTTTAACGCATTTCTGTTACAAAACCGGTGAAAATTACAAGTAAATAAATGACCTTGACCTTGAGAATTTGGAAGTGGGGGTGTGCGTAATGAAGCATCATCCCTAGACAAACATTGATGTGAAATATTATCAAAGTCTGGCAAGGGGTTAAAGAGATATTGTGAAAAAACAATAACTTTAACGTATTTCTGTTACAAAACCGGTGAATATTACAAGTCAATAAATGACCTTGACCTTGATAATTTGGATGTGGGGGTGTGCGTAATGAAGCATCATCCCTAAACAAACATTGATGTGAAATATTATCAATGTCTGGCAAGGGGTTAAAGAGATATTGTGAAAAAACAATAACATTAACGCATTTCTGTTACAAAACCGGTGAACATTACAAGGAAATAAATGACCTTGACCTTCAAAATTTGGATGTGGGGGTGTGCGTAATGAAGCATCATGATTCATCCCTAGACAAACATTGATGTGAAATATTATCAATGTCTGGCAAGGGGTTAAAGAGATATTGTGAAAAAACAATAACTTTAACGCATTTGCCTTACAAAAAAACCGGACGACACGGACGACCGACGCGGACGACGGAAAAAGCCCTGACTACAGTCGCGCCTCTGCTAAAGCAGGCGCGACAAAAATGGTAGTTGAATAAACTATTTATTCAGTAAGAAATATAAATAGGTAATAGATGTGAGATGATGTGGAAAAGTTTAATATTACACATCATTACTGTAGTTTTATTGTGTGTTTGTTTGTTATGTGACTGGGGAAATGGGGCTTATGGCATTTCTGGTCAGTTTACATATAGCCCTCATTCAGCAAGTACAATCCTGTTTGCTGATAAGTGAGTAGGTGATGGGTAAGTTAACGATCGGGTTTCATCCGTACCGGAATTCCGACTGGAGACCTGGTTTGGCCCTCATATACGTGTTTGGCATTTTGTATGTGACAGTTGAATCTGGTTATACCCCTTGGGTTTTATGGTTATTCTTAATCCTATTACTTTTAGGGGAAGTGGCCAAGTGGCTTTGGTGTGGTATGGACCTGGCACCAGGTCAGGTTATTCTGATTTCAGGGCTGAATATATATTTTTTATGTAAATATTCCGTTCTGATTTTAGGACTTTCTCCCCAATGCAGCAGGTTGAATACGGGAACGAACCCGTTGGCCGGTCTTAAATGACCTTAGATGCTAAACACCTACAAAGAAACAAACTGATAAGGATCTCTACTGTTTGTTAAACACATGACAAGTGTTTCATTGACTGAATAACGAACAGTGCAGATCCTGATCAGACTGTGGATGTGCAGGCTGCTCTGGGTTTATATTGGTCACACATGCCATAAGCCTCATTTAGCCAGTTGCATCCACAATTATGACTGGACTGATGGATATATCTTATGTGTGTTATTAATATCACCGGACACAATTTGAGATATCAGTACCACAGGCATTCGGCGTGTTTCGGCTTTAATTGGAATAACTCTCTATATATATATATGAACATGTACAAATGGGGGTGGGGGGGGGGGGGGGGGAATTCCAAAATCAGAACTGAATATTTACAATAAAAAAACTATATATTCAGCCCTGAAATCAGAACAATCCTGATCTAATGCCAGGTCCTCGCCACACCAGAATCACTATAATGGGCAATAACCCAATTCAACTCCCAGGTAACAAATAGCCAAAGATAAAAACCTACCTGAGGGCCAAACCAGGCAAATCGTGATTCCTATAAGGAGGAACCCTTTCCGTTAATTTACACCATTCGAGTTCGTCCGACCAACCACCCACTTTATTGTGTGATAATTCCAGCACAAAAATATTTACACAATTCCCTATCATTTCATTGGCCCGTAGCAAGTCTCTGTCCAAAAATTTATATCCCAGTAAACTCCCACGCCGAACTACTTTCTACACGTGCGATGTCAGTGCTGTCAATGTAAACAAATGGCTGCCGTCTGTCAAAATAAACACATTTTCTTTGTGAATTTATTTCAAATGCTGGAATTATAAGGAATGAATGGCCTTTTTGGGTAATTTATCAGGGATATAAACTTGGAAAAGTCGCGGGAATACTGGACGAAGGCCGGAAGGCCTCGTCCAGTATTCCCGCGACTTTTCCAAAAAGGGACATGTACCAAGTGTTGCGCCTAGATTTTGTCCAAGGGGACAATTTCAGGATTTTATGTCCGTTCTCCATTATGAGTCAATGGGGAAATCTCATACATGTATGTTAACCCATTACAGGGCTCCAGATAAGGAGTTAGTAATTGAGTATTTTTCACTCCATCATTTCTGAAGCAATTGGGTATTTCAAAGTTTTAATTGGGTAAAATAAAATCACACTACTGTTTACACATCAACAGACAGCAATTATTGAATAGTTTTCTTCTAAATGAAACATGTCATGGCATTTCATTAGAATTGTCTCCTTGGAGACAATTCTAATGAAATATCAAGATATGTTTTCATGGAAAAAATAAGAAAATATGCTATATTTGTGGTCTGTTTATTGTTTTCTGTAGCATGATAAAGATACCACAAATTTTTCATTGCTTTTTGATACTCACTACATGTACTTCTCATTTTAATTGGGTATTTACGCAAATACGCACCTTATCTGGAGCTCTGGTATTTTAACCCATTACATGCGGAATAAAGCTTTACGGGTATAAAAAATGTTTAATATTATATTTTTTGTTATTTCTCAATGAAAGTATATGTTGTGACCACTCATTTGAACCATCTCGATGAGACGGTTCAAGTGGTGGTCGCGACATATACTTCTAAGCACATTTAAAGAAAATATTTCTGATTTTCCCAAATCAAAATGGCATATCCTCAGCATGAAGTCAGTTAAATAACATATGCAGTAAAGTTGGGAGAATGTCCCCCTGACTCGCTCAAAGTGCAACACTGTATACCTGTATATACTTGTGTATACTTGTGCCATTTACTTACAAGGACTAACATCTCTGTATCTGTTTTTACTGCGGTTTTCGGGCTTTTTTGCCTCACCAACTGTATACTCATCTTGAATGGACTTTATTGACGCCTCATTCTTGAGTTTCTGGAAAAAAAATACAATTACATTGAAAATGTTTATGACAGTTGTTTGGAACATGCACACAAACCTTATCCAATAACATATTGCAATATCTACTGCACAAAGTATTAAAACCTTGCAAGACAATGAGTTTTAATTAACGACGGAGGCCAATTTTCATCATCAACGAACATTCACTTTATTATATCATTAATCTCTTCCAAGTTGTAATATTGACAAAAAAAATGTTTTTGATGAGGATTATGGAAATATAAATAAAACGAATATCATTTGTTTTATTTATATTTCCATATTCCTCATCAAAAACAGTTTTTTTTGTTAAAGCTACATGCCCACTCAGTAGGCACAAAATGTTCTTTATAGGAATTAAATACGTGTATAATTGTGACACTATCCCACCAGTTCTAAAAAGAACAAGTGCCCGCTATACAGATATAATCATTTAGTAATATTTATTTTACTGATAGTGACGCGTGGTGGCATCAGGCTATTTTCATATTCAAATGAGGCATGATATTTTTTAATTATTTATACAATTAAATTCCTCACCTAAAAAAATAGTATTTTCGACAGATTATAAAGAATGATCATTGCACATCAAAAAATAAATACAGATAATAAATAGTAAAGTCTGTTAACTTTTTAAGGAAACACGGTTATCGCCCCTGATACCAGTGTGGAAATTTACGTCAGATATAAAATGTATAATACTGCCAATCAATATGTGGGGAAATGGTGAATGAATGTTTATGTTTCAAATGGTGGTCGCGACATATACTTCTAAGCACATTGAAAGAAAATATTTCTGATTTTCCCAAATCACAAGAATTCCGCCACGGAAGCGGTGTCGCGCCTACCGAGGCATTTGACCGTGAACATTACAAGTAAATAAATTACCTTGACCTTCAGAATTTGGATGTGGGGGTGTGTGTAATGAAGCATCATCCGTAGACAAACATTGATGTGAAATATTATCAATGTCTGGAAAGGGGTTAAAGAGATATTGTGAAAAAACAATAACTTTAACGCATTTCTGTTACAAATCCGGTGAACATTACAAGTAAATAAATGACATTGACCTTCAAAATTTGGATGTGGGGATGTGCGTAATGAAGCATCATTCCTAGACAAACATTGATGTGAAATATTATCAAAGTGTGGCAAGGGGTTAAAGAGATATTGTGAAAAAACAATAACTTTAACGCATTTCTGTTACAAAACCGGTGAACATTACAATGCAACCCAAAAAATACATAATAATGTGCATTGCTTCTGGACGAAGATGCACATCGTCAAACCTAGTCGGCTCCCACCATTTGATCTGTCGGGCAACCATGTACAATTGCATATCAATGGAAAGATTTGCATACGTCATGCCTAGATCACATAGGGTTTTCTACATGTATAGCAGTGATGTGATGATGGTATCACGGTGTGCTGGTTGTGCATGTATGAGTAGGCCCATCAGGTACACAATCGCTGGCTTTGTTGCGGGTGTCACTTGGTCCCTGGCCAATTGGTTGTTTAAGCCGTACCAATCCAGGCTATGGTCTGATGAAAGTGAATTCTGCCACTGGGCGTCCTTGAGCTCTGCAGCAACAAGACTCTCAACCCTGGCACATACATTTGTGTACGTGATTCCTGAAGAAATATAAATTGCAGAAGGGTTAACCTTCTTTGGGCCAGTAGAGTGCTGAAGTGGCACATACTGGCTGTACTGGTCCTAAGAGATTGTGCATCATCTCGGAATTGCCATGTCTGTGATGAAGCTTCACTGCCATGTCCAGCGTTGTCTGGTTCCTAGTGCCGGTGATGTGACCTTGTACAGATTGGGCTAGGCTGAGAGACTTCTGTGCCACAGGAAACTACTTATGAGACTATGTTCAGCAGTGTTGCGCTGGTCTGTTTCAGTGTGTTATTGTATGTGAATTCTCTCAGATCATAATTTGCATTACTGTACTTTACGGCTGGAGCCTCACTCCTGATCTGCCGAACAACAGAGTCTACACTCTCCTCATATATCTGTTCAACAGCGAGGTCATATACAGACGGGTCAACGGGATCGAATCCCGTATTTCACCTGTAAGGGAACATCTCAAAATCAGAACTGAATATTTACATCAAGAAACACACATATTCGGGCGTGAAATTAGAATAACCTGATCTGGTGCCAGGTCTTCACCACACCAGAATCACTTAGCCCCATCCCCTAAGTAATAAGATTAGCCATAATCCTACTACTCTTATAAGGGGTATAACAAACTCTCACATACATAATCAGGTAGCCTGATATTCCGGAAAGGATGAACCCCATCGTTAAATTACCCTTGGCATGTATCCAACTAACCACCCACTACAGAGCTGTGAAAGTTGGGTTTTATGTATTGGCGGTCACTAATAATCCTTGCAGAAAGGATCCAAACTGTGTAGAGCTATAATAGGAAATATTTTTTCCGCTAATGGCGGCAACTAATTTGCATATTGAAAAAGTTGCCCACGGTTGTCAAGAGGACAACCAAGCTGATTTGCTCCAAGGCACCCATAGGAATGTAAATCCACCAAAAAACCTTGTACTATAGACAATTCATAGGTCCGACATGTAATTCATAAGGACGGCAAATGGACTATTATCATCCTACAGAAAACAATAAACAGACCACAAATATAGCATATTTTTCTTATTTTCCATGAAAAAACATCTTGGTATTTCATTAGAATTGCCTCCAAGGAGACAATTCTAATGAAATGCCGAGACATGTTTGCATTTCGAAGCAAACTATTCAATAATTGCTGTCTGTTGATGTGTAAACAGTAGTGTGATTTTATTTTACCCAATTAAAATATTGAAATACCCAATTACTTCAGATATGATGGGAGTGAAAATACTCAATTGCTAATTCCTTATCTGGAGCCTGGTATATATGAACAAATCTAGCAGTACGCGACAGACTGAAAATACATTTGAGGAGTGCGCTACAGGATAAAAAATTATTGCGTACTGGACATTTTCATTGCTTTTTGGTACGCATTGGCTCTGATTTTAATTGGGTTTTTGCATTTTTAATTGCGTATGTACGCAAATACGCACCTTATCTGGACCTCTGGACAAAATATTAACAGTTCATTCTGGAGACCGGAAGGTTCAAGCCTAATGTTGTTAATTAGATAACCTGTAGTAGCGTGCACACCTATATTCAGTAAAAATACCGTGAGCAGATATAAGGAAGTAATACCAAGAAAGCATACATGTAAGTTTGTATGGCTTTAAGACTGAAGAAAGAAGCATCGAAAGTCTAGAGTCGCGAAGAAGAAATACAGATCTCTTGGAAACATACAAGGTTCTACACAATAAATATGGTATCAAACCGGACACTCTATTCAATCGTCTACTGAAAAGACTAAGAGGTCATCAATTTCAATTACACAAGGTTGGCTTCCATTCTGATATTAGGAAAAACTTTTTTTTTAATCGGGTAGTATCTTCATGGAATAAACTTCATGAAGACGTAGTTTCTGCATCGAGTGATAGTTTCAAGAACGCGAGAGTCGTGCCTAAAGGACAAAGCGACTAAAGAACCAAGTAAGACTTCCAGAATTAATTTGCCATTTGTTCCGAGCTTGGTTAAATTACTCCAAGAACAGACTTCCCGCACATAGCCTAGCAAATCTTGAACAATATACTCAAACACATGGCAAAAGTCCATTAATTTACACAATCGCCGTGTTATTTCTTTGATGGTTATTACATTTAATGGTTAAATTTTCTCTAAATGGCGACATCCGGAAGCGACTTCCGGACAGTTTGTGGATGAAGCTTCCTCATTTTCACCCAGACGCGCCGATATAGCAACACTATTATAACATGTTGTAGACATATTTTACCGGGCCATACCTGAAAAACAACGGGCCAGGCACGATTATTGTCAATTTCTTCAAATTCTCTTTCTATTAAAGACATTTTGATCGTATAAGATTAAATTCTTCAACTTTGTCTTGACTTTTTCGAACTACGCCATATTTGTTGTTGTTGTTGTTACATGTCGCTAATTTCAGCCACTGACTTTTCGGCTCAATCTCTACAGCCGCAACTATACATGTACTGTGACAGTGTATCAGGTAAGAACGACCAAAATACACTGCGCATAATGTAATGGATCCTTAGACTAAGAAGAGTAGAAGTGATCATTGCTAAAATAAGCTTTACAAAACGATTAATAACAGCAACATAACAAATAAATTTGAAAATATTTTATTATCAATTAGGGGCAACTTGCGAATGTTGATTATGCCTTACACATTTAGCACGGTTCATGTGCTCAGCCACGCACAAAAAAAAATTCCATTTGAGAGTGACTATATATGCCCAGACCGAGGGCACATGCAACAGGGCTGTTACACGTTGTGCAATACATATATAGGCTATGCTTCTGTCTGTGGCTATGGCATAGGATTTGTGACCAGTGTAACACTCCTGTAGCCTGATAACGATCTATATTGCTTGTGGTTGCGCTTCATTGAGGGAATGGCGAACAATGCAGATCGCAAAACCCATAAGCAACATTTGTTTCCAGTCAAAGCGACATACGACCATACATCACGTTATTTTGGTATATGTTGCAGTGCAGCTATACTTGCCAATCTGGCACATATATAGAGTGCACCACTACGGGGTGGTTATTATTCAGCAATGATAGTTCCAAGTGGCAGCGGGATGCTATATATGCGCTGTCACTATGTGAACCAGATTGATTGACTGAATAGACATATGTTTTCATTCAGCAATACACTCATTATTAGATGCGAATGTGTTTTTATGGTAGAGCCTCAAATACAGCAACAATGTGAAATGGTGTCGGCGGAATTCGAAGTCACCATACTTTATGGCCACGTAATTATTAACTGTTTATATGTTACGTATGTGAGAAAGTATTTAATTACCGATAGTAAGTTCTCCCATACCAACTATAAAAATATTGATGGAGTAATTGCAAATTAATGTCAGGATATGGATGCTGGCATGCATCACTGTACACAATTAAAAACATATTGACTACTATTTGAAGTCATATATTCACATTTTAGACCATGGCCGGTGGTATTAATACTGTGTTTGACTTTTTTTTTTATAAAATCCATTAAAAATACATATACATGTATAAAGCATTCGTAGGTTTTAGCGATCGTCTGTATGTTAGTGTCATGTTAATGGTGGCATGGGTGTGTGGCGTGTGTTATCATTCACCAAGTGTCCAATTATTAAATTAATCATTCGAATTATATTGAATCTACGGCCTTGAAAAGAAACTGGTAAATTGTTTTTTTTTAAATATATAAACAATTAATGGAAAATGTTTCAGTTACAATTTGTATCTTATATATCGGGTTCATAATGTCGTAAGTGTTCTTCACCTTGTCTTTATTGTCAATTATATTAATCGTTTTTGTTTGCATTGTATGTTTCTGACACTGCGCTAACACGGTTCAATCGCTTCTGTGGAGTTTGGATCACTGACTGTTTCAATGCGGATTTCTTGTTAACATGTTGTTATGTACTGTACTTCACTCTGATTTGTTTTTCCTACTAGGACTTTTATTTTCTGTGTATTCCATTGGGGAATAGTTGTTGCATTTATTTTATTCTTGTTCATGTATTTATCGTACTGTTGCATTCCGTTTTGCACTGCACAGCGCTGGTCGTAGATTGTATGTTTGTGTCACGATAAAACATAAAGTGGTTAACTTTTGACGTAAACAGTGGTGTTTCAGCAACTCTGTGATTGTCAAAATTATCAATATAATGTTAATGGTGTCATGAGTATGACATTGTCACATAATTAAGTTTATAATTGTAAAGTGTACAAACAGTAAAGAAATCCTGCAATGATGAAAAGGTAAACTCCAACTTCTTGAAGAATTCCAGACAGGATCAGCAAGGTATAGCCCCACTAACAAAAGATGGACTGCTGCACTCTGGGATAACAGACAAGGTAAACATGCTAAATTGTCAGTTTCAGTCTGTTTTTTCCCCTAAATCACCATTACGTCTTTCACAACTGTGCCAAGAAAAAGTCTAGGACCTTATAATTACTGATTCAACAACTCTGGAATCTTCCTCCACTCCACTACGAAACAACACTCCTATCATGCCAGATATACACTTTTCTACCAATGGAATAGGTAAGCTGCTAAAACACATTAAACCAGGAAAGGCTGCAGGTCCAGACAATATATGGCCCATAGTGCTTAAAGAGTTATACCAGGAAATTGCTCCTATCATACAGGTGATTTTCCAAAACTCTTTGGACAAAGGTAAGCTACGCATGGACTGGCTGAGTGCCAATGTGACCCCTCTTTTTAAGAAAGGCGACAAGTCGGCAGCTGAGAACTATCGCCCTATATATCTTGCTGACTTGTATTTATCCGAGTTATTAGCTCGAATTTAGTAACTATATGAACATTCTCAGTCATTGCAGATATGCTAATGAGTTAAGTGGCGGTCGCAGTGTCATTGTTTGCGGGTTTAACTTTAGAAAAACACGCGGCACTACGCCATAAAAAAGTAGTTCAACAACAGTAAAACAGCGAGCTATCTTACCGTTTCAGCGTAATACATGTGTTGTTTACTTGTTTGTGCTATATGTGTGTTATTGCAAACGTTTGTGTATACTTTATAAACTATTAACTGTTATGTATTAATATGAATTCTTTGTTATGTATGTTTTTCTTGAATGTCCAATCAGATTAAAGCTTACATTCTGAACTTTACATAGGTCCAGGCGCGGATACAGCAATAATTGCAGGGAGGGTCTGTAATTACAAGTCGGCATAGCCGATCTCCGCGAGCGCGAAATCGTAAAGTAGGGGTGTGTGGGGGTCCTCCCCCAGGAAATGTTTAGATGCCAGATCGCCGCAGATGCGATTTCCTGACACCTATGCCACAAAAAAGTCATCCAACTATTCGAGTATTGTAGATTTTCTTTTTTCTTTTGCCGGGAGCAGGGGGTGGGGGGGGGGGGGTGGGGGATGGGTGTCCGGACCACCTGGACCCCCACACCCCCCCCCCCCCCCCCCCCCCCCCCCCCCCCCCTCCCCTGTATCCGCGCCTGAGGTCAATGGCTCGATAAAATCCGACATTGGACAGCGAAAGGATGATGATTTAAAGCAGACACATTGTTTTTTGACAGTTACATACTGTTTTAATCATCTTGAGCCATCGATATTATTAATCAGTGTCCATTTTACTTAACAATAATTCCGCAGAATCAAATGTCTCGCCTTGTTCCGTCTTGACTTTGACCCTGGGGCCCCGATAATTTTTTTCCAATAGTCGTATATTCATCTACATAAGATTTTGAAGCAACGATCGTAACACACATTTTTTGAATGATGACACTGACAATGTAAATGCATTGTGTTTCAATCCTGGCTAAATGTTGGAAGTTGGTTATTGATCAAAACATCAGAAAATTCACCCTTTCTACATCATATACCTTGATAATGTCCTGCAAAATTTGCTCCCACCTTGTCGTGGTTTCCAAAACTGGCTGTCGATTGGGCACACAATGTGACTGTTGATTGGCCACTGAAACTGGCTGTCGATTGGGCACTGCATGTGGTTGTTGATTGGCCACCGAAACTGGCTTAATCTCATTCGTGGGAGACTAAGAGTGATCTGGAGCAATCTATGATATATATTGATTGGGCTGTTGATTTGGCACTGAATGTGGCTGTTGTTTGGGCACCGAAACTGGCTGTCGATGGGGCCCTGAATGTGGCTGTTGATTGGGCACATAAACTGGCTGTCGATTGGGCACTGAATGTGGTTGTTGATTGGCCACCGAAACTGGCTGTCGATTGGGCTCTGAATGTGGCTGTTGTGCTGTTGATCGGCCACCGAAACTGGCTTAATCTCATTCGTGGGAGACTAAGAGGAGTCTGGAGCAATCTATGATATCCCGGCACTCGGATAGGGACACCTGCTCTTGGACGCGGATGTCATGGGTGAGCTTCACTAAGTCTTTACGAACATGGCCTTGGACGGACTCCACACTTGGACTGGAGAACATTGAAGGTTTGCTTGGAACTTGTGATACAAGTTGGTTCATTGTATGCATGTTCCTTCATTGCCATTTTATTCATCATGTTTTTATTTGTATCGTGATCACTTGATTGTCTACCACATCTGACATGCATAGCTTTTACAATTATTTCATTTTCATCTGAATTGCTTGGCCCTAAATGATACTCTTTTGTGTTGGTTTCATTGTATACATGTTCCTTCATTACCATTATATTCATCATGTCTTTATTTTTATCGTAATCATCTGATTATCTACCACATCTAACATGCATTGCTTTTACAATTATTTATTTTTCATCTAAATTGCTTGGCCTTAAATGATACTCGTTTGTGTTGCATTCCTTTATAATGTCATATGTATGCAAACACTGAAGATCAAGTTGGTAAATTCTTTATATCTTCAACCCTAGCCAGATTGGCTTGTGATAGCTGAAGTAAGACTCTAGTGTTCCATACTGAATGTCTCCGCTGAGATTGGTGAAGATCAAATCAATTGTGGTCCGTCCATCAGTAGTGTATTCTGTCATCAATTGTTAAAGTCCGCATGACTGCATATATTGAACAAGTTTTTTACTCTTGTTGTTTGTATCTTGAATATTGGCATTGAAGTCACCCATAATAACAATGGGGATATTTGTTTGTAATTGTTTTATTAGATGCTGTAATGCTTCTAGAAGTGTGGTGGTAGACTCCTTTGGGCGTGAATATACACACGCAGCCTATAAGAACTGTAGATTCAACAATATTATTTCGACACATTTGTAATTCAGCCGATTTGCGAAATGATTTTTCAAATTATCTTTAAAATATATGACACTGCCATATGGCGAGTTTTGTTCTTTGAAGTCATTTCGAAATATCTGAAATCCGGCTAGAGCAACATCTGTATTGTGGTCAGTTGTACCAAGTCTTGTTCTACACACATTAGTATATCAACAGCAGAAAAATTGCGGTCTGCTCTAACGTCATCTATGTGTAGATGTAAAGATTGGCTGTTATGAAAACAAACTTTAAACACAGCTTGTCCAAGGGTATACATTGGAGTGAAACAAAGGTTCAGCTGTCTATCAGTTCCAAGTCTTGTCATTTCAGATTTCACGTCATGAGCAACAGTAATTTTGTCTTCATTAATGTCTCCAAGAATGTACATATTTTCAGCTTTTTGTACTCTGCTAAATGCAACATAATGCATGTGACACTCATTTCTGTTTGGCAATTCAATAACAACTTTTTCCATCGTGTCTCCTTGTGAGCGATGTACAGTCTTTGCACATGCTAACCTTAAAGGAAATTGCTTCCGGCATATTTTAACACTTTTGTACTTTCCGACTGGGAACTGTCTGGTGACCTTTTTAATTGGCGTCCATAGAGGTGACATATTTTTTGACATTTTTCTATGTTGGAACCTTAGATTTCTCCCTATTTCTTCATCCTCAAATAATATCCAGATGATAGTAGCATGTTCATTGTTATATAGTATTTGTTGAACAATTCCTCCAGCACCATTGACCAGTCCATCATTTATGTCAATATTAAGTGTCAATTCACATCGAAGCCCCACACCTACTTCACACATCTTGCTCAGTCCCATTTCAGTGTGTTTAGCCTTCTCTTTAACCTGATTTTTCAATTCTGTTGATACATCACCAACAGCAATGTCAACGCATGGAATGTTCCGTTTGTCATTTTCACAACTGTAGAAGAGCTTGGTGTTGTAGATATCAACGTTTTTGTTGTAATAGAGGATATGCGTTGAGAATGTTGGGTAATCAGGGTCATTTGGTTTAATTTGCCTACATTTCAGAAATTGTATGTCTAAACTGTTGTGTTTTCCTTCCCTGACTCTGTTTAACACTTCAGCGAATACAAGCTCATCTTTTTGTCTCATTATCTCAGTAAGTTCGTGTAAGTGAATGTTTTCTTTCCATACATTTGGTGACAGAATTTCCGTAGAATTACCACTTGGTTGTTTAAATATCCAAGAGTCCATAACGGGTCGAAGTTGGAACAAATCACCGATTGTGAGGACACTTATTCCTCCAAATGTCTTAGAGACTCTCATAACTTCTTGCATTCGTTGATTTATGAAACAAAACAGGTTAGTTCCACACATTGATATTTCATCAATCATAATTATCTTTAGGTTCTCCATTTTAGATCTGAGACTATTTAGGTGTCTGACTTTAGTGGCCGATATTGAAAGCCCTGATTAGCAGGAATATGGAAGGCAGCATGAAGTGTGGCTCCTCTAATCAAGTATGCTGCCTTACCTGTTGGGACAGCAAGTATAACTGATATCTGTTCAGGGTTTTCACCAGCAGTGGTACTTCAATAGAGCTTGGTATACACATTTGGTAAGTCTTGTTTTGCCCACACCGGCACCCCCACTCAAAAACAACATCAGCTGTTCATCTGTAGTTTTCACTTTCTTCATTACATGGTAGAAAAATTCAAGTTGCTTAGTATTTAGAGTCTGAATGGAGGATCTAAATTCGGTGTCAGTAAGTCTATTTCTTATTTGTTCTTCAGTGACATCAGTGCCAGCACAATTCATATCTTTTCCTATGTCATATTCAGTAACAATATTTTCACCAAGTTTTTCAAGATCTTGCCTATTATCATCCTTTTCATGTTGTTCTTCAATATGCTGCGTAACAGGAGCCAATTCATCTAATGCATTTTTAGCTAACTCATTTTCAATCTGCTTTTCCGCTTCCTCTATGTCCTCTGCATGATGATCATACGCCTCTTTATTTTCTTCTACCTCTGTTTTAACTTCTTTGTATTTGTCCTCATGTGTCTCATGTGGTTTCATAATTTCTGTTTCTTTTCTTCTCCAGTGCATGAATAGCAACATGAGCTCTCTATAGTAGTTGTCGGGATCCTTGTCCTTAGGGTATCGTACGTATCAGATACTCTTTTTCTGTTTCCTTCTTCTCAATATCATGCTGTGTAAATGAATTGAATTCGGGTCATCTTCACTTAATAAACCTTCATCTACTTCTTGAGGAAGGTCCTCCATATTATCATCAGAGTCTGTCTCTTCTGTCTTTGTTTTCTCCTTTTTATTCACCGTCTTAATGTCGTACCAGGCAGCAAAGTCAATTGTCATATTTTCAATTGTCTTTGGTCTCTGCGAATAGCGCTTGATAACATTGCTGCATTGAATTTCACTACTGTCATCTGGTAGCTTTTCAAGTTCCTCCAAAGGTTTGACAATAAATGGGCGTTCCTCTGGGGGTGAAGTGTTTATAAATATGTGACCGCAGTTCGAATTACGAAGTTTCATTTGAAGAGTGATGTAAATTGCTTCCTGTGATGATATTTCAACATGCTTTAAGAATTTATTTCCAATTGCTCGCACCTTGGTCTGAACATTTTCATTTTTGGCTTCCTCACAAACTCTCCGTAAAAGATTGCTCATGCCTCTTTGGCCTTTTCTGACATAATTGACTATGTACATTACACACGCGTAAGGGTTAGTAACAAATTGAAGGTCCATATTAGCCATCCATGCTTTCAAGACAGTATCATTGTAGCCATTAACGCGTATGCAGGTTGGATCTCTCTTCAAGAAAATCTTTGTCTCTTTCAATAAACTTCTAATAGCTAAAATGTACTGTTCTTTCGTCATATTTAAGTAAGAGAGGAAGTCTTCAAAACTCATAGAAATACTTGATTTTCCGGCCAATTCATGTTCCAGTTTTTCATAGTTCAGCTTGTGTGTGCGTTTTTCATGTACTCCCATATCAGGTGGCAGAGGCTCAAGAACACAAGTTTCCCCCATGGGTGGAATTGGAAAATTGAAGCGACAACTTTTGGTTGATTTTTTCTTGCATGTCCGAGTATGTCTATGGCACTGTAGTTTCAAAAGATCAGGTTCATCATCATGGGGCAGCTGTCTGTCTGTTGTAATATAACGTGAAACAAATTCTTCCACATCTTCATTTTTGTCAACATTAAGTCTTGGAGCGTCATTAACCCACAATATTGCATGAACATGCGGAGAGCCCCGCTGCTGAAATTCTGTACGGTAGAAATACTGTGTGATATTTCCCAGTGGTAGCAAAGGACTAGCAAGAAAGTGTGCGAACAACTTTTGAACTTTATAGTCAAAGTACCTGGCTGTTGTAACTGGATCTGATCTTATCAATCTACACTTAGTATGCCAATCCATGTCCTTCATAGCCTCATCAGAATAATGTATGTTATCAATAATTTGCCCGAGAGATTGTAGCAAAGGGAGCCAACGAGTTTCAGCAGCTGACAGCGACATAAACCAAGTGGGTAGACCTAATTGTCGGATCATTGCAAATAGTTCTTTTTTGGCACACTCCCAATAAGGTGGTGATCCTCTTAGCGTTCTGAAAATACGATAACCATCATCCAACTTAACAAGTTTATTAACACTATTTTGGTCTCTTATCTCTGAAGCAGTAATATTCATTCCTTTCGTTTGAACTCGTCTCAATGACAGCCACACTTTGTCTTGTATTTGTTTCATTTGAATTTTTTTGGTTTTAAAGAAAATATTTGTCACATTTTGTGCTGCTCTGCGGTCTTGATGTCTTAATTCAGATTTGCAAATGTCACTACACTTAACTGGGACTGATCGGCTAGAATTATCAGGACGCTTTTCACCACAGAATATGCCTGGAAATGATAATTCTTCAACGGCATCTCCGAATCGTGGAGCGCCGTGGCGTAATGGTTAGTGTGTCGGACTACTGATCCAAGGGTCGTGGGTTCGAGCCTGACTAGCGGCGTGCGTTGTGTCCTTGAGCAAGACACTTTATCCACACTGCTCCAGTTCACCCAGCTGTAAATGGGTACCGATAATTCGTAGTTGCTCTGTAAATACGAATTACCGGCTTCTCTCAAAAATCTCTACCTCTACCTCCATTCTTTCTCCCATTCTTGGGAGACGGCATGCAAGGTCCTAGAGCCAGTGCCGCCGTTAAATATAAGCTAAAAAAAAAAAATCTCCGAATGTGCTTATAGGCATATTTCCTTCACTTGGTGCACATGAAAGAATAGTACTCTGGCTATGAACATCTTCAGGGTATAACATAGTTTCATATACACCATCACAATCTGTCTGTTTATTAAACTGTTCCTCGTCATCCTCATGTTCACTCCACTCATCAATAGTATTGTTGTTCATGTCATTGGCATTTATTTCGGTAGTCACCTGTGAAATATCCCGTTCATTATTACAGTCTATGTCTTATATTTTAGTACATGTATCACTATCTGCAGGAATATCATTGTTTGTTTCATTATATTTATGTTCATGTTTCTGATCTGATAAAATGTATTGTTCTCTTGAATTGTTTGTATCAGTTTGATTTGGAAGAAAAACGCTCCATTCTGTATCATTTAAACTTGGTATATGAGATGTGAGCCAAGATTGATCTAACCCATCTGGGACATAATGAGTCACAAGAGGTTTTGTCAAGAGGTATTTTGTGGCATTGATACATTTCTCTGGCCTTATATTTTCAAAAAGAACATGAGATTTATATCTGAGTCTTCTCTTGAGTTTTACTGGAATTGTTTGTGACTGTGGAAGTAGGCGTGGCAATGATCTAACGGTGGAAATGTTGTCCGCAGGCACGTTTACCACATTTCCTTGTATTCCCAGTTGTCCACCAGATGGAAGTTCTCTCATCTGAAAAACGTAGATACTGGCACAACAAGTCTTTCTTCTAACTTATTAAGTTCCAATACTGCAGATTTCACAGGGAAATTCATTTTATTATGAATAGCAAGTTTAGGTAGTTTTCACTTTAAAATGTTAGCAACACAGGTATGACACAAATATTCAAGTCCATCATAACTGTTAATGCCCCTTACAGACTGTGAATATAAAGGATCCTGTATATGTTTCACTCTGTTAATTGTGACAACTGATTCCTTAAACCACAACTGTTCACAGCAAGTGCATACATAGTAACATGCACATGCTGTAGCTCTAAGAAAAGCTGATATAAGTTATTTTTTGTTCAAAACATTATTACAGTCAATCTTAAGATGTTTTCTCAGTACATCAGACAGTCTTTCACTTTCTTTGAAAGAAGGGTCTTGTCTCGTTTGTTTTTTATATGTATATTCATGCACGTTCATGTTCTACATATTCGGGGTTTTGTCTCTTTTCTTTCTTCAAAGTTGTTTCCCATTTTACATATTCAGGGTTTTGTCTCTTTTGTTTTGTAACTGTACGTTCATGTTCTACATATTCAGGGTTTTGTCTCTTTTGTTTTGAAACTGCATCTGTTCTACATATTCGTTTTTGTCTTTTTGTTTGTAAAACTGCATGTTCATGTTCTACATATTCAGGGTTTTGTCTCTTTTGTTTTGTAACTGCATGTTCATGTTCTACATATTCAGGGTTTTATCTCTTTTGTTTTGTAACTGCACGTTCATGTTCTACATATTCAGGGTGTTGTCTCTTTTGTTTTGTAACTGCACGTTCATGTTCTACATATTCAGGGTTTTATCTCTTTTGTTTTGTAACTGCACGTTCTGTTTACATTTTTCCTTGTTTTTGTCTCTTTTGTTTTGAAACTGCACGTTCATGTTCTACATATTCAGGGTTTTGTCTCTTTTGTTTTGAAACTGCATGTTCATATTCTACATATTCAGGGTTTTGTCTCTTTTGTTTTGTAACTGCACGTTCATGTTCTACATATCCAGGGTTTTGTCTCTTTTGTCTTGAAACTGCACGTTCATGTTCTACATATTCAGGGTTTTGTCTCTTTTGTTTTGTAACTGCACGTTCATGTTCTACATATTCAGGGTTTTGGTCTATTTTGTTTTGAAACTGCATGTTCATGTTCTACATATTCAGGGTTTTGTCTCTTTTGTTTTGTAACTGCACGTTCATGTTCTACATATTCAGGGTTTTTTCTCTTTTGTTTTGAAACGGCATGTTCATGTTCTACATATTCTGGGTTTTGTCTCTTTTGTTTTGTAACTGCACGTTCATGTTCTACATATTCAGGGTTTTGTCTCTTTTGTTTTGAAACTACATGTTCATGTTCTACATATTCAGGGTTTTGTCTCTGTTTCTGCTTATATTGCCGGAGTTTTTCCTTTCTATCAAAAACTGGTTTTGTTTTGTCTTCAAACACAATTGCTCCATTAGATGTTGTTGCTTTCACTGAGGTCACAACATCATAGTGGTTACCATTTGTATGCCGGAGATATATCCCAGGACAATCCCCATCTAATGTTAATGCTGGATCAATAAATCATGCAGAATGTCCTAGCCACCCAGTCCAATGCGGTTCTTCAGAGTAGGTATATATATTTGACTTTAGCAGATGAGCTGTGGCAAATAACTCCACTTCCATTGCCCATATTCTGTCTTGATTCATATTATTTTGTGTAATATATTGTTTGGCTGAAGTGCGTACAGGTAAAACGGTCCTTAATTTGGTATCCAAAATCAGTATGTGCTCTACAACTTTACCTCGTATCTGAGACTGGAATTCCTCAGATCCTGTTAGTACAAACGATATTGCTCTGAAAAAGCAATTTCCATCAGAGTTTATGTTTCTTATGTTGTCTGGAGTGTTTATTTCCTGATTTTCAGTGTTAATGTTCAAAGGTAAAGCTG
The DNA here is from genome assembly GCA_029237695.1 of Conchocele bisecta. Lineage (NCBI taxonomy): Eukaryota > Metazoa > Mollusca > Bivalvia > Lucinida > Thyasiridae > Conchocele > Conchocele bisecta. Next base: position 202,451,023 of record CM055265.1, on the reverse strand, counting down.
CTGCATATACGGGCAAATTTAGTATTGAGCATTTTTGCATTTGCCATGTTAAATTTGTTGGAATAAAATAGTACTGTTCATTTGAAGGATGACCTCTTTGAATTAGGCATGTCAAATCTGTTTGAATAACTTCATCTGCATCTACTCTAGGCAATGAGACCTGTTGTTGTTTGGGCAGCTAAACTGGCTGTCGATTGGGCATAGAATGTGGATGTTGTTTGGGAACCAACACTGGCTGTTGATTGGGCACTGAATATGGCTGTTGATTTGGCAACGAAACTGGCTGTTGGTTGGGCACGAAAAATGGCTGTTTATTGGGCACCGAAACTGGTTGTTGTTTGGGCACCGAAACTTGCTGTCGATTGGGCACCGAAACTGGCTGTCGATTAGGCACCGAAACTGGCTGTCGATTAGGCACCGAAACTGGCTGTCCATTGGGCACCGAAACTGGCTGTTTATTGGGCACCGAAACTGGTTGTTGTTTGGGCAGCGAAACTGGCTGTCGACTGGGCACTGAATGTGGTTGTTTGAGCACTGAATGTGGCTGTGGAACTGGTTTGCACAGATGTGTCTTATAACGTTGGAAAGACCCATATTTTGTCAGGCACTTTGAACAAAAGGTACACTTATGATTTTTAAGTCGGTGTCCCGTAGTGAAGTTGGAATTACTATCCTTACAAATGAATATGTTCATTGGTTAAGGTTTACAGTTAACTGCATGTTTTTGCAGATGTTGCCGAGATCGAAAAGTAACATTACAGCTTTTACAAACATTACATATATGTTTCTGTAATCCAGATCTGGTTTGGTAACCTTTGTTACATTCAGTACAGTAATACTTGTAGTTTCCATTGTAGATGTTGGATCCTCTATTGCCCAAGAGATAATCCAGGGTTCCTCCTGTCAAGCAAACAAGAACATGGCATAAGAAATCACGAAAGTAGAATGAACAGATGCTACCTGATGAACAGCTAGACAGACGATGTATACGCTGTGGAACAATTGTTTTCAGGTTTAAAGATTGATGACGTGTACACTTTTCTAATCATCATGTAATTGTAAAGTACACAATAAATACTATTTTCTGTATTGCTATAAATGTGGCCTAACAATGCACGGATGCTGCTCTTGGCAGAATAGGTGATAAAAGTGGAACAGAGACTACAAAATGTAGAGTCCATTAATTTGATTGATTGATTGATTATTGGTGTTTAACGACATATCAACAGGTATGGTCATTTAAGGCCGGGCCAACAGGTCCATTCCGTATTTAACCTGTACATAATGAGGGAAATTCGCAAAATCGGAAGTGAACATTTACCGAAAAATATATATATTCAGCCGTGAAATTAGAATATCCTGACCTGATGCCAGGTCCATTCCACACCAGAGTGACTTAGCTTCAACCCCAAAAGTAATATGATCAGCACCAATTGTATTACTTTTAATGGGGTATAACAGGATTTAGGTGTCAAGTATCAGAAGGCCAAAAATGTACATGACGGCCAAAGCATGCAAGTGGGCATTCTGATAAGGTTGAACACCGATCGTTAAAGTACCCTTCGCATGCTCCCGAGCAACCACCCACCCATTCATTTGAATTCATTACATTCTTACCCATGTGATTGTGAACCAGTTGGTCGTGTTCCAGCATGTTCCAGGCAGTGATGGAGGAATAGGAGCACCTTACACACCATAAATTGCAGATGGGATTGGATTGCACGTGTCGGGTGTGAACTCGGCGGAAGTTACTGTTGTTGTTTGTTGTGTAGTTGCACAGTGGACAGTTCATACCATGCAGTTGACAGTTCATACCATGCAGTTGACATGTAATACAAATAGGGTGTGGCTATCAATTTTGGTGTTTGCGGCGGAGGTAGTAAATGATGATTGAATGCTGTTTTATATTGGTTTATTACATTATTAGTTATTATTATTATCGTATATGTAAGAGTGGGAATTGACTCGATGGTGTTTCAAACCTGGTGATAATATTTAAAAATTATTATTGTAGAATCACACATTAAATGTGTAGAACCAGTACTAAGCACTGAATTGAAAGATCATAAAGATGCAAATAATTGTATAAAATGTAAGTGACCATGTAGTCACAAGTACAGAGAAATATAAATGTGACAAGATATAAAATAAGCACTTACCAATATTAAGAAGAAAGTGATATGTTAAATTGTGATGAACTGATTAGGAGTATCCTCATCCTATTACAAAACTGTAAAAATAAGAACATGGCATTGCATGATTAGAAGCAAACATGATTATTGATTAGCAGAAAGCAATTAAGCTAAATTGATTAGCGGTAGTAGAACACATGATTAATAGAACAGATTGCATTGTCCCAATGTGTGAAAATAGGAGAGCCTACAGAACACTGTTGAAATGGAAAAGAGTGCTGATATGGGCATTTATAATGCCGGAAAAAATTATGGAAATATGCAATAACTCTCATGTTCGCACACATTGTTTGAGATATACCGTGTGGGGGATGAAATATAAACAGTTATGAAAGTACAGGCAATTGGTGAGTGAACGTGAAATAATAGTTAGCAAAACAAGTAAGCGAACGACAGTATCTGAGAAAGAATGACAGTTACTTTGAAATACAATGATAGTTAATGAATGCTCACTTTTAAATGATTTGCAATGATGATTTATGATGAAGATGAAAATGTATGCAGACAAGATTGTGTTAAACAATATTTAATATATACATGTATAACAAACAATATTTTATAGAAAAGTACAGGTACAGGTATTTGGAGAACTATGAAAACGCTATAAGCTTCAGAGAGTGACAGAGCCCAGATTGAAAATGAAAATCGGGCATGTACAAATAATTTAGATTCCGTCTAAATACAAATACAGAACTGTAAATGTACCGGCTTTCTCTGACACTGTAAATAATGAAGGAAAGCATAACAACAGTACATATATATAGTACATACATACAGTGTTGATGATCTGAAAGTAAGAGATCAATGAATACTATTATATTCTTGTACATATGACAGAAGAGGCATGTGACATGTTTGATGAATGTAGGAGGTAAGGTGTTGAATTACGAATGGAAACATGAACTAGAACTGTTATTCACAGGCTAACTGAATATACCCGCCCCCCTCCACTGCATGCCTGATTGCGGGGGATAACTGCAAAGTTGTTGGAAGTATTTTGTTGAAATCATGACCAGTACACAGATGATGATAAGAGTAAACAGCATACTAAGTTTAATTGATTTTCGGCTAGTAGTTTCGGAGAAGATGCGCGCACAAGTCTGGGTAAAAATAAAATAAAAAAGGGGGATAAGTCCAAATCAAAGTTAAAATCATGACGAGTACACAGATTACGAGTACACATATGATGATAAGACGAAACAGCATACTAAGTTTCATTAATTTGAGACCAGTAGTTTCGGAGAAGATGCGCGCACAAGTTTGCGTGCACGGACGGACAGCATGACGGGCGTTCCTACAAATGGATACTTATGTGGCTAACCCTAACCTGTTCCTTTGTTCATCCCTATTGTTCTGCAGCCACATAAACCCATTTTAGGCACACAAGAATTCCGCGGAATCAAATGTGTCGCCTTGTCCCGTCGCTTTGACCTCGAGCCTGGGCCAGAAAGCAATTTTCACTGGCCCGAACATATTATACAATTATTAACTAGTGAGCCATAGAATATCAGATTATATTGTCTGGCTAATTACTAAATAATTGTTTTATTATATGATAATAGTTCGCATGTAGCACTTACGACCTAATGCTACTAGACAAAAATTGAAAAAGAATTTTAAAAAAAAAATGGAAAAAAAAAATTGTTTAAAAATTAACAAAAATAATGCTCGCTACTGGAGCCCAGAACTTGTTTTAATAGTCCTATATTTATCAACATATCATATCTGCACGCCACAATATTGTCAACACAATTTACGGAAATGTAATTTACCTGTATAAATTACCTGTAATAAGTTTATAGTGGTCAGTGTGGACATTTGCACATGCTAGCACATGCACAGGTGAATGGTTGTCACAGTCACTATTGTTCAACCGGAGAAGGCTATTGTTCTCTCTACAGGTAAGGTGTACAGAGCAAACGAGAAAACGGGTGTTGATGCATTAATGTTAAGTTTGTAGCATAGAAAGAAAGAGAGTTTGATCTTGACCTTGGAGCCCGGATTTTTTGTTAATAGTCCTATATTCATCTACATATCATAGTAAAGGTATGTATAAAGTTTGATGACTGTAGCTGATAAGATGTTGAAGTAATGACCGTAACACGAAAACTTAACATTGAATGATGACGCCGACGCCGACTCCGGAAAAGCAAAACCTATGTCTCGCTTTCCGCTTCGCGGGCGAGACAAAAACTCAAAGTAATTTGACCTTGACATTGGACACATGGGCCGCACGGTTGGGGGTAGAATGAAAATATGGATGATGATAAACACCCATGTAAAGTTTCAAGGTAAATGGCGAAGCAGTTGCAGAGATATAGTATAACGAAAAACTTTAACCAAAAAACTTTAACCAGACGTACGTTAAAATGTTAACGTTGAAAATGGCTAAGTCAATTACGTAGAAATAATAGGTGAAGGTAAACAAAATGGTCACATGTTGGATAGTTGTATGTGGTGGGCACCCCTTGGTTATGAAGCTGTGAAAGTTTGGTGGTCCTAGGTGTATGAGTGGCGATCCGGGTCATAAGTGCCGTTTCCAACGCGTTGACAAGCCAACGCGTTGATTCACCAAAGCAACGCGTTGAAAATGTATATACTATATAGTAATCAACGCGTTGCTTCTAGAAAGCAACACGTTGCTTCTCCAACGCGTTGAAAACGATGAGCAACGCGTTGAAAACGATGAGCAACGCGTTGGAACATACCCATATTGGCAGTTCGGGTCATAAGTGCCGTCTCCAACACGTAAGAGAAGCAACGCGTTGCTTTGCCGTTTCAACGCGTTGCTTTGCCGTTTCAATGCGTTGCTTTGTCGTTTCAACGCGTTGCTTTGCCGTTTCAACGCGTTGCTTTGAACGACCAAGCAAAGTCCATGTTACAGCTCTACTGTTGTTGTTGTTGTTGTCGTTATTGATATTCCCGCGCTTACTTACTAGATGCGCACACAGCTGGCATCGGGGGGGGGGGGGGGGGGGGGGGGGGGGGGGGGGGGGGGGGGGGGGGGGGTTGTGTTACAGGGGTTGCGAAACACATGAGACGCGCCGCGACATAACGTACCTTCGGGTATTTGGAATTTTAGCCGTAAATGGTTTGATTTTGAAAATTGAACACAATTTCTGCAAAAAAACGTCAGAATTTTAGAGAAAATCAAAAAATGCGGAATCAAATTCCGCATTTGCTCTGAAATGTGCGTCAAATGTGTGTACATTATATACGAACATTACGTTCAATTTTCAAAACCATTTACGGCGAAATTCCAAATACCCGAAGGTACGTTATGTCGCGGCGCGTCTCATGTGTTTCGCGACCCCTGAAACACCCCCACCCCCACCCCCCCCCCCCCCCCGATGCCAGCTGTGTGCGCATCTAGTAAGTAAGCGCGGGAATATCAATAACGACAACAACAATAACAGTAGAGCTGTAACATGAACTTTGATTGGTCGTTCAAAGCAACGCGTTGAAACGGCAAAGCAACGCGTTGAAACGACAAGCAATGCATTGAAACGGCAAAGCAACGCGTTGAAACGACAAAGCAACGTGTTGAAACGGCAATGCAACGCGTTGAAACGGCAAAGCAACCCGTTGCTTCTCTTACGTGTTAGAGACGGCACTTATGACCCAAACTGCCAATATGGGTATGTTCCAACGCGTTGCTCATCGTTTTCAACGCGTTGCTCATCGTTTTCAACGCGTTGGAGAAGCAACGCGTTGCTTTCTAGAAGCAACGCGTTGATTACTATATAGTATATACATTTTCAACGCGTTGCTTTGGTGAATCAACGCGTTGGCTTGTCAACGCGTTGGAAACGGCACTTATGACCCGGATCGCCACTCATATAGGTGGTACAGTACCAAAGAAATGGACTTAAACACGAAAACTTAACATTGTAAACGCGAAAAGTTAACATTGACTGCGCGGGAAAAATGGGTCAAGTTCAAAAAAAGGTAACATGTTGGATAGTGATATGTGGTGGGCACCCGTTGGTTATGAAGCTGTGAAAGTTTGTTGGTCCTGTGTGTTACACTAACAAATAAATGGACTGAAACACGAAAACTTAACATTGATTGTGGACGCCGCCCGCCCGTCTGGCTTTCGCCAATCCAATAGCCTGGATTTTTTCTCCAAAAGAAACTGGCTAAAAAGGAAAAAAAAGTTTAAAAAAAAAAAGTTTAAAAAAAAAAAGTTTAAAAATTAACAAAATAAAAATAATGCTCGCTACTGGAGCCCAGAATTTTTATAATAGTCCTATATTTATCTACATATCATATCTGCACAGGTCCACATATTGCCACAATACTGTCAACACAGTTTACCGAAATGTAATACCCAGGTATAATAATTTACCTGCATAAATTACCTGTAATAATTTAGCTGGACATTTAGTGGTCAATCTGGAAATTTGCACATGCTTGCACATGCACAAGTGTTCAACTGGAGAAGGCTATTGTTCTCTCTACAGGTAAGGTGTACAGAGCGAAAGAGAAAACGGGTCTTCATGCATTAATTTTCAGTTTGTAGCATAGAAAGAAATAGAGTTTGACCTTGACCCTGGAGGCCGGAATTTTTTTTAATAGACCTATATTCATCTACATATCATAGTAAAGGTATGTATAAAGTTTGATGACTGTAGCTGATAAGGTGTTGAAGTAATGACCGTAACACGAAAACTTAACATTGAATGATGACGCCGACACCGACACCGACGCCGACACCGACGTCGACACCGACGGCGACTCCGGAAAAGCAAAACCTATGTCTCGCTTTCCGCTTCGCGGGCGAGACAATAACAAATCAACTAATCTATTATGAATTTAGTAAAACAGTTCGCGCGGAAATCCAAACTTTCCAAAGAGGTGCTAGCAATGTTTTGATAATTACACGTCGTGTGTGTTAGCGCATACGCTGCCGCCAGTCTTGCGACTTGACGTTACACAGCATATACAGTACGATACACTTCACAAAGGAAACGTTGTCTTGAGTTTGAATAAGGATAATAAGTATCTCTAGATTATTTGTATTATGAATTAAAAAAAGTATATTTAAATAATTAGATATTAATTTAAATAAATATTTCGGCATCATTTACTCAATAAATTAAAATTGAATGTGTAGCTGAAATGAAAGTGAAAGTCGAACGTTTTTGTTATATCCTCCGGGTTACAAATCGCTGAGGATTCCTATTTGAATTGGAAAATGATATGCATTTTAAATTTAGGAGACTGTGTCAGGAGAAAATGGACTGATGACATATGTCACCAGTCTAGTTCCTGAGCTATGACTGTGGCAGGAAAAAAAAGACTGATGACATATGTCACCTGTCGTGTTCCATGCATGACTGCTCGCTCTTGTTTGTAATTGTTGGAAAATATATAAAGTTTAAACTGTGTATACAAAATTATAGATATACACCCCCCCCCCCGGCATGCAAAGTATGTCGAGGGGTATATAGTTTTCGTAATTCCGTCCATCCACGTTAAAGAGTTTGGGTACGCATTATCTCTGTGACGGAAAGTCGGATGGACCTCAAATTTCATATACTTCCTTATCATCAACCATATTTTCATTCCATACCATACTCATGCGGCCTTCATTTCCAATGTCAAGGTCAAATCACTTAGACATTTGCATCCGTACGATATTTGCCTTAAAGTTTTCTGCAACCGTAAGTCAGATTGACTTCAAATTTCATATACTTCCTCATCATATTTTCATTCCATACATGTACCACACCATGTGGCCTTCATGTACAAGGTAAAGGTGAAATTACTTTGAACAATCATGTTTGTCAAGATAAATATTGTTTTTGCAGCATTGATAATGTATACTGATTCGACGAATATATTGATTTCAAATGGAGTATATATGATTTTTTGTGTGAAATATTAAAATGGTTGCCATGAAAACCAATATTATTAAACGTTCACATGTTAAGTGTATTGCAAGATGGTAACAGTACTCGGGTGTATTGCATTGATTTTCAAAAAGTAAACACCTTTTCAACAAATACTATTTTGTGTTTTCCAATATTGGTTACCATGGTTACTATGGTAATGCATATATATTTCAGAACTAGTGTATAATAACATATGACAAAGCAATATATCCTGTGAGTATATATATATAGTCTGGAAATTATTGAGCAAGTGAAACTTGTATGTAGCTGACCATTTGAATAGTTGCTGTCTCAACTACTGACAAGCCGCAATACATCTATTCCGCAAAGTTCCGCATCACTCCTGGTGCCAATTCTTAAGACTACAATGTACATTCCAACAAATGAATTCTTAGTATATGTGTCCTCCACAAGCACGTACTGCGAAGGATTTCAGCACTTTCAGTCTTTTGATCTTTGTAAGGCCTTTGATAAGGTAAGTTACAACAAGCTTGCTCATTAACTACATCAGTATGGAGTAAGAAAGCACACGCTTAACTGGATCAAAGCCTTCCCGAATCACAGGACACAGAGAGTTGTCATCGAGGCTGGTGAGTCGGAGTCAATTTCAGTAACCTCTGGCGTCCCGCATGGTTCAGTTTTTGGTCCAATTCTCTTCCTGGTGTACATCAATGACCTCCCAGAAAATATTACCTCTCGTGTCCGTCTTTTTGCTGATGGCACAGCCCTATACTTGACAATGAACAATTCACAGGATGGCACAACCTATCAGAATGACCTTGATATACAACAAATCTGGGAAAATGATTGGGATATGCACTTCAACCCATCCAAATGTCAATTACTACACATTACAAGGTATCGCTCACCCATCAAATCACTGTGTAGACTTCACGGACAAATATTCCAATCTGTTCTATCAGCAAAATATCTCGGATTTCCATATCCACCAATTGTTCATGGAACAGCCACATTGAAAATATTACCAATAAGGCAAACAAAACTCTAGTATTTGTCTGCAGAAACATCCGCTCCACAAACAGTAAAATTAAAGAACACACTTATAAAGCACTTGTCCGTCCCCAAGTTGAGTACGCTTTCTCAATTTGGGACCAACATACAAAAGACAATATCCAGAAAATTGAAATGGTCCAGTGCAACTCTGCACGCTGGACACTAAATGCATGACTACACCACATACTCCAGTGTCTCAGATATGCTAGACAAGTTAGGATGGCGCACCCTTGAACAGCGCAGATCAGACGTCCGACTCTGCTTATTCTACAAAATCGTTAATGGTAAGGTCGCTGTACCCCTCCCTCAATACTTTCATACAACAGACAGGGTTTCTCGATATTGCCATTCAATGACCTTCAAACAAATTCATACTTACAAATATTTCTATAAATTCTCTTTCTTTCCCTTGGCGGTTGTGCAATGGAACGCCTTTCCCCATGAGGTTGCCAATCTCGAAGACCTAGATCAATTCAGGTCAAAAATTGGCAACCTCCAGCATACCAAACCGTAAACATGCTGTGCCATGTTTTAACCTGTTTTTACTATCTTCATACTATTTTAACACCTACAACTATTCTTGTCAATACTTGCTCACTGTCACTTTTTATACTAACGTGTCTGTACGCGCAACTGCCACTAATCCTCACGAGAGGTACAGCAGTATATAGAGATATATAGATATATAGTCTACCTAGTCTAAATGTAATTGATATTTTATACATTCAGGCGCGGATACAGAATATCAAATAGGTATTAAATACTGCAGGGTAGACAACTACATGGCATGCTGCAGTAGAGGTTTAAACCACATAGTTATACAACCTGTATACATCATTTACTTGTACGAATGTGATATTACAACATCTCCCTGTTTTATTAAAATGCTGTGCATATCGAGTGGATCCCTTTAAACCAAAGTTGAAATCATATTTAGTGTGATTTCATAGGACTATGTAATTGCTGACTCAGCTGATACATGTAATTAGATAAACCGTTAATACAAACACTCCCGAGTGCATTTGGCATATTAATTTGCGCCTGCTTATTTTACAAAGAGTCCAGAGACTGGTTACATTAACCATTGATTCGGCTCATTGCAAATATATTAGATATGTCCTACCCTGTACATAGAGTGTGAGGTAATTATAACAGTGAATGTGGTTTATCTGTCAGCAAAGCCTAATTATGGCTCACGAGAATTTCACTCTTGTAAACTAGTCAATGTTCAGAACTGTCACTGAGTTTAATCACATTGATGTACACTGTGTGTATGTCCTAGACTATTGTTGTGTGCACTATGTATCAATGTAGATACAGTTTTATGCGTTCTTATCTATACAATATGACCACTCCGCAGTCGCATACCTGCAGTTGGTAACTTGGCATTTCCCTGTGAATCTATAGGATTCGTTTCCTTACAAGGGCTTTGACAGATTTGTGGAGCTTGTGGTTTGCCTGGAATGTAATTTTGTTTTTGAAACATTAACTCACAATGCAGCTGTCTGTGGCATAATGGGATTCTCCGTCTGTTACGGCGATAGTTTGCGCCATCTGCAGTTTGAACAATGTAGGATCTGGCATTGTGTTTCTGGACTACAACTGCTGGTTTCCAGAGTTTGTTGTCCTTCTGAACTCTAACAGGGTCGCCAGTGTTTTGCTGTTTTAAACCTATGGCATTCTTATCGTGGTGTTTCTTGCTCTGTTTGTGACTGGATGTGATTTTGTCACGAACAGAAACAGTATCCGGTGTTTTGGCAATAACTGCTCACAGGTGATCGGTAAACTGGAGCGAAGCCGCCGTCCCATCAATAACTGAGCTGGTGACCATTCCAAACCAGTTATGGGGATGTTTCGATATTCCAGTATGCCCAAATATGGGACTGTACCTGCCGCTTTGGCTTTTGTGAAAATGTGTTTCACAATGCCCACCGTTCGTTCAGCTAAGCCATTTGACCTGGGATACCTGGGACTGGAGGTGACATGATGGAAATCCCATTCTTTTGCAAAGTCAGCAAATTCCTGGGATGTAAAGTGTGGACCTCCATCTTACACAAGTGTAATTGGTACACCATGCCTTCTGTACACACTTTTCAACTTGGCAATGACAGTTTTGGATTTCATGCTGTGTAACTGTTGTACTTCGAAGTAACGACTGTAATAGTCGACAGTTACCAGAAAGTCCTTGTCATTCCACGTGAAAATGTCCGTAGCAACAGTTTGCCATGGGTGGTCTGGTAAACATGTGATAGCAGAGGCTCTTTGGCGTTTGAGTTTCTATGTTCAAGGCAAATTGAACAGCTTTCTACCATTTTGGTGATATCAACTGATATGTTCGGCCAGAACATGATATCTCGTGCTCGCCTCAGGCATTTCTGAATGCCTAGATGGCCAATGTGCACAGCTTGCAACATCTTGGATCTGAGTGCAGTAGGAATTATGAGTTTGGATCCTTTCAGGATAAGAGAATCTGCTATAGTCAGTTCATCTCTGTAATTCCAATACTCCACTATTTCCGGTGGACATTGCTTTCTGCAATTGGGCCATCCCTTTAGAATCGTTTCTTTGAGCAAAATCAAGTTTGTGTCTTGCTCTGTCAAGTTTGCAATTTCTTGTAACTTGCGGTCACTGACAGGTAAGTTTGCAAATACGGCATGTACCTGTGAATCCATACCTTTAATAAGGTTGGGGTATGTGTCTGGTACTGACTTGCGAGATAGCGTATCAGCAACTGGTATGTTTTTGCCAGGAACATGTTTCACTGACAGATCATATTGCTTAAGCTGCAGCAATATTCGCTGTAATCTGGGAGAACATGAATGGAGAGGTTTTCCCATAATAGATATATGAGAGGCAAGTGGTCTGTCTCCACGTGTACTGTCCGTCCGTACACATACTCCCGTGATACTGGTGAAACCGTTTCAGGCCAAATAAAATACCGAACAATTCGAGTTCGATCATGGCGTATCGGGTTTCTGCGGGAGTCAGTGATTTGGAAGCATAAGCCACTGGCTTGCCTTCCTGTATCAGAACACAACCTAATCCAGATCTAGATGCGTCAGTCTGGACTGTCACTGGCTTTGTTGAGTCATACTATGACAAGACTGGATTATGTGTGATAAGATCTTTGACCTTTCGGAAAGCATCATCCTGTGGTTTGTCCCATGAGAAAATCACATTCTTGGCGAGTAATTTGCGCAAGGGGCTTGTAACCTCGGCGAGATTTGGGGTGAACTTGGACATATAATTAACCATGCCCAGGATTGTTTCCAGCTCCGCACGATTGCGCGTCGGGTCCATATCTTTGCTTGCAGACACCTTTGCTGGGTCTGGCTTGAGACCTTGTGTACTCAAGATGTGTCCAAAATATGGAACCTCTGTCACACCGACATCTAACTTTTCTTCGTTAAGTTTAATGCCTTTTTCCGACATGCGACGTAGAACTTTGTGCAGATTTTGATCATGTTCTTGGCGTGTTTTCCCATAAACGATAATATCATCAACAATTGAAACTACGCCATCTAGACCTTCAAGGCACTGATAAAGTTTACGTTGAAACATGTCTTGTGAGCTCTTAAGACCATAGGGTAGTCGTAAATAACGATAACGACCATATGGGGAATTAATTGAACGTTGTGAGGATCGAGCTGTCATCAGACAGTTTACACGTCCAGTAAGCTGATCGTGTATCCAGCTTAGTGTAATACTGTGAACCTGCTAGGTCTGGCAGTATTTCCTCAAGTGTTCGCATGGGGTAATGTGGTCTTAAGATTGCTTTGTTGATGTCATGTGTGTCAATTAAGGCATACTATTAGTTTGCCTGTCTGGGGTTTTTCTACAACGGCCATGGACTTGAGCCATTCAGTAGGTTCAATGACCTTTGTGATAATGGATTGCTCTTCCATTATGTCAAGCTCCTGTTTGAATCGGTCACGCAGTGCTACAGGTACACGCCGTGGTGGGTGTACTACAGGCTTAGCGTTTTATAGGTGTCCTTGGTTTCCGACCCATAACAATAAGTAGTGTGGCCGTGGGCCATATATGTCATTCAGTTCAAACCAAAAGTACCTGACTGTCTGTCGTCTGCTACACGCCGCATACACGTGTCTTGCTTGGTTCCCTATTTGCGCACCGCCTGTGAGTAGCGGGTCGGTACTATAAGTACATAGTTTACTGAGCCGGGCACCGTGTGGGCGGAGCAAGGAATATTGCGTTTGACATGCGCAGCAGTATACGTCCGTTCCTTAATTAGGTCATTCGGGCACAATTGTCCGAAAGACATTGCTTTCTGGGACAGTTTCGGTCCCTAGGAGCCCACGTGACTTGACTCTATAAATACTGCCCCCCGGCTCGCGGGCCGGGAGTTGGCCAATTTCTAGCAATTACAACGCACCTCCATTAAGTAAATAATTAACTATTTCATTGTACATTCACTATTAACTTGGAGATTCTCAAATATTACATCTTTGGGGACACTATCGACATGGTGAGTCATTCATAATTACTATAGCATACAGGGTGCACGGCCACTCCCCCATGTCGCATAATTAAATGCCCTTTATGTTCCCATATTTTGATATCGTGTACGTATATTGATACCAAGTAGTTCCGTATAATCGTAGAAATAAAACATATTATCCCCCACCTGTCGTGTCATTGTATTTCGAAACATTTGTGCGAAGGAGGCCAGGATCACCCAGAGAACCTGCTCAAATTATAACTGGCGGTGGTTCTGTCTGTGAACACCGTAGACCCTGATCAGCCTGCACACAGACGAACCCGCCCGGTTACATTTGGCGCTGCGAGCAGCTCTGAGTATCTGACTTAGTTATTATTTTCATTCATTTTAATTTATTGTAACTAATGGATTCGGCGAGAAAGATGTACTCGTACGTTCGGGGTCGATTTTCGCCCATGCCCCCGCGAAACCTGAATGAATTGTCCCCTGATTCAACAGTTCAAGTTGGTAGTCCAAGTTTGGATGAGGTGATTTATCCGGAGATTACAGTAACGAGCCGGGTTTTTAACCCGGACGTCCAAGATCGTGTCTCTGATCCCGAGTCAGACGATGATCGGTTCGATGAACCGGAGGCAGGACGGGTCGTGGGTCCGGACACAGGTCGGGTCTCGCATCCGAGTGTCCTACGGGCCATAGATCCGGAGCCAGTTCGCATCTTTGATCCGAGCATCGACCGGGTCGTTGACCCGCTACGTAGTCGGTCTTGTATCCGAGCCAGGAGCGGGTCGTTGATCCGTACAGTGATCGTATAATGGCTGCCGATGATGAGCGGGTCATAGATCCGATGTCACGGTGGTCATGCGGTCAAGAATATATTGAGCGGGTCACTGATCCGGGGCTTGCCCAAACGCCAATCGGGTCATTGATCCGGAACTGGGCCAAACACCACAACGGGTCTATACCGGAAATTGCAAACACCAACAAGGGTCTATGATCCGGAAATTGTGCAAACACCACACGTATGATCCGGATATTGTTCAAACACCACGCGGGTCTTTGATCCGGACCAACATACAAAGCATGATCGAAACATCAATACGCATGCAAGTTTCCGCTTACCCCATGATTCTGTAACGACGGATATCCCGCATGCTATAAATTCCAATCTTGCCGACAACACACATTTTTATCCGACGACAAAATCCGTTTGCTTTGACAAATTATGCACGCACATGCCTGCAGCTAAAACTTCAAATATTTGTAAAGCACCCTTTACGGCAGTATATACTAGGCCACAGAACACGTATGGCCCCGATCATACAGATGTACGCACGTTGCTAAATTCCTCAGAGCTATTAAATAGCTGTCAGACTAAAAATTCGCTAAGGCCAGACCGTGGGAATGTTTTGAAACATGATTACACGGCGCAATTAGGTCAGTTGGCCACACGCGCTCACGGCCCCGCGACCGCTGTAATTGATACCCCAGTGGCACACCGCAGTACAGGAGGGGCTGCATGGGATAATGGTCCTAGCGCATACACAGCTCCCTACCCAGTGCCAGTACACACTAACTCCAATACGCGTCGTAAGGAGAAACAAGATGTATTTGATGGTAATTCTGATTTCAAAGATTTTATTCACACTTTGACCAAGTTTCACTTTGGAACAATGGTCGGATCACGAGAAATCGATCCAACTGGCTATGTCATTGAGGGGCCCAGCTCAGCGGCTGTTGGCTGACATTCCAGAGCACAACGGATTCCCTACGCAGAGTTGCGTAGCTTGGTGGAGTCCAGATTCTGTCCTCATGAGAGTGTCGGCGTTTAAATGTGAGTTCAGAGCCCGCAGGCGGGCGAAATCGGAGAATGCATCTGACTATGGCCACGCCATCAGACGCTTGGCAAACTATGCATTCCCATGCATGCCACATCATGCTAGAGAAGAAATATTGATTGATCAATATATTTCTGGTCTAAATGACACAGATTTACGGAAACATGTGCAATTTGGCCATCCTGCTACTTTAGATGCTGCGATGGCACTGGCGATTGAATGGGAAAGTTTTAAGAACTCACTTCCCAACCGTAAAACCGAATGTGCGGTTTGAGGACTCAGACGTTCAGATAAACACGGTGACAACATCAGTGCAACGGCCAGATAATACGAAACAAAAATCTCGCAATGCACATGCAAATACTAAATGTAGTACACGTACACAATCCGAGGGTGACATACTGAAGATCGTCTCGGAATTGTCGGACAAATTAAACGACGTGGTGAATGACATAAAAAATCTCACGCATCCGAAGACAAGGCATGAGCTTAGTCAAAATAATTCAGAAAACATCAGAAGTTGTTTTAAATGTGGAAAACAAGACCACTTCATTAGAGATTGCCCTCAACGGTACCATACAAACAGTACAGACGTTCAGTCACATGTAGCACAGTCGGGAAACACACCAGCCGCTTCTTTAAACTAGGTTTGGCTGGACTGAGTCGGGACTGAGGTGTCTTCCGCAGATGTTTGCTCGGGAGAAAGGCCACACATGAAATTGTCCGCTATAAGTCATGCATGCTGGTTCTGTTCCGGTGACATAAATGGTATTCGATCCGAAATTTTGGTCGACACGGGGAGTGCAGTGACACTGATTTCCCGAGAATTATACGACAGATTTCAAGCTACCGGACTCGAGCAGTATCAGTGTACATTGACTGTGGCTGATGGATCTCCGCTGCAGATTCACGGGAAAACAGGATGTACAGTGAATATTGGTGGTCGCTTTTACGAGCATCTTTGTTTGGTGGTGGCAGAATTAAAGGGACTGTCCGCGATAATGGGTTTAGATTTCCTAGAACATAATTGTGGAATCTTAGATTTGTTTAAAGGTACACTTCGATTAATGGGTAATTACATTCGGTTTACATCGTGAAAAGAATGATACATGCTTCCGTATCGCTTGACGGAAAACATATCTGTCCCGCCGGAGTCTGAACTGATGGTAAAGGGTTATTTTGAGGGAAACTGGAGGGAGGGTCCCAATGGCATTATTGAACCACTTAGTTCTTTCAAGCAATCATCGAAACTTCTGTTATCCAGAGCGGTAGTAGACCCACACAAGCATGACGTAATATTATCTGTTATGAATATCACATCAAAGTACGTTGATATATCCATGGGACAGCAGGTGGCTGAATTACAACCCATGTTAAAGGTATCTGATAGTAGTGGGGTCTTTACCGATCGGGAATGCCAAGATTGTGTAATGTTGCCTGAACATCTCAAACCGCTGGTCAATAGTGCTTCAGATACCCTGGATATTGAACAGAAACAGCAGCTATCTGCAGCACTATTGGAATATGCTGATGTTTTTTGTGGTCCTGATGCCAGTTGGGCCAGACTGACATTGTCACCCATACTATTGACATAGGCGAAAACCGCCCTATTAAGCATGCGCCTAGACGAATGGCGCCTGCGAAGCGGGAAATTGTATCCAAAGAGATTGATAAGATGTTAGATGAGGGTATTATTGAACCGAGTGACAGTCCATTCGCCTCGCCTATTGTACTGGCGACCAAGAAAGACGGTTCAATCCGCTTTTGTTTGGATTACCGTAAAGTCAATGAAATTAGTAGGAAAGATGCATTCCCTTTGCCAAACATACAAGAATCCCTCGAATCCCTGTCTGGTTCAAGATTCTATTCATGCCTCGATTTAGCCCAAGGTTTCTATCAGGTCGCCATGAGCGAATCGGACAGACACATCACGGCATTTTGCAGCCATCGAGGCCTGTATGAGTTCCGTTATATGCCCTATGGGCTCTGCAAACAGTCCTGCCACGTTCTCACGACTTATGCAAGCTGTGCTCGGCGGCTTACTGTTTGAAAAATGTTTGGTATACATTGACGACATTATAATTATGGGGAAGACCTTTGATGACGCACTGTACAACTTGAAATCTGTACTCCAGCGTCTTCCGTGACGCAAACTTAAAACTGAAACCGAAAAAATGTCAGTTATTTCGAAAAGAATGTGTATATCTGGGACATGTGGTGTCAGAGCAGGGTATTAAGTGTGACCCCAGCAAGATAGAGGCGGTGGCAAAATGGCATCGTCCCCAGAATGTAAGCGAAATCCGTAGTTTTCTGGGTCTGGGCTGGCATCTTACTATCGCAGGTTCATTGACAACTTTGCAAACGTGGCATACCCATTAACACATCTCACACATAAAGGTGTAAAATTTGAGTGGTCCTCTGACTGTGAGCTGGCGTTCACACATTTGAAACACCTACTGACACGTAGCCCCTGTCTAGGTTTTGTGCAGAGGGAGGGAAACTTCATTTTAGACACTGACGCCAGTGCATATGCAATTGGGCTGTACTCAGTCAAGTCCAAAATGGTGAAGAAAAGGTAATTGCATATGCTAGTAAGACGCTCAGTAGAGCACAGAGAAACTACTGTTCCACATACCGAGAGTTGTTGGCGGTGGCAGTATTCGTCCGCCACTTCCGGCACTATTTGTGGGGCACCAAATTCCTGTTACGCACTGATAATTCGAGTATAACTTGGCTCAGAAAGTTCAAGGATCCAGAGGGGATGGTTGCCCGATGGATATCAGTACTCGACACATACGATTTTGACATAGAACACCGTAGAGGCACACAGCATGGTAATGCGGATGGCCTGTCCAGACAAATTGTGAGAAAGTGCAAGTGTGAGAGCTGCACTGATTGCTATCCAGTTCTAGTACATACCCAACATTCACAAAGTTGTACCTCAGATGCTGACGTGCCTGAGCGGCAACAATGCTGCGGTGGACCACCAGAGTCTAGCACACGGGTGGCACCGGTATCTCATACAATTGACGAAGTAGCAGTGTCGACCCCGGAAAATGGGAATTTAGTGAGAAATTCCGGGAATTCCGGTGGGAATTCCGAGAATTCCGGTGGGAATTCTGATGTTTCAGCGGGCATGTACAGCTGGGTGGACGAAATCACCCCAGACAAATTGAGGGAGTTTCAAACTCGGGGGGATTTTGACATTGGTCCGATTCTAGCTTTAAGGAATAGCTCTAGTGAGTTGCCTTTGAGAAAACAGTTAGAAGGATAATCGGGGAATGCTAAGTCCTTAGTGGGTTTGTGGGAAACCCTGGAACTTCATGATGGTTTGCTGTATAGAAGAGTAGGAAGTGGTGTGGGCAATTTACAGTCATTGCGACTGGTTGCCCCTTCTGAAATTCGTGCTCGGGTTTTTAAGCAGTTACATGGGTGTAAAACTGCAGGTCACTTGGGTCGGGACAAGACGCTACAATCCGTAAAAAGTAGATTTTACTGGCCGTCAATGACGAAAGATGTCACTCGTTGGTACAAAGAATGCAGTTCATGTGCACGGCGTAAGCCAGGCCTGGTAGAGGCAAAGCACCTCTCATCACGTGGATGCAAGCGTACCTTTAGAAAGGATAGCAATCGACCTTATGGCCCCCTTCCAAAGACGGATAACGGAAACG